>LR749573.1:1042190-1132563 GCA_902729485.2 Mus minutoides | reverse complement strand
TTCTTCTTCTTCTTCTTCTTCTTCTTCTTCTTCTTCTTCTTCTTCTTCTTCTTCTTCTTCCTCCTCCTCCTCCTCCTCCTCCTCTTCCTCCTCCTCCTCCTCTTCCTCCTCTTCTTCCTCCTCCTCTTCTTCTTCCTCCTCCTCCTTCCTTCTTCTTCCTTCTTCTTCCTCCTCCTCTTCCTCCTCCTCCTTTTTATTTATGTCACTGTCTGCTCCTGCTTTCTCTCAGGGACACACAGGGACTAAAGCAGAGGACCAAGCTTCAGTAAGGGGAGGTCAGGTGCGGGGTCTGAAGGGAAGCTTTCCTTGAGGTTAGGGCCATAATTTAAGGACGGGGTGTCGCCTAGGAGGGAGGGTACTTGTTGAGTCCCCTGACTTTCTCAGAGCTGCAGCCATTGTGAGTGTTGAGGGAAGGAAAGCGCTCACTGAGGCCGCTCTCAGACAGTGTCTGCGATCTCCTGCTTACTCGGGCTCCCCTAGTCGGCCATTCCAAAGGAGGGCTAGAGAAGGATGTGGATTCAAGAATGAGTTTTCTGTTTCTGTTTGAAAAATGAGGTTTTAGTTTTAGAATATAGAACTGTCAGTGACTGAAGGAGGAACAGGCAAATTGATACCTCCACCATTGTGTCCCTTACTTGTCCCTGCCCTTTCCACTTAGTTTCAATGATCCATGACGTCTTCTCTCCACAATCTCTTCCTTTTCCTGAGATGTTGTAACTAGGAATCTCTAGAGGGTAGCACTAGGGCTTTCAATTAAATCAATTCGTATTTTGATGGTGTCACACCTCGAATGGCCTTTACAGGCTTTCTTTTAGGAGATAGATGGTCTGCTCTCCAGGGAGGATTTGGGGAGTGGGAAAGAGATAGTACTGAATTTGGCATCTTTGAGAGCTAGTGAATTTCTGAGAGTGTATGTGTGTGTAATGGGTAACGCTGGCCAGATCCAGATGGGCAGTGCCGTGGTTCATCGTGGGGTGTGGATCTGTGGTATCAGGTTGGAGTCTTGGTTCTGTCCCTCTGGTTCTCTAGGCCTGTCTCAAACCTTAGGATGCCTGTGGTGAAGCCTGTTAGTGCAGTGCCGCTGTAAGACCCCCAGAAACAGGGTCACTCCTGTCCCAGGATGAATTGGCGCCCCCAGAAACTCGAGAGAAACCATACTCGATGCAAAATGCAGGAGGGTTTATTATCAGCTAGCTGAGGAGGAACTCCTTTCGCCCAGAGCGGTTGGGGAGTTCGACCCAGATCGGTGACAGTAGGGGGCTTTTAAAGGAAAAAGTGAGAAGTTGGGAGGAATTGGGAGGAGAGTTGGGAGGAGTTGGGAGGAGAGCTGGGAGTAGTTGGGCTACAGCTCTTCTCTTGGGGGTGGTGGTGGTGTCCTTGGCAAAATTACAAGGCTTGAGGAGTGGGGAGTGAGTTATTGTTCTTCTTTGTGGACTTTATCTCCGTGTCCTTGGCACAGGGAACCAGGCAAGCGCCTGGCTAGGTCTTTTTATAATTATCGCTTCTCTGGTTGTAAGGTATAGAAACAAAAAGGCTTTTTGCTGGCTTTCAGGGGAAGGCTTTGGGGTCTCACACGGCCATATCCTAAGGGCCTGGTGTGCTCTGTGGGGGCATTTTGGGTTCCTTACCTGGTTATTGCCCCTGGGACAGGGCCAGCTGATGTGGGCCACAAGCGTGGATGGCTGCTCTGTCCTAAGGCTGATTTGTATAATCTTGGACCTTCCCTCTTTTAAGGAATGTCCTCCCTCTTTTTTTTTTTTTCTCGAGACCGAGTTTCTCTGTATAGCCCTGGCTGTCCTGGAACTCACTCTGTAGACCAGGCTGGCCTCGAACTCAGAAATCCGACTGCCTCTGCCTCCCGAGTGCTGGGATTAAAGGCGTGCGCCACCATGCCTGGCCAAAATAAATTCTTTTTCTTTTTCTTTTTCTTTTTTTCTTTTTTTTTTTTTTGCTTTTCGAGACAGGGTTTCTCTGTACATCCCTGGCTGTCCTGGAACTGACCAGGCTGGCCTCGAACTCTTGTCCTCCCTCTTAACGGTAATGACTATGATAATCAAAGATAGCATGAGTTAAGGTGTGGCTAATGTCTCCACAAAATGGGACCTTCAGAACAGCACTTAAGGCTGGGGAAAGAACTCTAAAAACATGGACTCAAATAATCTCAAATAATAAGGATGCAGTATGAATTATATGAGGGGCTTCATGAATGGAAAGGAACCAAGGCAGCTACAGTAGGAGCCAACTTGTCAGGAAACCACTAAGGAAGGAGGTGAGGGGGCTCAGGGAGTGGCAATTGCCGGAGATCCCATCCAGCCAAGGTTTTTGTTTGTGCATTTAAGGGCAGACAGATTCCTGAGTTCAAGGTCTGCCCAGGACGTGTTAATTTGGGCCCAGGAGTGGTAGAAATGGTAATTTCAGTACTGGGTCCCACTCTGCTAGTTTATCTTCTGTGCTAAACTGAGGCCGACAGATCTCTGAATTCTTTTGCAACTCTAAAAAGAAGGTTGTGTTTTCAGCCTCCTAAGAATTAAGGGGTGGGGTTGGGGGGTTCACTTGATGCAGATTCATAAGTTATTCAAAAGGGAACCTGGAGTGAATGACTGGATTGATATGTAAAATAAAAGACCAGGTTTATGATCTGCAAGAGCTGAGTTATCCAGAGAAGTTTTCTAGAACAGCCAGAGAGACCTGTTTGGAGGGCTGTCTCAAGCAGAGAATAGAGAGAGACAGTGCGGGTGCTTTCTGGAAATCTCTAGGAAATAGACCAGAGAGGAAGCATGGGCAGAGCCTAGGCTGTCAGCTTTGACTCGTCCTACTGTTTGACTTGGAGTTCTTTGATTTTGCCCCTCTCTGACACCCCTCCCTTCCTTAGAACCCCTCTCCAGCCTGAGGCTGCTCCTTGGCAGTCACCATGTTTCATGACATGACATATATCACTTGAGCGTCTGCTGTGGCTCACATTGTATTGTCCTCGACCAGCTTCTTCCCAGCTCTCTCCCTTATGGGTCTACGTCTCCCACTGTCAACCCTGCTGCTGCACATCCAGCCTCCGCCACTCAGACCCCAGTAACCAGCATCTTACTGTCCCCAGGAGAAAACAGCTTCAGACTCTGCATGAGGGAGACCATGGGTGTCTGTCTTTTTGTTTAAAGATGAAGTGTTTGTCTTCAAAGTTATGTATGTTGGGTTATGGGTCCATGACCACAGGTGCCCCGGAAACCAGAAACTCTAGGATCCCCTGCAGCTTGGGTTCCAGGCATTGTAGCTGTCAATAGACTGATGAGCCAGCCCCAGCCCCAGCGCTTGCCTTCCTCTTTAGCGTATTGCCCGTGTTATTCTCCATGTGCATCCGTCCATATTGTAGTAAATGGTTCACTGTGTGGGAGCCCCATCCTCCATGTGCTTGGTCCATTCGTCTGTTGGTGGGGTCGTGAATCACTGCTATGGAAATGGTGCTGGAATGAAAGCGAGAGTGTGACTATCTCTTGGAAGTGTATAAAATGTATAAATATTATAAATAATCATAGAATGCATAAATGTGTATGGTGGAGATGCTTAGCGGGTGCAGTGCCTGCAAGCATGGACCTGCAGTGCCAGATGCAGCAGTACATGTCTGCAGTGCCAGCCCTCCTGTGGCAAGATGTGGGGTGGAGAATCCCTGGCAGGCTGGCTAGCCTGGTGTATGCAGAGGCAGGCTGGCTAGCCTGGTGTATGCAGAGGCAGGCTGGCTAGCCTGGTGTGCGCAGAGGCAGGAGGCTAGCCTGGAAAGGCAGGATAATAAAAGAAGAAAAACCTATATGTAAATATTGTGGGCATACAAAATGTAAAATTTTATAAAATTATCTGACATGTACTTGAGAGGTGTCCATGCTGGTGCATGGCTGTAATCTCTGCATAGATGGAGGAAGGAGCTTTAGGAGTTCAGGGCCGGCCTGAGATATAGAAGAGGCCGTCTCAAAAAACTACTAAACAACCCCACAGTGGATTGCACCAAGGCTTAGACCTGTTGGCAGGAGCACCGGGTCCCCATTGGGTGATGGCTGCTCCCTGGTGCAGCATCTTAGGGAGGTCTGAGGGTTGTGTGTGCTGCTCAGAGCTTGTGAGTAGAGAGGGTCAGTGCTGTTGAGTGTAGCACAGAGCACAAGATGGTCCTCACACAGCCCAAGACAGAACAGTTGTGTCAGCCGGGCTGAGGTTGAGAAACTCAGTTCTAGGGTCAATACACTTATGACGTCCAAACCAAATTTAGTAATATTTTGTTCAAAATCTCCCATAATATCAAACTCACCTCCTGTGACAGGATGTTTTACAGCTAATTAGAAGGAAGGTATTCAGGTAAGTGTTCCATGGTGCACAGACCCATTCACTAACAGTGGGCACAGAATGCTGGATGCTGCCTGAGCACTGCAGCTGCAGCCCCTCCAGCCCTGCTGTGCTTCAGCCCTGAGTTTTACAGGAGGGGCCACTTGGATGCTGTAAGCTCCTGTGAGCCTTGATAGGTGGGGTTCCAGTAGGAAGATCTGAGATCTGCTCACAGTAGGAGAAGTGGCCCAGATGCAGGTCCAGCTGGATCTCAGGGTAGAAGATGGGCTCCCTTCTGCTGGCATCTTCTGGAGGAAGTTCAAGGCAGACATGTTTGTGCCCTGCACTCCCACACTGCCCCTCTGCAGTGGTTGTCTGGGTTAGGAGGGGATCTTCTTTGTGTAGACTCCTGTGTGCTTCCAGTTTGTGTGTGGGAGGCTGTGAGCGGTGGGAGGGGAGAGAGCAAGTGGGGAGGCTTGAGAAATAAGTGTAGTCGATGACATCACAGTGACAGAAAATAAGTCTGGGAACATCAAGTCACCATCCAATGAGAAGCTTTCTTTTTGTCCCTCAGGGGAGGAAGCCTGAAGAAGGATGGCCAGCTCTAATTGTCAAGACATGGTCTGTGTAAGTTGCATTTTTCTCTTTGACATAGGACGACTTTCAGGTTAGGTGACTCCTGCTGTCTTTCCCTCTTGGAGCTTCCCAAGGATCCAGAATCCCCCAGCCCAGTCTGCCCTTTCCAGTGAGGGCTGGCAGGTCTGAGCACTTCCTGTCTGTGCCTCTTCCCAGCTGGTACTGGGGTTGTCCTTGAATGCATTCCTCCACATGTGCTCTCTGCTTGGTCTGTGCTCAGGGAGGACTGTCCTGAAGTGGAGGTGTCAGTCCCGCAGGGAAGCAGGGGCCTTGGGGGCTTCAGAGCTTTGAGGGGATGGTCTCATGTGACTGCCTGGGAAAGCTGACTGACATCTGTGATGTTGTCAGGATGATGACTCAGGGTGTGAGAGTGTCCCCTGTGGGTGTGTGTGACAAGGTGACCTCCCTGAGGAAGCTTTAGGAGAGAGTTCAGTGATCAGAGGGAAAGGTCATCCAGGCTGTGATAAGGAGGTGATTGTAGAGTCTCCAGAGTCAGGAAAGACCTGAGATATATGTATTGTTACCTGGAAAGTTTTGTTTTCCTTCATGGTAAAAAAAAATAGTTAAACCTAATATGCACATAATATGTGCTCATACATATTTTATACACATAGTATGTAAAAATCTTTCTCATGACAAAAAAAAAAATCTTAATGATATCATGAGAGGACAGAGTTAGCCAGATCCAGGCTGCCCTCTTGTCATGCTGAAACTGGCAATTTTGTACATGGGCCTAAGTTTCTGTTTTCCAGAACAGAAAAGTTCAAAACAAGCCCATTTCGGGGAAAGCCACCCCTTATGAGCAGCCAACCAAGATGCTACCCCACCATCTAGCTTTAGCTAAGTATAATTAATCAGCCAAAATCCCCCAAAACACACCAATCACAAAGGCAACTATACCCCTGGAGATAGAGCCAACCAATCAAGGGAAACAAAGGTAAAAGTCACTCACTCCTACTGTAAGAGGCTTTAAATTGACCCTGCAAATTCCATACCTCTGTCTTCCATTCCGAAGTATGGTAGACCCCTGAATGCAGGTTCTCTGCAGAATAAACTCTTTGCTGTTGCATACTATTTGAGTCTGGGGTATCATTCTTTGCAAATCATGGACCCTTAAAGTATAATAAACTCAATGACGCACAGCATTCCTTGTGTATTTTACCCTGACCCCAGGTGACATTTCCCTTCCATGGGGTATAACCTGAGGGATGTGGGTGGAGTGGAGAGGCACAGTTATTGGCTGTGTAGGTGGGCACAGTCGTCGTTTATGGGGGGCTCGTGCAGTCAGGTGCCTTGAGCATTTCCTTATGGCTCCCTTCCCACGCTTGTGTCCTTTCCCTTCTGCTTTCCCATCTTGAAAGCTTCCCCATTTTCACTCTCCTTGTGTTTGCTCTTTCAGGGTTCAGTGACATTTAGGGATGTGGCTGTTGACTTCTCTCCAGAGGAGTGGGCCTGCCTGGATGCTACTCAGAAGGTCTTATACAGGGACATGATGTTGGAGACCTACAGCAACCTGGTCGCAGTGGGTAAGCCTGTGGCCCATGGATGGGGGACATGTCCTCTACACTGTGGGCTCTCCTCACTCTGAATTAAAGGACAGTGCCATCTTTCCAGTGGTAGCTGAAGCTGGGATGGAGGCCGATTCCTGTCATTGCTTCTCTGAGAAGGCTGAGGCACGAAGAGTGCTGTGAGTGCAACTTCACTCTCAGATATGTCCTGAGTTCCAGGCTAGCCTAGTCTACAGGGTGAGGCCTTGATTCAAACAAAATAAAACAAAATCAACATATAAATGAAATAAGCAATAAGCAGATGGATCCACAAATAGAATCAGGTGCCAGAGAGAGAGAGAGAGAGAGAGAGAGAGAGAGAGAGAGCGCTTGGTGGTTAAGGGAACCAGCTGCTCTTGTAGAGGATCCAGGTTCAATTCCCAGCACCGCAGGCAGCTCACAACCAGGTATAGCTCCAGTTTGAGGGGATGGGATGCCCTCTTCTTGCCTCCATGGGTGACATGCATCTTTGTGGTGCTCCCTCATTCATGTAGACAGATTCTCACATACACAGAAAATAAAATTTAATCAATAGAAGTTTAAGAGGGAGCTGGTAAGAATGTACAGTTTGTGGGATGGAAAGTGGAACTTCCTGAAGTGTGTGCTCACGGCATCCCCCCCCCCCCGCCCCCCGTTGGTTCTCTCAGTTTCTAGGCTCAGTGAGACCTTGTCTAAGAAACTAAAGTCCAGAGCAACCAACAAAGACATATAGCACTGGTCTCTGGCCTCTAGACACATGCATGCCTGCATACATGCATGCATACCTACACACACTATTATGAACACATCCATACCCTGAACATGCATAACTAAATATAAGAGCCATTATGGTTTACTTAGTAATGAATTGTTAGAATTGACTCAAAACAGAAGTGGACACATTCTGTTTCCTTCACTGAACACTTCCTTTACCTGCTTTGTAGTGGACGTTGTATGGTGTGGAATTTGTCTTTTCCTTGGTCAGATCTGTAATAATGAGGTATAAACGTTAACAGAAGCAACATGAAGAACACACGTCCCCAGGATGCTAAAGGCCCTAGTTCCATGCCCAGCATTACTAAATAAATACATGGAAAGTTAAAAAATAATGATTTTGTATTAGTGTAAACCAGAGAATTGTCAAAGTATTTGAATATAATATTTAATCTTAGTATCAACCCTATCACATAGATAGCATGAACTCAATCTAAATTTTTATCTGTTGTTATTACTAAAGCATTTCTTTGGCTCCAGCTCTCACATACTGCAGGCTGGCTTTGGACTTGGTATGAAACTAAATCGAGCCTTGTACTTCTTATCTGCCTGTTTTTACTCTTCAAGAATTGTGATTATATGTATGTGCCTCCATTGCTAGTTATTAGATGTGAAAATTGAGCATAGAATCCTATAGAACTCGCCTAAATGAATGTCATTAGTAGTGAGCTGCAGAGATGGGGGCTACACTAGACAGTATAGCGTAAGTGTTCATGTTCTCACTACTCAATTATGCTTTCCTCTTAAGTGACAAGCCTTTATCTGCATTTAAAGGAGATTAAAACCGTGATCTGAAGGAGCTAGTTTCTTGCCCAGGTTGTTTCTTTCCTTTTTCTCTAAAGTCTTTCCAAAGCATTATTTTGGCTTTTAGAATTTTTTATCTGTTTTTCGGAGACAAGGGTCTTGCTCTGTAGCCCAGAGGGCCTGGCTCATTCCCCTACTTTCTGGGCTCACAGGTGTGATCCACCCACTGTGCCAAGTTGTATAGACCTTTATAATAGATAAGTCTGTATTTTGAAAATCTACATAGGCAGGGCATGGTGGCATATAGCTTCAGTCCCAGCATTTGGGAGGCAGAGTGGGCAGATCAAGTAAATTCAAGGACAGCCGGGCCTACTTACTATGTTCTAGGACATCCTGGGGTTATTAGATTGAATCTCAGTAAACTAACACACACATAAGTGTCTACACAATGAACCATCTCTTTCTTTCTTTTAAGTGGGAAGTTGCATTTCCAAGCCAGATCTGATCGTCTTACTAGAGCAGGAGAAAGAGCCCTGGATGGCTGTCAAGGAAGAAACAGACAGGCCGAGCCCAGGTGAGTAAGAGTGAGGTGAGCCTGCAGCCCTGCCGGGCACACATGTGGTCAGAGAGGCTCCACAGAGCTGGCACTGGATGTGGCAAACTTCCTTCAAAGCCCCAGGGCCTGTGGGAAACAAGCCTGAGGCCTGGGAAGAAAGTCAGGGTCACAGCAGAGGCTGTCAGAGGGTCTCTGTTTCAAGAATCACCTTAAGTTGTTCTTATTTTCTTCCCTCCTACTGGAGCAGGTGCCCTCTCTCTGTAACCTTATAAGTATTTCATTATTGGTTTTGTGTGTTGACACTTGTGTGCAGGTATCCCAAGAAGCTGTAAGAAAGGATCAGCTCCCCTTAGGCTGGAATTATAGGTGTCTCAGCCAATTGAGTTTGTTGTTGAGAATTCTCTGTTGAGATCTGTATCCTATTTTCATTTCTTTTCTTTTTCTTTTTTTTTTTTTTTTTTTTTTGTTTTTCGAGACAGGGTTTCTCTGTATAGCCCTGGCTGTCCTGGAACTCACTCTGTAGACCAGGCTGGCCTCGAACTCAGAAATCCGCCTGCCTCTGCCTCCCAAGTGCTGGGATTAAAGGCGTGTGCCATCACGACCAGCTCTGTATCCTATTTTCTAATCGAGTTATTTGTTTTGTCAGTATGTAAATGTTTTAGTTCTGTATATGTTTTAGATATTAGGCCTGTGTTGGATGTGTAGTTGTTAATTTTTTTTTCTTTCTGTAGGCTGCTGCTTTGTCCAAATGACAGTGTCCTGTGCTATGAAAAAGCTCTTCAGTTTCACAACACCCCATTTATTAATTCTTGTTTTCCATGCCTGTGTCTATGATGCCTTGGTCAGAGCTTGTTTTCCTGTGGCAATGAGTTCAAGTCTATTCCCTACTTTCTCTTCTACCAGGTTGAGTATATCTGGTTTCATGTTGAAATGTTTGATACATTTGGAGTAACGTTTTGTACAGAGTGATAATTGTGGACCTATTTGTATCTTTGTACACACAGCTGTATTTTTTGACTGGCCCTATTTGTTGAAGATGCCGTCTTTTCCAGTGCATATTTCTGGCTTTTCTAGCAGCTTTCAGGTGTCTATCGGTATGTAGGTTTATGTCTTCAATTCATTTCTCTTGATCAATGTATCTTCTATTCTGTGCCGATACTATCCTGTGGGAAAAAGAAGAACCCACAACGTAGCAAAGACCAGCCACAATTATGTCATTCTTTCATCTTTAATTTTGTTACTTTGAATTTCCTTTTTCCACTTTTAGATAAGTGGGCTAAGGGTTTGTCAGTCTTTCTGATGTTCTCAGAGTCAACTCTTTGTTTCACTGATACTTCATATGTTTTGTTCCTTTGTTTCTCTTTTATTGACTTCAGTCCTGAGTTTAATTACTTCTTACACTCTATTCCTTTTGGGTGTAATTTCATCTTTTTGTTCTAGAGCTTTTTGTTCTGGTGTTGTTAGAGTGAGATTTCTCCATTTGTTTTTAGTGAAGGTATGTAGTGCTTCTTAGAACCACCTTCATCATGTCCCGTGAGTTTGGATGTTGTGTCTTCATTTTCATTCAATTCTAGAAACTCTTTAGTTTCTCTTTTAATCTCTGTCTTCACCCAATTTTCTTTTTTGTTGTTGTTGTTGTCTTTTTAAAATTTTATTACATTTACTTATTTTTTTCCACTTTACATCCCAATATCAGGCCCTCTCCTCCTAGTACCCCTCACACAGATCCCTCTCCCCATTCCTCCCTCTCCTCCCCTTTGACAAGGGGGAGCCCCCCTCTAGGTATTACCCCATAGTCTCCCACTGAGGCCAGACAAGGTGGCCAAGTTAGGGGAATGGGATCCATAGGCTGGCAACAAATTCAGGGACATCCTCCACTCCTGTTCTTGGGGACCCTCATGAAGACCAAGCTACACATCTACTTCATATGTGCAGGGGCCTAGGTCCAGCCCACGCTCACTCTTTGGTTTATGGTTCAGTCTCTGGGAGTCCTCAAGGGTCTAGGTTAGTTGACTCTGTTGATCTTCCAGTGGAATCCTCGTCCCCTTGGTCCCTCAGGCCCTCACCCCTGCTCTTACTCAAGACTCCTCGAGCTCCATCTAATGAATGATTGGTTGTGCGTCTCTGCATCTCTTTCCATTGGCTGCTGGGTAGAGCCTCTCAGAGGACAGCTATGCTATGCTCCTGTCTGCAAGCACAACAGAATATAATTAATAGTGTCAGGGGTTGGTTCTTGCCCATGGGATGGGTCTCAATTTGGGGCAGACTTTGTTTGGCCATACCTTCCATCCCTGCTCTATAATTGCTCTTGTATATCTTGTAGGTAGGACACATTTTGGGTCAAAGGTTTTGTGTATGGGTTGCTGTCCTGTACTGGCTGGTTTTGTGTGTGTCAACTTGACACAGGCTGGAGTTATCGCAGAAAAAGGAGCTTCAGTTGGGGAAATGCCTTCATGAGATCCATCTGTGGAGTATTTTCTCAGTTGGTGATCAAGGGGAGAGGACCCATTGTATGTGGTGCCATCCCTGGGCTGGTAGTCCTGGGTTCTATAAGAAAGAAAGATGAGCAAGCCAGGGGGAGCAAGACAATAAGAAACATCCCTCATGGCCTCTGCATCAGCTCCTGCTTCCTGACCTGCTTGAGTTCCAGTCCTGACTTCCTTTAGTGATGAACAGCCATGTGGAAGTGTAAGCTGAATAAACCCTTTCCTCCCCAAGTTGCTTCTTAGTCATGATGTTTGTGCAGGAATAGAAACCCTACTAAGACATGTTGTTATCTCTTCACTGAGAGTCCTGCCTGGCTATAGGAAGTGGCCACTTGGGATTCATATCCTTCATTGCTGGGAGTCTTAGCCTGAGCTGCTCCCATAGACTCCTGGGACCTTCCCCCATCCCAGGTCTCTGGCAAGTCCCTCCACCACCACCAATTTCCGTTCTTTCTCCCCTGCTCTCCCTACATCCGACCTCCTCCCACCCCCATCCTCTCTCCCATCCAGTGCCCTCCACCCATCCTCCTCAAATATCTATTTTATTTTTCCTTCTGAGAAAGATTCAGCCACCCTCCCTTAGGCCCTTTTTGTAATTTGACTTCTTGGGTCTGTTGATTATGGCATGGTTATCTTGTACTTTATGACTAATATTCACTTATAAGTCAGTTCATATCACACATGTTCTTTTGGGTCTGGATTTTCCCTCCCAGGATGATATTTTCTAGTTCCATCTATTTCCCTGCAAAATGTATGGTGCCCTTGTTTTTAATAGCTGAGTAATATTCCACCGTGTAAATGAACCACATTTCCTTTATCCATTCTTCAGCTGATGGACACCTAGGTTGTTTCCAGTTTCTGTCTATTATGAGTAAAGCTGCTATGAGCATAGTAGAGCCTGTGTCCTTGTGCCAGCTGTGGAGCATCTGTCAGGTTGTATGTCCAGGAGCAGTATAGCTGGGTCTCAAATTTTCTGAGAAATTGCCAAATTGATTTCCAGAATGGTTGTACAAGTTTACATTCCCGCCAGCAGTGGAGGAATGTTCCCCTTGCTCCAAAACTTTGCCAGCATGTGCTGCACCTTGAGTTTTTGATCTTAGCCATTCTGATGGATGTAAGGTGGACTCTTGGAGTCGTTTTGACTTGCATTTTACTGATGACTAAGAATGTTGAACATTTCTTTACGTGCTTCTCGGCCATTCAAGATTCCTCTGTTGAGAATTGTCTGTTTAGTTCTGCATCCCATTTTTTAATTGGGTTATTTGGTTTGTTGGTGCTTAACTTCTTGATTTCTTTATATATTTTGGATATTAGCCCTCTGTCAGATGTAGTTTTGGTGAAGATCTTTTCCTAGTCTGTAGTACGTCTTTTTTTTTTTTTTTTTTTTTTTTTTTTTTTTTTTTTTTTTTTTTTTTTTTTTTTTTTTTTTTTTTTTTTTTTTTTTTTTTTTTTGTTTTTTTTTTTTTTTTTTTTTTTTTTTTTTTCTATTGATGGTGTCCTTTGACTTACAGAAGCTTTTCAGTTTCATGAGGTCCCATTTCTTAATCTTTGATCTTTGGGCCTGAGTCATTGGTTTAGGAAGTTGTCTCCTTTAGCAACATTTTGAAGACTGTTCCTCACTTTCTGTTCTATTAGATTTAGTGTATCTGGTTTTACATTAAGGTCTTTGATCCATTTGGACTTGAATTTTATGCAGGTGATAAATATGGATCTATTTTCATTCTTCTATATGCAGACATACAGTTAGACCAACACCATTTGTTGAAGATGCTCTCTCTTTTCCATTGTATGGTTTTGGCTTCTTTGTCAAAAATCAAGTGTCTGTAGGTGTGTGCGTTTATTTCTGGGTCTTCAATTCATTTCCATTGATCAACCTGTCTGTTTCTATTCCAATACCATGAAGTTTTTATGATTATTGGTAATGGAAAGTTTTGCTGGGAATAGCATCTGTGGTCTTCCAGACTTTGTAAAGTATCTGCCCATTCCCTTCTGACTCCAGGAAGCAGCCATGCATTATCCCAGTAAGCTGCCTTTATTCTTGATCTGTGTCCTTTGCAGCTTTTCATATTCTTGCATGTCCTGTATGTTTAGTGTTTTGGTTATTATGTACTGACGGGCCAGGACCTTTGTTTCTTCAGTCTACTGATGTCTGCATGGTTCTTGTTCCTTACTAGGCATGTTATTCTTTAGAGTAGGGGAATTTTCTGAGATTTTGTTGAAAATATTTCCTTGATCTTCAACCCGAGTTTCTTTTCCTTCCTCTATATTTATTCCTAGATTTTGTCTTTCCACCGTGTACCTGATTTCCTGGATAGTTTGGGCAGGGTTTTGGGGTTTTTTTGTTTGTTTGTTTTTATTTTTGTTTTTAGATTTCCATGAGGTATTCATTTCTCCTATTGTGTCTACAGTGCCCCAGATTCTCTCTATTGTCTCTTGTACTGTGTTGGTGAAGTTTGCTTCTGAGGTTCCTGTTTGAGTTTCTAAGTTTTTTAATTAAAGATGTACCTCAGTTTTAGTTTCCTTTATTGATTCTAATTCTGCTTTTAGGTCTTGAGCTATTTCATTCATTTTCTCCCACGGTTTGTGTTTTCATAGATTCCATTTCTTCCTCTTTAATCTTCTATTATATGTGTGAAAGCTATTTTAATGTTTTTCTTGTGCTTCAGCTATGTTGCAATACTCAAGGCATTTGGAGGTAGGGTTGCTTGACTCTAGTGTACACATACTGCCCTAACTTTTATTGTGTTTTCATGTTGATATTTATGCATGTGCCATTGGGAAGAGTATAATTCTAAGTGCCGATGTCTGGTCTTGTCTTTGTTGGATATCGTTTTTCCCTCCACCCGTCAGGATTTAGTTAAAAAACCTTTACTAAAGGATGTATGTTAGGATAAAGTGGCAAGCTGTGGGTACCTTTGGCAGGCTTATGCCAAGGTATGTGGCTAAGAAATTATACCACACAATTGATTTAGTGTAAGAGATCAATTCATTGGGGGTTTGGGTTATAGTGTATTTATCATGTGCTTCTGGCCCTTTAAAGGATCTCCAGTTGCTAATGAACTGGCCTTTTAAGAATTCTTAGCTGTTAGAACTGCTTGGCCCTATGACCTTCAGTGTAGGATATAAAGCAGAGGCTGAGAATGGAGATTGAGCAGAGTGAGAGACAAAGGCAGTTGGGACAGAAGATATTGTTAGGAGACAGTTGAGTCAGGAGAAGCTGGGCTGAGCAGATAGGCTAGTACAGTTGTTGGAGCTTGGAGCTGCTAGCATTAGGAAAACTGGGAGAGCAGCTGTTTAAGTACACTGCGGGGGGGGGGGGATGAGGGAGGAATAGTTGGGAGAAACTTTTAAAGGGATTGGGCTGGAAATTTGGAGAAATGGGTGGGAAAGAAGTTAGATTGAGGGCTCATTCTCAGTGTCTCCCCTCTATCCTTATTTCTGTCTTATCTAGTGTTAGTGGGTGAAATGGTGGGGATGAAGGGTGGGAAAAAGGAGAACCCACAAAGTAGCAATGACCAGCTACAGGGCTGAAGGTGAAAGGCTATCTCCAGTGGGGACATAGGGGTGGGGAGGGGGAGAAACAAAGTGACAGAGAAAATGGACAAGACAGATTGAGAGAAAGACAGAATGAGAGAGTGAGCTGGGGTGGCTGGGGCCTTTTATGGGCCACACCTGGCACACTTGGTGGCTGTGCGTGATGACATAAGTTGCTGCTACTAGGTCTCCAAGGATGGCTGGTGGAAATGCCTAATTGCTGTGCATTTCAAGTAGTATACAAATAAACACGTAAGATTATTTCAGTACAGTTATAATGTGGTAAAGCGGACCTGTAGAGAGACTTTTGGCTACTGTGTGGGCTTCTTTTTCTACAACCCTTCTCCACCATTATTCCATCCTTCCAACTGCCAAACACTAGGAGAGAAAGGCTAGAGGGGAAAAGGAGTGTTGATATCCTTAGACATCAGATAGCCTGCTGATTAGGGCTTCAAGTTTCTTGGAGCAACTTTGATCTTGGCTGCCAGGGTATCCAATTTCTTCTCCTCTTTTTGTGTGCAACCACTTGACAGACCACAAGATCAGCAACCACAAGCAGGAGCAGAACCTCCCTCAGCACCTCTGGGTACTCTAGCATTCATATCTCCTCTCAAGATTCCCCAGAATTTTAAGCATCATAGACTCGCAAAAACTATCTATAGCTGGCAAAATCAAGCCCCTGCCATAGCACTAGGCAAATCATAGTCTGTTGCTGTGGGCAATCTGAAGTAGCCCCATATCCTATACCTGAGATTGGAAAAATATGCTGGGAGTCGTGACATATACCTTTAATTATACACCAGCAGATGGGAGACAGAGCCAGGTGGATCTCTTGTGAGTTTGAGGTTGGCCCGATCTACAAAACAACTCCCCGACAACCAGGGCTGTTACAAAGGAAACAAACAAAAACATATTCTCATAAAATTTCTGTGTTTTTAAAGAAACCAGAATTCTCACCACAGACATGTTGTCCCATTTCCAACCTGTTCTACTACAAAGAGTATCTTCTTATATAAACTTTCTTTACTGCTGCTCTCTGTGCTCCCATTCAGCTTCTCAGAGATTAGAGTGTGTTCATTCACTTAATGGCTCTTATGTTACAGGAAAATGTGTGTATGCGTGTTACCAGAAAATAAAAGTATTCTTGCTTTCTCCTTTTCTTTCAGATTTGGAGGCAGATTATGATGCTGAAAATATATCCCCCCAAAATCATATTAATAATAGAAAATTTTCCAAACGGAGCATAAAGCAATTAAGTAGAACTTCTGACCTCAAGGGTTCCTGGTTTAGTAATGGCCCCAACTATAGTACATTCCATGGACTACAGGATTGTCAAAGTGATGCTGGTCAACAGATTACTAACAAGGAAGAAATGCCCACTTATACCTGCCAGACTCTTGCTCACAATACAGAAAAGGCATATGAGTGTAAAGAGTGTGGGAAGTGCTTTGGTTGTAGGTCAGCTCTTACTCAGCATCAGAGTATTCACACTGGAGAGAAGCCCTATGAATGTAAGGAGTGTGGGAAGGCCTTCAGACTCCCCCAACAGCTTACACGGCATCAGCAGTCTCACAGTGGTGAGAAGCCTTTCAGTCATAATGAAGACGGACAGGCTCTTCAACATCCCATTCTACTCAAGTACCATAAAACCATTCCTACAGGTGCAAAAGCATTTGAATGCAGGGAATGTGGGAAGTCCTTCAACCGTGTCTCCAGCCTTGTTGAACATGGGCTTATTCATGCTGATGTGAAACCATATGAATGTAATGAGTGTGGGAAAGCCTTTAAACGACACAGAAGTTTTGTGCGCCATCAGAAAATCCATTCTGGTGAGAGACCTTTTCAGTGTAAGGATTGTGGGAAGGGCTTCATTGTTCTTGCTCACCTCACTCGGCACCAGAGCAGTCATAGTGAAGAGAAGCCATTTCAATGTGAGGAATGTGGCAAGAAATTCAGAACTGCCAGACACCTTGTTAAGCACCAGCGTATTCATAGCGGCGAGAAACCCTTTGAATGTAATGTATGTGGGAGTGCTTTCCGGCTTCAACTATACCTCTCTGAGCATCAGAAAACTCACATGGAAGAGAAATACTTGGAATGCAATGTGTGTGGCAAGGCTTTTCGGCTTCAGGTATACCTTTCTGAGCATCTGAAAACTCACACTGAAGAGAATCCTTTCAAGTGTAAGCTCTGCGGGTTAGCCTTCCCAAATAAGTACCAACTTAATAAGCATCTCACAATTCATACTGATGGGAAACCCTATCAGTGCAAGGAATGTGGGAAATGCTTTCGTCAAAGGTCGAAATTAACTGAACATGAGAGTATTCACACTGGGAAGAAACCCTTCCAGTGTGAAGAATGTGGGAAGTTCTTTAGACTTAATACACTTCTCATTCATCATCAGAAGTCTCACAGTGGTGAGAGACCTTTTGAATGTAAAGAATGTGGAAAGGCTTTCCTTCTTCCCAGCCAACTTAATAGCCATAAAATTGTTCATACAAGTAAAAGACCCTTTGAATGCAAGGTATGTGGGAAGTCCTTCAAGCGTGAATCCAATCTCATTCAACATGGTGCTGTTCATGCTGGTGTGAAATCATATGAATGCAGTGAGTGTGGGAAAGGTTTTATTCACCGCTCAAGCCTGTTCCACCATCGGAAAATTCATTCTGATGAGAAACCGTTTAAGTGTCAGGAGTGTGGAAAGGCCTTCGTTGTTCTGGCTTACCTCATTCAGCATCAGAACATTCATTCTGGAGAGAAACCATTTGAATGTGAGCTGTGTGGGTCAGCCTTCAGATGTAAATCACAACTCAATAAACATCAGAGAATTCATACTGATGTGAAACTCTTTCAGTGTGTGGAAGATTGAACAGACATCGTTCATGGAACAGAAGCTTAGGGAGTCCATACTGGTGAGAAGCCCATTCAGTGTAATGAATATGGAGAAGCTTTTTAATATCTTTACAAAATTCTTAGGCATATTAGAATTCATACTGGCAAGAATCATGAATATAAAGAATGTGGGAAGTACTTTATGTGTGGTAGAGACCTTAAAGTACATCAAGAATTCACAGTGTAAGAAACATTACCACTGTTAAGAATGTAGGAAGTCCTTTAGTTGAATATGAATCTTGTTTTGACATTCTAAATATAATATTAATAAGTCTTACGCTGTAAGGAATATGGAAAGGCCTACAGTAATTCTAAGTTCCCTGTATATCAGAGAAGTTCTACTGGTGAGAAAGCCTATGAATAAAAGTAAGGTGGGAAAATGTTTAGACTTAGTTCAGCCTTCATGCGTAGTGGCAAATTTATACAGTTAGGACAGTATAAAGAATGTGGAAAGAACTTCAAATGGAGCTGGGGCCTTCTTCAACATTAAAAAAAAAAAAAGCTTGCTTGTGTCAAACACTATGAATGCAGGAATGTGGGAATATTTACAGATTTAGCTCAGCTCTTAAAGCTCAGCAGAGAGTCCAAGTCTCGAGATGCTGTGACTGAAGACTCGATAAAAAAGCTTTTATTGCAAATGGTGAGATTACACAACATCAGAAAATCCGTGATCTCCAGGAGTCCTGTGCATGTGAAGGAGGACAAGCCATTGTATGAAAATCTTCCTGAACATTAGAGAATTCATATTGGGAAGACCGTGACATAACATAAAATGAGAACTTTAATCTGCCCTGGGATTTGGTGAACATCAGAGTATTCCTATACTGTTGATGCCAAGAAACCCTTTGGAATGAGAATTTGGGCAATCAGTTCAGAGAAGATACTCTGTTGAAAATGTCTCTTATCCTCAGACATCTAGGAAGCCTCCTGACAACCTTCTCCCAGCATTCTAACAGTCCAGATTGACTGAGTTTGTAGAGCCTGTCCCAGGATGCTACCACTTGTGACTGGAAAAAAAGTTATTCTATCCTCCCTACAGGTTCAGAACACAGAACACTGATAGTTAAACTGTGAGGGGCCCTACCTGAAGAACCTGACTCTGCCGTTGTTCCAGTGGCAGCAACAACCAAACCCTGGTGGCTCTAATGTGGAGGAGAAAAGGTTGCATGCCTACAATTCAGAGTCCTTTCCTATAAGGATGGAAGTTAGGTGTGGTGACTTTTGCCTGTAATTCCAGAATATGAGAGGCTGAGGAAGGAGAATTACCAGGCATTTAAGGCAAGCCCAGGTTTCAAGTATGAAATCCAGGGTATCTTGGAAAAGAAAAGCAAAATAAATACACAAGCCTAAAGGCTCAGGGATCTACAGACAAGAGAAGGCAGGAAGATTGTAAGAGCCAGAGGGGTGTCTCCAAGGAAATACTGACTTCCAGACACAACAGATGCACACTATGAACTCTCAAGAGTCCATGTAGTATATGCAGGTTCAAGGAAGACAGTCTCAGCAATGGGGGTGGGGGTGGGGGGACTATGGGCACCCGCCCCTAACCAGTGAACTATCTGTAATTGACACCTGCTAGCAAATAAAAATCAGATGTCTCCAATGCTGTCTCACTGGGTGTATCAGCACCTCAGGGCCCACACAAAATAAACTTGGTGTTATTTTTTGTGACCTTTTTGTTTTGTTTTATTTTGCATTGCTTGTCATTTTTGATTTTGTCTTATTGGTATTTTGCATGTGCATTTCTGCATGCACACCACTCCCCTCACACATACAAACAGTGACACCACACATGAAAAATGGAGAAAAAAGACAAGGGAATGAACAGCATGGAATCAATAAGTGGCACTGTCACAGGTCATCCAGAGCTACATGGGGTTTAAAGGGAGCTCAGCATTGATGCGGATGGAAGGCAGCAACCCAGGCTGTTTAATTACTACAGGCACACTTAAGATTCGTTAGACTGAGGTATGTCTTACTTGAGGTTTTATATTGCTGTGAAGAGACACAATGACCACAGCAACTCTTAAGTGGGGCTTGCTTACAGTTGGGAGGGTTAGCCCATTATCATTGTGTTGGGAAGCATAGCAGCACTCGGGCGCACGTGGTTCTGGAGAGGTAACTAAGAATTCTACATCTGGACCCAAGGCAGCAGGAGACAGAGACACCAAGCCTTGCTTGAGCCTCTAAAAAGAACAAGCCCACCCCCTGTAACAGCTTTCCTCCCACAGAGCCCCACAACTCCGCTCAGGCCACATCCCCAATCATGCCATTCCCTATGAGTCTGATTTTTATTCAAAGCACCACAAGGTGTGACATTATTTAAAACATAAGATCCAGCCAGGTGGTGGTGCACACCTGAATTCTAGCACTCAGAAGGCCAGCCTGGTCTACAAAGTTCTAGAACATCCAAGGTCACACGGAAATCCTTGTTTCAAGAAAACCAAACAAAACCAAGCAGTAACAATAAAACCCCATGTAAGAACATGACAGAAGTATGAAAAGCAATGTTCGTTGTGGAGAGGGGCGGTAACTTGATCTAGAGGAGGATGGGTGTGAAGTAAGGATCAGGAAGGGGGTGGGAATGCAGGGATTTCTCTACACATGGCTGCTGTCAACCTTCAGAATCAGGACAGAGGAGTATTTGAAAAGAGAGAGATGCATCTTTGTGTGAGGAGGATGAAGCTATGCACAGCAGGAGACAAAGGTGGAAAGGGCTGAGAGCTGAGGATAGGCAGAACCACAGCAGGAATCCGAGTTATTTGTAGCTAATGAAACATCGATGGTGGACATTCATCTCTCTAGTTATGTATCCAGCTACCCCAAATTCCACACAGCAGCTATACAGAAAAGGGGAGGCCCAATTACCTATCTCCCCCCCCACCCCCCGTGAGGGATAAGGGATAGCACTAAGGAAAGAACTGTGACACAGGAAAGATGGAGCCGGCCGACCAGCATCACACTGTGGAGAGAAAGGAGGACAGGAATACACTGGCATGACAGAAGGCTAAGCATGTTTATAAATGATCCAAAAGTCAGTGAAACAACTACACAAAGCTTTGCAGAAGCAGTCACTTGGGTCGGGCTGGGGACTCCTTGCCTACAGTGTCTACCTTAGTAATCAGCCTGTTGAATATCTTAAAACAGATGGAGTCTTTAATTTTTATAAGTGCTGGTATTTATAATTTTTTCAAAAAATAGCGTGACAAAAAGGAAGCTTTAAACAAACATCTCCAGGTGATGAGCATTTCTGCCACAGGTGTGTGGACAGGGACACACAGTCACCCTGATTCCACTTAAGCTTAACTGTCTCCATTTTTATTCAGTTGCATTCATAGGTGATGCTGCTGCCTAAATCAACTCTGCTCGGTTGCTTCTCTGGATTTCTTCTATCAGTTATTGAGACTGAAAACATATGTATGCGATGCTGGCTTTGGCTGTTACCCCTTATTGCTCTAGTATGTTCTCCCCATCTCCGTGCTATAAAGGCGTGGTATTAGGAGTATACTCTGAGTTTATTTTAGTTTGCTTGTTTTGGTTTTGGTTTTTGGAGACAGAGTTTTTCTGTATAGCCCTGGCTGTTCTGTAACTCACTCTGTAGACCAGGCTGGCCTCGAACTCACAGACATTCTCCTGGCACTGCCTCCCTAGGCCTTGGATTAAAGGCATGTGCCACCATAATCTGAGTGTTCTCAGGGTTTCCCTGGGTAGTCCTCGGTGGCCTCTTCTCACAGGCATGCAGCTGGCTGTGCCTCCCCATCGCTGGGGTAAAAGGCACGTGCTACCATGCCCAGCCATGTTTACTGTCACTTGATGACCGACTTGCCCTCTTTATTATCATTGGCAATGTGTTTTGGCCCAATAAATAGGGTTTTCTAAAAACACGTGTATGTTTTTGTTTAGGATACCTGTACACGCTAGTCCTTCATCCACTCATCGTCCAACATGGTGTAAGTGACTGTCTAACGGACACAGCTCTGTTGATACATACCGATGTGGTTCTCACTCACATTTTCCCCGTCTAGATAACAGATGTTATGGTCTGACTCCCCTCCTCCCCAGCATAGCTGCAGCCATTCTGTTCTATGCCTGCCAGCTATTTCATAGTGTTGCTGTAAAATGCCTGCCAGTCACTGGCATAGAGCAGTGACTGAGCTCAGGGACACGCTGACCACATGCCCTGTTTTGTTCTGTGTGCTCTCAATGATCTGTATGAGATTTGCTAATCTTATTCCACAAAGCTGTATGTAGGACCCATTGAATCAAAGGTAAATATCAACTATTATGTCTAAAATATATTGAGTCAGAGCTGACCACTGGACAGCTCTTCCTGCACCTGCATATGAACTCACTGTGTTTTTTGTGGCTGACATTGAAGAATGCTGCTAAAAAGCCCAAAAGTTATAATACTCATGCTCTGTTATCTCAATGTTCTGAAATTCCCCAGTTCACCACCCATCCACCCCATACCCCCCACCCCCCTTACCTTACTCAGGCCCAATCAGCTCAAAGGTTTGCTAATAATATACTTTGCCTAGGAAGCCAACAGCCCCCCTCCTTGCCCTTTAAAGGTTTTCTCATATAAAAAGCCTACCCTGAGAGCAGACTAGTACTACAATTAGGCTCCCGAGTCCTTTTTGCAGTCCTGAACTCCAGTATTATGGTACGTGTTTACTAAACAAGTCTCGCTTAACTGAGATCGGTATATATAAGGTTTGAGTGGTGACTTATTGAACCCCAACACAGCGACAATGAACCCTGGGAGTGTCCAGAACTTCTGTTTCTCTCTGAAATCGCTAAACTACCCACGTTTAAACACATTAATTCTTTAGTTCAGTCTTTTCAAATTTACCATAGTCCCTACCAGAGCACAGCGAGGTGGAATCCCACTCAGTCTCAAGCAAAGCGTAATCAAGCCAGTTACAGCCTGATCTGATCTTACTTCCTTTTTTGAACTTTAAAACTTCAGTTTGTCTGTCAGCTCCACAGGAGAGAAAATCAGTTACTAGCAGAACCCGGAACTATTTTGATCACCAGAGGGAGCCTCCCCTTTAAACTCAGGGAGTACCCCCCTCCCCGTGGGAACTCTTACAAGCCACAGGACGCAGCTCTCAAATGAGCTGGGCCAAGTTGCATGCTGGGATCTCTCTGGAGCCCTGGGCTTCTCGGTTCTCGGGTAGGTAGCGAGGGCTGTAGTTTTCAGGGTCATCATGGCAGAAGTAGTGGATAGGCTCTGGGTGTCCTGGTGCCGCTAATGCGGAAAGTCCGATCTTTTCTGGTCGGAGGAAGAAATCTCTAGTTGGCTTCGGTCTCCAGGTAAGGCGGGAACCAGCCGGCTGGGTGTGGGGTAGGTTGTGTGTTTATGTGTGTGGGAACGGTTCTGCTGCTGCTGCTGGTGTGTGTGTGTGTGTCTGTCTGTCTGTCTGTCTATCTGTCTGTCTGTCTGTCTGTCTGTCTGTCCTAGTGTGCACACTTTGAGCTCTCTGCATTATCTATGTCACCCTGTGTCACCTGGCTTGTTGCTCTCTGCTCCTACTTTCTCCCCTGGCCACAGGGGCTGAAGCAGAGAGGACCAAGCTTCAGAGAGGCGTGCGGAGTCTGAAGCGAAGCTTTCTCTGAGGTCCAGAGTTGAGCATGGGAGGAGCATTTCAGGCCGGAAGAGTCTCTAGGGTTGTTTAAGAGAGCAGGCAGCTACTTGATGAGCTCCAGGACTTTCCCAGAGCCCTAGCCACATGAGTGTTGACAGAAGTAGAGGAAAGTGCTCCCTGAGGATGCTCTCAGATGTAGTCTGGGATCTCACGCTTACTCGGCTCCGTGTCTCCGCCGTTATTCAAAGGAGGGCTGAAGTAGAATGAGAACTTTGTTGCTGCACATATAAGGTTAAAGAACGAGTTTGTGCTTTCTTTTTGTTTGAAAAAATGAGATTTTAGTTTTAGAATATGAAATTGTCAGTAACTGAAGGAGGGACAGGCAAATTGATACCTCCACTACTGTGTCCCTTCCCTTTCCACTTAGTATTCACATTATCGTTTCAATGACATCCCTTGACATCGTCTCTCTCCAATCACTTCTTTTTCTGAACATATTATAGATAGGAGTCTCTAGAGGTTAGCGTTAGGGCTCTCACATTCCGATTTGTTAAACTGATTCCTGTTTCCATGGCTTCACTCATTCTATCTTTACAGACCTTCCTTTCAAAGCAGCAGAAGAGTGCAGGTGGGAAACTATTTCTGTTCACCGTTTCAGCTGGGAAAGTGATATTTGGCATCTTTGAGAGCTAGTGAATTTCTGAGAGAGAGAGAGAGAGAGAGAGAGAGAGAGAGAGAGAGAGAGAGAGAGTGTGTGTGTGTGTGTGTGTGTGTGTGTGTGTGTGTGTGTGTGTAATGGGTAACGCTGGCCAGATCCAGATGAGCAGTGCCGTGGTTGATCGTGGGTGTGGATCTGTGGTATCGGGGATTGGAGTCTTGCTTCTGTCCCCTCAGGCTCTCTAGGCCTGTCACGAACCTTAGTATGCCTGTGGTGAAGCCTGTTAGTGCAGTGCCGCCGTATCCTAAGGGCCTGGTCTGCTTTAGTTGTTGCTCTGTGAGGACATTTTGGCTTCATTCTCCTCAGTGTTCTGCAGGACAAGGGAGTGTTAGAAATAATGCAATTGCTGGGCAGTGGTGGCCCACACCTTTGATCCTAGCATTTGGGAGGCAGAGGCAGACAGATTTCTGAGTTCGAGGCCAGCCTGGTCTACAGAGTGAGTTCCAGGACAGCCAGGGCTACACAGAGAAACCCTGTCTCAAAAAACAAACAAACAAACAAACAAGCATTGCAAATAATGTGATTACTGTTGGATATTTAAGAAAGCGACTCAAAAAGAAAAGCTAGGCTTTGTGATGTACATTTAATCTCAACACTTGAGAGGGAGAAGCAGGAGGATCACTGTGAGTTCAAGGTCAGCTTGGTTCACATAGCAAGGTCCAGGCTAGCCGGTCCCACACCGTAAGACCCTGTCTGAAAAACAATATTTAAGAGTGGTTTTTTTCTGGATGTCTGGTGCTTAAGGAAGCAAAAAGAGGGTATCAAATCCCCTGAAAGTGGACTTCGTGATGGTTGTGAGCCACCATGTGGAAGCTGGGAATTTAAACCCACGCTGCAAGAACTAGAAGTACTATCAGCCCTGTGCAATCTCCGCAGCCATCTGAGAATAGACACTCTTAACAGACTTGAGGAGGCCTCCCATTGTGACTTTAATGTCTATGGTTGCCCATGTTTTAATTAGTACGTTTCCTGCCCAGTGAGTTGTCTACATTTCTCCTAAAGTAACTTGCAGGAATTTAGATGTTAACTCCTTGCCAAGTTTATAGTTTGCAATTATTCTCTCTAGATTATGTCTCTGCACTGTTGACTGTTTCCTTTGCAAGTGTAAAGGCTTTTAGTTTGATGTGAATCCCACTTTTCCGCTTTGCTGTGGTTACTTGTGTTTTTAGAGTAATAACCCAAACCTTCCATCTTCATGGAAGAGTTCCTCCATATTTTGTCTAGTAGTGTCAGCTTCAGTTTGTAAATTGTAATCTGCTTTGAGTGGACTTATGCCTGTGGTGCCTCTGAATGTCCAATGTCATTGTACTGAATGTTAAAACTGAGTTTGGCCAGCACCACAGATTGCAAGCACCACGTAGGCCAGGCTGGCCTGAGACTCTGAGCAAGCCTCCTGCCTCTGTCTCTGCAGGGCTGGAATTATAGACCTATGCTACTACATCCAGCAGAACCTCCTGTGCTTTTATCTCTGGCCAGCTTTATCATTCACCAACTTTATGAAGCATAAACAGTTATAAATGTCACGAGGTTACACTAAAACTATGACAGAAATGTAAAGATGGGAGCTGTGGTGATGGCTCAGCGAGTGCAGTGCCTGCAAGCATGGACCTGCAGTGCTAGATGCAGCAGTGCATATCTGCAGTGCCAGCCCTCCTATGGCAGGACGTGGGGTGGAGACAAGAGAATCCCTGGCAGGCTGGCTAGCCTGGTGTACACAGAGGGAGGGAAGGATAAGGAAAGAAGGAACAGTTGTTTATGAATCTTGTGGGGAGACAAAAAGTATGGTTTCATATGATTATTAGATGTGTACTTGAGAGTTGGGCATGGAGATCCGGGGCTGTAATCTCAGCATAGGAAATGGAGGAAGGAGCTTTAGGAGTTCAGAACCAGCCTGAGATACGGAAGAGACAACAAATAACAAATAAACAGTCAAAAACAATAAACAGTCACAAAGTATATTGAACCAAGGCTTAGACCTGTTGGCTGGAGCATTGGGTCCCCATTCGGTGATGGCTGCTTCCTGGTGCAGCATCTTAAGGAGGTCTTAGGGTTGTGTGTGCTGCTCAGAGCTTGTGAGTAGAGGGTCAGTGCTGCTGAGTGTAGCACAGAGCACAAGATGGTTCTCACACAGCCCAAGACAGAGCAGTTGTGTCAGCCGGGCTGAGGTTGAGAAACTCAGTTCTATGACACCTAGACCAAAATTAGTACTATTTTGTTCAAAATCTTTCATAATATGGAAAGAGGGAAACATATCAAACTCACCTCCTGTGACAGGATGTTTTATAGCTAAGTATCTTCATAAAGGATCATGGCTTAATTGAGATGACATAAGTGTTATCATAGATGAGGGAAGGTGCTCAGGAGAGTGGTCCATGGTGCGCAGTCCCATTCACCAACAGTGGGCACAGAATGCTGGACGCTGCCTGAGCACTGCAGCTGCACCCCTTCAGCCTCACTGTGCTTCAGCCCTGAGTTTACACAGGAGGGGCCACTTGGGTGCTGTAAGCCCCTGTGAGCCTTGATAGGTGGGGTTCCAGTAGGAAGATGTGAGATATACTCACAGTTGGAGGAACAGCCCAGGTGCAGGACTAGCTGGATCTCAGGGTGGAAGATGGGCTCCCTTCTGCTGGCATCTTCTGGAGGAAGTTCAAGGCAGACATGTTTGTGCCCTGCACTGCCACACTTCCCCCTCTGCAGTGGTTAGAGGGGATCTGCTTTGTGTAGACTCCTGTGTGCTTCCAATTTTTGTGTGGGAAGCTGTGAGCAGTGGGAGGGGAGAGAGAGAGTGGGGAAGCTTGAGAAATAAGTGTAGTCGATGACATCGCAGTGACATAACTCAGTCTGGGAACATCAAGTCACAATGCAGTGAATGGCTTTCTTTTTGTCTCCCAGGGGAAGAAGCCTGAAGAAGGATGGCCAGCTCTAATTCTCAAGACATGGTCTGTGTAAGTTGCATTTTTCTCTTTGACATAGGACGACTTTCAGGTTAGATGACTCCTGCTGTCTTTCCCTCTTGAAGCTTCCCAAGCATCTGGAATCCCCCAGCCCAGTCTGCCCCTTTCCAGTGAGGGCTGGCAGGTCTGAGCACTTCCTGTCTGTGCCTCTTCCCAGCTGGTACTGGGGTTGTCCTTGAATGCATTCCTCCACATGTGCTCTCTGCTTGGTCTGTGCTCAGGGAGGACTGTCCTGCAATGGAGGTGTCAGTCCCACAGGGAAGCAGGGGCCTTGGGGGCTTCAGAGCTTTGAGCTGGTGGTCTCATGTGACTGCCCTGGGAAACCTGACTGACATCTGTGATATTGTCAGGCTGATGACTAAGGGAATTATGGAAGACCTGAGGAGACATACTGACCACCTGAAAGGATTTTTTGTTTTTTGTTTGTTTTGACCAAAAATTAAACCAAATACATCAGTATATGCAGTGGTATATAGTTTATAGAAGTCATTTTCATGACAACAAATCTTAATGACATTATGTGATAGTATGATAAACTCAGGGACTCACAGCATTCCTTGTGTATTTTACCCTGACCCCAGGTGACATTTCCCTTCCATGGGATATAACCTGAGGGATGTGGGTGGAGTGGAGAGGCACAGTTATTGGCTATGTAGGTGGGCACAGTCGTCGTTTTGGGGGGGCTTGTGCAGTCAGGTGCCTTGAGCATTTCCGTATGTCTCCCTTCCCACGCTTGAGTCCTTTCCCTTCTGCTTTCCCATCTTGAAAGCTTCCCCATTTTCACTCTCCTTGTGTTTGCTCTTTCAGGGGTCAGTGACATTTAGGGATGTGGCTGTTGACTTCTCTCCGGAGGAGTGGGCCTACCTGGATGCTACTCAGAAGGTCTTATACAGGGACATGATGTTGGAGACCTACAGCAACCTCGTCACAGTGGGTAAGCCTGTGCCCCATGGATGGGGGAATGTGTCCTCTACACTGTGGGCTTTCCTCACTCTGAATGAAAGGACAGTGCTGTCTTCCATAACTAGAATCAGAGGCTAGACTATTGTAGAGGATCTGTGTTCAGTTCTCAGCACCACCAGGGGGCTCACAACCATGTGTAACTCCAGTTCAGGGGTCTGATGCCCTCTCCTGACCCTCATGGCCACCGTACTCACATGTAGTGCTCAGACATATGTGCAGACAGGTCTTCACATACATAGAAAATAAAAATAAATTTTAACCTATAGATTTTTAAAAAGAGATAACTGAGCTCCTCCTCCTTCCTAAAGGAAGAATGTGAGGTCTGTAGGGTTGAAGCGAGGATCTTCATGAAGTGCCTGCTTTTGCTCATCCCTCGGAGATTCTCTCACTGAGCTCTGGGTTCAGTGAGAGATCCTGTCTCATGAAATTAAACAGAGATACCTAAAAGAGACACAGGTTAGTCTCTAGCTTTACACACATGCATATAGGTATGCCCACACACACTCGCGCACACTCCCTCAGGAACACAAAGTTACACTATACATGCACGCACACACACAACTAAATAAATGAGCTGGATGATTTACTTAATAACTTGATTTAATTTTATTTAATAACTTGAATTGACTTAAGTGTTGTAGTAGAAGTTTCACCATGAGTTGTCTTTTTCGTTGGGCAGGATGTCAGAGTGGGCTGTAAATGTGAAGGACGGTGGCTCAGTGAGCACTCATGATGAGCATTCACATCAGCAGGCTCCAGTGCAGTGGCGGAGCACCTCCAGCGTGCAGAGCACCTCCAGCGTGCTCAGGGCCTGCGCGCCCTTCTCACATGAATACATGAACGCATGGCTTTGTTTCTGTAGGTTAGCCAGTATTCAAAATATCTGAGAATAGTATTTCATCTTAATATGAACCCTATCTCATAGTTAGCAACACAATCTAAATAATAAGTTATTATTGTTATTATTTAAATTTTTTATTATTATTTGGATGTTTTTGGTTTTTTTGTTGTTGTGGTGGTGGTGGTGGTTGATTTTGTTGTTTTGAGGATTTTTTTGTTTCCTTGGTTTTTGTTGTTGTGGATGGTTTTGCTTTTATTTGTAGTGGTGGTGGTTTTTCTTTATTTTGGGAGGGTCAGGTCTCATGGAGCCCCAACAAGCTTTGGACTTGCTGTGTAACTAAAGGCGACCTTGAACTTCTCATCTGCCTTCTTAAACTTCTTCTTAAGAGAAGTGACTTCAAGTGTGTGCTACCATGCCCAATCTTTAGATGGAAAAGTTGAGCAGAGAAATCCTATGGGACTCGCCTAAATGAATGTCATTAGTAGTGAACTGCAGAGATGGGGTCTGCACTAGACAGTATGGGTTCTTGTTCTCACCACTCCAGTTCTGCTTTCCTCTTAAGTGACAAGCCCTGTCTGCATTTAAAGGAGATTAAAACCCTGATCTGAAGCAGCTGGTTCCATTCCCAGGTTGCTTTTTCCTCTTTCTCTAATGTCTTTCTTCAGCACTATTTTTGGCTTTTAGAACTTTTTTATCTGTTTCTCAGAGACAAGGGTCTTGCTCTGCAGCCCAGGCAGCGTAGCCTGGCTCAGTCCCACATCTGCTGGCCTCACAGGCATGATCCACCATGCCAAGCTGTTTAGACCTTAGAATAAAAAAGTCTGTATTTTGAAAATCTACACAGGCAGGTCATGGTGGCACATAACTTCAGTCCCAGCATTTGGGAGGCAGAGGCAGGCAGATCAAATAAATTCAAGGACAGCCGGGTCTACTTACTATGTTCTAGGACATCCTGGGATTATTAGATTGAGTCTCAACAAACAAACAAACAAACAAACAAACAAACAAGTGTATACGCAATGAACCATCTCTTTCTTTTAAGTGGGAAGTTGCATTTCCAAGCCAGATCTGATCATCTTACTCGAGCAGGAGAAAGAGCCCTGGATGGCTGTGAAGGAAGAAACAGACAGGCCGAGCCCAGGTGAGTAAGAGTGAGGTGATTCATTATTGGTTGTGTGTGCACACACACATGTGCAGGTATCCTAAGAGGCCCTAGGGAGGGTCAGCTCCCTGGGGCTGGCGTTATAGGGGTTGCTGGGTCTCTAACTCAGGGCCTCGGGCAGAGCTCTCAGGGTTCTTGACCACTGAACCAAAGCCAAGACAGTTTCAGCGCCAGTGAAAGTTGTAACGCTGGGAGGGGCACCAAATGTTTGAATTCTGTGTCTTCATGGTCACTGTAGTCACGGTGCGATGGTGGCTCCTCCCTGCAGCACTGGGGAGGTGTCAAAGGCAGATCCCTTGGGCTTGCTGGCAAGGCAGCCTCGTTTACCTGTGCAGCTCCAGGCAAATGAGAGACCCTGACTCACAAAGCACAGATGGACAAGCCAGGAACATCTGAGTGCACACAGCACAGCCTTCTACCTAGCTTGGCAGGGAGCTGTGATGGCTACTCTTTTTGTCAACTTGGCCACATCGGGAATGAACTACAACCCAAGCAGCTGGGTACGCCTGGGAGAGGCTCAATTAAATCATTCAATGTTGGGGGACCCACTTTTTGTTTCTTTGTTTTACATCCTGACCACAGCTTCCCCTGCCTCCTCTCCATCCAGGCCTTCTTCCTGCCTCCTCGCTTCTCATCCACTCCTCTTCCATTTCCCTTCAGAAAAGAACTGGCCTCAATTGACATCACCCAGCCATGGCATATGGCACTGCAGTAAGCGTAGGCAACTCCTCTCCTAGGCTAGACAAGGCAACCCAGTAAGGGGATTGGGTCCCAAAGGCAGGCAACAGAGTCAGAGACAGCCCCTGCCCCACTGTTAGGAGTCCAACCAGAAGGTTAAACCATACAACTGTAACATGTGCAGAGGGCCTAGGGTGGTCCCATGCAGCCTTCCTGGTTGGTGGTTTAGTCTCCATGAGCCCCTGTGAGCTCAAGTTGTTTGACTCTGTTTTCTTGTGCTGTCCTTGACCCCTCTGGATCCCACAATCCTCACAATCCTTCCTCCTCCTCTTCCTCAGGATTCCCCAAGCTCCGCCCAATGTTTGGCTGTAGGTATCTGCATCTGTTCCTATCAGTTGCTGTATGAAGCCTCTTTGATGTAGCAGAATATCATTAGGAATCATTTCATTCACCTTTTTTTCTTTCTTTCTTTCTTTTTTCTTTCTTGTTGTTGTGGGTGCCATGCCTGTTTGGTTTTATCTCGAGTCTCTGGACCATCCAGCCTCTGGCTCCTGGACTTTGGGGAAGTCTCAGAGGTGGTCTCCCTCTCATGGCATAGGTCTCAAACTGGACCAGTCATTGGTTGGGCACTCCCACAATTTCTGTGCCACCTTTACCCCCGCATGTCTTGTAGGCAGGATAGATTGTAGTTGAAGGTTTTGTGGCTGGGTTGGTGTCCAATTCCCTCCACTGGAAGTCTTGCCTGGTTATAAAACTCGGCTATTTCTGGCTTTGCTAGGATTTTTTTTATCCCCCATTGCTAGGGGTCTTAGCTAGGGCCACCCTCACTGATTCCTGGGAGTTTCCATTGCCCTGTGTTCCTAGGTCCAGTTGTCTCATCAGAACTCTCTCCCACCCTCCTCACACCTGATCTCTCCTGTTCCCATCCCCATCCCTACACCTCACCCCACCCCCATATTGTTCCCCCTGCCCATCCACCCATGGTGTCTATTCTGTTTTCCCTTCTCAGTGAGATTCATGTGTCCCTCCCTTGAGCCCTATTTCTTACTTAGCTTCTTTGGGTCTGTGGGTTGTAGTATAGTTATCTATTACTTTATGGCTAACATCCATTTATAAGTGAGTACATAACATGTTTGTCATCTGGGTCTGGATTACCTCTCTCAGTATAATCTTGTCTTGTTCCATCCATTTGCCAGGAAATTTCAAGACGTCATTTTTTTAAAAAATAACTGAGTAGTATTCCATTGTGTAAATATACCACATTAAAAAAAATCCCTTCTTCAGTTGATGCACATCTAAGTTGTTTCCACTTTCTGGCTATTATGAATAAATTTGCTATGAACATAGTTGAGTAAGAGTCCTTGTGGGTTGGTGGAGCATCTTTTGGGTATATAAAGAGTTGTATAGCTGGGTGTTGAGATAGATTGATTCTAAATTCTCTGAGATATCACCATTTTAATTTCCAAAGTGGATTACATGTTTGCACTTCTACCAGCAGTGGAGGAGTGTTCCCCTTGTTCCACATCCTTACCTGCATGAGCTGTCATTTGTATCTTTAATTTTAGCTATTCTGACAGGTGTAAGATGGAATCTCAAGTCGTTTTGATTTGCATTTCCCTGATGGCTAAGGATGTTGGACATTTAAGTACTTTTCAGGCATTACAGATTCCTCTGTTTAAAATTCCCTGTTTAGGTCTGAACCCCACATTTTAATTGGATTATTTGGCTTGTTGATGTCTAGTTTCTTGAGTTCTTTATATATTTTTGGATATCACCCCTCTGTTGGATGTGGGGCTGGTGAAAATCTTTTCCCTTTGTACGCTGCCACTTTGGCCTTTTGACAGTGTCCTTTGCCTTATAGAAGCCCTTCAGTTTTATGAGGTTGATTGCTGATCTGAGTGCCTACGTGGTTGGTGCTCTGTTCAGGAAGCTGTCTCCTATGCCAGCGTGTTCAAGGTAGCTCCCCACGTTCTATTCTGACTTAGTCTTTTCCATTTTAGGTTGAGGTCTTTGATCCACTTGGACTTGAGTTTTGTGCAAGGTGATAGCTATGGATCTATTTGCGTTCTTCTACATGCCAACATCCAGTTAAGTCAGCACCATTTGTTAAAGATGCTTTCATTTTTCCATTGTATTTAATTCTTTGACTCACTTCCATTGATCAGCCTGTCTAGATTTGATGCCAGTGCCTCGTGGTTTTTCTTGTTATTGCTCTGTAGTACAGTTTGAGGTCAGGGATGGTGACACCATCACAAGTTCTTTTATTGTACAGGATTGTTTTAGCTATCCTGGGCTTTTTGTTTTTCTCTATGAATTTTAGTATTTGTTCTTTCAAAGTCTGTAACCAAATTGTGTTGGAACTTGGTGGAAATTGTATTGAATCTATAGGTTGCTTTTGGTAGGAAGGCCATTTATAGCATGTTAATCCTACCAAACCATGAGCATGGGAGAGCTTCTATCTTTTGATACCTTCTTCAATTTCTTTCTTCATAGACTTTAAGTTCTTGTCATACAGGTCTTTCACTTGCTTGGTTAGAGTCAACCAAGATATATTATTTGTGGCTATTGTAAAGGGTGTTGTTTCTTTGATTTCTTTCTTAGCCCATTCATCATTTGTATATAGGAGGGATACTGATTTACTTTAGTTAATCTTATATCCAGCCACTTTAATGAAGGAATTTATCAGCTGGAGGGGTTCCCAAGTAGAATACTTGGGTTCGCTTATGTATTTGATCATATCGTCTGCAAATAGCAATTCTTTGACTTTTTCCTTTCCAATTTTGATCCCCTTGATCTCCTTTAGTTGTCTTATTCTAGCTAAACTTCAAGCACTACACCGAATGGATATGGAGAAAGTGGACAGCCTTATCTTGTCCCTGATTTTAGTGGAATTGCTTTAAGTTTCTCTCTGTTTAACCTGATGTTGGCTATTGGCTTGCTGTATATTACCTTTATTGTGTTTAGGTATGGGCCTGTATCCCTGATCTCTCCAAGAATTTTAACATGAAGGGGTATTAGATTTTGTCAAAGGCCTTCTCAGCATCTAATGAGATCATCATGTATTTTTTCTTTGTTTGTTTATATGGTAAATTACATTAATGGATTTTCCTATGTTGAGCCATTCCTGCATCCCTGGTATAATGCCTACTTGATCATGGTGGATGATCTTTTTGATATGTTTTTTGGATTACGTTTTTAAATTTTTATTGAGTATTTTTACATCAGTGTTCATTAGGAAATTTGGTCTGAAATTCTCTTTCTTTTTGAGTCTTTGTGTGGTCTGGGCATTAGGGTAATTGTGGCCTAATAAAATGAATTTGGCAGTGTTCCTTCTGTTTCTGTTTTGTAGAATAACTTGAGTAGTATTGGTATTAGCTCTTCTTTGAAAGTTTGGTAGATTTATAGACTAAAACCATCTGGTTCTGTTTTTTTTATTTTTTCCTGGTTGGAGACTTTTAATAACTGTTTTTATGTCCTTAGGGGATCATGGTCTACATAGATTGTTTATCTGATCTTGTTTTAACTTTGGTAAGTGGCTTTTAATGGAGAAAATTGTCCATTTCTTTTAGATTTTCCAGTTTTATGGATACAAACATTTGAAGTAAGACCTAACAATTCTTTGACTTTCCTTGGTGTCTGTTATGTCTCCCTGTTCATTTCAAATTTTGTTAAGTTGGATAGTCTCTCTGCCTTTTATTTAGTTTAGATACAAATTTGTCAATCTTGTTGATTTTTCTCAAAGAACCAATTTTTGCATTATTCTCTTTGTTTCTATTTTATTTATTTCAGCCCTGGTTTTGATTAATTCCAGCCATCTACTGCTCTTGGGTGTGTTTGTTTCTTTTTCTTCTAGAGCTTTCAGGTGAAGTGTTAAGTCACTAGTAAAAGCTCTCTCCAATTTCTTCAGCACTGTTCTCATTGTGTCCCCTAAGTTTGGGTATGTCGTTCCTTCATTTTCATTGAATTCTAGAAAGTCTTTAATTTCTTTCTTTAATTCCTCTTTCACTCAGTGATGGTTCAGTAGAGTTGTTTAGCGTCCATGAGTTTGTAGACTTCTATTGTTTCCATTATTATTAAAGTCCAGCTTTAATCCATGGTGGTAAGATACAGGAGGTTATCTCATTTTTCTTATATCTGTTGAGACAGGTTTTGTGACCAGGTACATGATCAATTTTGGAGGCTTCATGAGGTGCTGAGAAGAAGGTATATTCTTTTGTGTTTGAGTGAAATGTTCTGTATATATCTGTTAGGTCAATTTGATTCATAATGCCTGTTAGCTCCATTATTCCTCTGTTTAGCGTCTGTCTAGATGACCTGTCCATTGGTGAGAAAGGGGTGTTGAAGTTCCCATTGTTGATGTGTGGGATGTGATGTGTGATTTAAACTTTTAAACAATTATTGGTTTGTTGTTGGGTTTCTTTTTGGTGAATATACCCCAGTCCAACTCATCTCCTCCTCCCCTTATACCTGCTCTCCTCCCTTGCAACTCCTCCCAACAACAGTAGGAAAACATTTCATTGTGAAAGCTGTGGTATGTCACAGAGTGTCCTATTGTACACACTTTTGACCACACTTCTTTGCTTGCAAATGTTCATTGCAATGACTTGTTGGTCTGGAATGAGGCTCTGGCTTCTGCTACTCTATCACTACTGAGATCTCAATGAGACTCCTCTCAGATATCCTGTTGCTGCCCTGTGTCATGGAGATCCTGTAGCTTTGGATCTGTAGGGCTGGCCCCTTCACTCACTCCAGCAGTTCATCAATGGGATAGAGTCCTGGATCTGGGCTTGAGAGATATGGGCTCTCCTTCTGTCACACCCTCGGGGCCAGCTCACCAGCAACCTCTACAAGCAGGTACAGCTCTACTCTGCCATCCAGGTGAGGTGCACGGCTGCTATCTTGAGTATTAGAGCTGGTGAGGGATAGGGCCAGCTCTCCTTCTCTCATGACTCTGGTGCCAGTTCTCTCAACTGCCATAGATATGGAGCAATGGAGGGGGGGCATCTGTCTTGTGTCTGTGTCTGTGTCTGTCTGTCTGTCTGTCTGTCTGTCTGTCTCTTGCTCTCTTTCACACACACACATACACACACACACACCGCTGTCCAGTGACAAGTTGCTGGGCTAGCTCACCCATGCTCATGCCCTCAGGGCCAGCTTACCTGCACCCCCACCCTCAGGGACAGCTTGACTGTGTTACCCAGGTGAGGTTCAAGGCCTGTTCTTCCAAGTGCTGCAGCAGGTGAGGGGGGCAGTGCCAGCTCTCTGACTCTGATGATCTCAGACAAGGCCAGCTCTCCTGTCTGCTGTAGGTGTCAGGGGATGGGTGGGAGCATCCTTACTTTCCCCCCTGTCACTACATGGCAGAAAAGTGGTGGGGTTGGCCCTCCCACACTCACAGCCCTGCCTTGCCTCCAAGGTCAGCTCTACTGTGCTGACCAGGTGAAGTGCAGGGCCAGCTCTGTCAAGTACTGCAGCTACTGAGGGGCAGGGACACCTCTCCTGCTCTCGTGATTTCAGGGCCTGGTCTCCCACCTGCCACAGGCGGTGACGGGAAGAGGAGGGTAGCTATCCCTTTTTAATGCCACCACATGGGAAACAAGTGTTAGGGTCATCTCACCCACTACACCTGCAATATGCAATCCCACTTTCCTGAGTCCTGTGGCTGCCTAGGGGCAGAGTCAGCAATCTTGTTCCCACGCCTCCAGAGCTAACTCTTCTATGATGCCCAAGTAAGGGGTGGGGCCAGTTCTGCAAAGCCCTCAGACATCAACATGTCCCTGGTGGCAGCCCAGACCAAGAATGTTTGCTTGACCTTTGGTGGTAACAGACCCCTAATGCTGCAGGGCCAAAGACTCAGATGTGGCCCCCTATGGCAGCACAGGCCAGGACCCTACCATGGTCCCAGGTAGCATCACCTGCCTGTCAAATCTGGCTGCTCCTAAATAACCTCAAGTTTCCAGAACTGCCTCTATTTATTGTGCCCACATCCTTCTGTTTCTCTTCCATTTCTCCATAACTTACTTGCTTGTCTAGGAGTCACCTGGGGTCTCTGAATGTCTGGGTTCCTGTCAGGAATGGTCTTAGGAGTGCTATACCCCATTCCTGAATTATGGCACCAGACAGGTCATCTCAGGCGTGGTCTGCTTCCCCATGCCTGCCTGGTGTCAGACTAGTGTCAGGCTGACTCATAATCTGGCCAAAAATAAAAAAATAAACTAAAAATTAAAACAAACAAACAAATAACAGCTGCAATAGCAACACCTTTCAAAATAAAACAGCACATACAAAAAATGTTGTTATTAATTGATAACATTTTTTCTTATATGCTGTATTTATGTCTACCACTACATGCTTAAACACTTTTTGTTGAACTCTTTGATGGTAGGCCACTAATATGACAGTTGATACCAAGTGTTTCACGTATCCTTTTTTAGGATATTATCTACAAACAACTTTCCATCAATTCTAGTTAATGTAAACAATCTTGTACTATCATACTAAGAAAATTATCGTTTTAGTAGTACTACCCATACAGTCTTATTTATGCATTTTTCTATTTTGATTTAATTTGGTTTAACTCTAGTTTTATGGATACTTCAGTGTCATATTTCTTGAATGTATTTATTATTGGGTTTCCTTAGTCTTCTTTTTCTCCTCCTCTTTTCTAAAAAAAAATTTCTTACACAATATATGCTGATTGTGGCTTCCCCTCCCCCTGTTCCTCCCACTTTATCCCTGCCTCTCCCATCTGGATCTACTCTGTTTTTCTCTCTCCTTAGAAAATAAACAGGCTTATAAGGGATAATGATAACATATAATATAATATAATATAATATAATATAATACAATATAATATAAACTGACACATTGGAATGGGACAAAAACCACAAACAAACAAACAGAAGGAAAAAAACCCAAGAGAAGTCACAAGAAAGAGAGACCCACTTGTTTATACACTCATGAACTCCATAAAAACACTAACCTGGAAGCCATAGTTCATGCACGAAGGACCTAGTGAGGCCTGGGTAGTGCAGGCCCTATGCACTGCCTCACAGTCCCTGGCAAATCATAGGAGGTTTTATTGTGTTTATTTAGAACATCTTGTTTTCTTGATGTTTTCGATCCCTCTGGCTTTTACACATTTTCTTTTTTAATTTCTTTCTTTCTTTGTTGTTGTTGTTGTTCTTATTGTTTGTTTGTTTTTCAAGAAAGGGTTTCTCTGTGTAAACCTGGCTGTCCTGAAACCCAAAGATCTGCCTGGCTCTACCAATCCTCTGGGATTAAAGGATTGGTCTACCAACATCCAGCATTTTACATAGTTTCTTTATCTCCTCTTCCATAGGATTTTGTGAACCTTTAGGGGAGGGTTTGATAAAACATATCTTCTAGGGCTGAGTGTTCCAAGGTCTCTCAATTTTTGCATGTTTTTCCAGCATGAACTCTTCTTTAAAAGTATGGTAGAATTCTACACCAAAACCATCTACACCTGGGTTTTTTGGTTTGGAGACTGTTACTGATTCCATTTCACTAAGAGTTATAGGTCTGTTTAAATTGCTTAACTTGGGCTGACAAGATAGCTCAGTGGTTAAGAGCACCGACTGCTCTTCCGAAGGTCCTGAGTTCAAATCCTAGCAACCACATGGTGGCTCACAACATCTGTAATGAAATCTGATGTCCTCTTCTGGAGTGTCTGAAGACAGCTACAGTGTATTTACATATATACTTGCTTAACTTATCTTTATTTACTTTGGTAAGTAGTATGTATCAAAAAAAAAATCACCAGTTATTTTTAGATTCCCAATTTGGTTGGAGCACAAGCTTTTAAAATATGTTCTTATGGTTCTCTGAGTTCCCTTAGTATCTGTCTTTATATCCTCCTGTCATCTTTAATTTTCTTCACTTGGATCTTCTCTCTAATTTTTAGGTAATTTGACTAAGGGTTTGTCAGTCTTAACTGATTTTTCTCAAAGAACCAAATCTTTCTTTCATTGATTCTTTGTATTTTGTTGTTGTTGTTGTTGTTGTTACTGTTGTTGTTTCTATTTTACAGAAGTTTGCCCTGACTTTAATTATTTCTTGCCTTTTACTCCTTTTGAGTGTAATTTCATTTTTCTATTTTAGAGCTTTTAGGTGTCGTGTTAAGTTGCTGGAGTGAGACTGCTCTATTTTTTTTAATGTAGGTTCATAGTACTCTGAACTTTTAGAGCACCTTCATCACATCCCCTAACTTTTAGAGCACCTTCATCATATCCCCTAACTTTTAGAGTGCCTTCATCACATCCCCTAACTTTGGTTGCACTGTGCTTTCACTTTCATTCAATTCTAGGAAGTCCTTAATTTCTTTTATAATTCTGTCTTGGCCCAGTTTTCATTCAACTTGACCCAGTGTTGTTCAGTTTCCATGGGTTTGTAAACTTTCTGAAGTTTCTGTTGTTATATCCAGCTTTAACCCATGGTGGCTGCATAAGTTACCAGGTGTTATTTGGATTTTCTTATATACTTTTGTGTCCAAGTATATGGTCAATTTTGGAGAAGAGTTCAATGAGGTACTTAGAAGAAGGTAAAACCTTTGATAGTTTGGATGAAATGTTTTGTAGGTATCTGTTGTATCCATTTTGTTTAGAACAACATCAAGTTAGCTCTAGCATTTATCTAGTTTTTGTCTGGATGATCTGTCTGTTGGTGAGAGCAGGATATTGCAGCCTCCCATTATCAGTGTGTGAGTCTCAACATGTGATTTAAACTATAGTATTGTTTCTTTTATGAATTTGGGTGCCCTGTGTTTTATGCATAGAAGTTGGTGGATGTTTTTCTTTGATAAGCATGTATAATCACTCCCTAACTAGTCTGTTTGGTATTAAGTCTATTTTGTCAGATATCAAAATGGCTACTCCAGCTTGTTTTTTGAGTCCGTTTGCCTGGAAAACCCTTTTCAACCTATTACTCTGAGATTATGTCTATCTTTGTAGCAAAAGTGTGTTTCTTCGATTCAGCAGATGGATGGATCCTGTCTGGGTCTTTTTATTGGGGAATTGAGACTGTTAATATTGAGAGCTATCAATGATCAGTGTTTTGATTCTTTTTCTTTTGTTGTGGTGGTATGTGTGTTCTCTTCTTTTGATTTGCTGCTCTTGATTTATTTATACCTTCTGTTTTCTTAGGTATAGTTAACCCCTTTAGGTTAGAGTTTTTCTTCTAGTACCTTTTGTAGGCCTGGATTTGTAGATAGATATTTCTTAAATTTTGTTTTACTGTGGAATGTCTCATTTTCTCCATCTATGGTGACTGAAATTTTTGCTAAGTATAATAGTCTAGGTAGGTCTCTGCAGTTCTTAGAGACTGTAGAACATCTCTCTAGTCACTTCTGGCTTTTAAAGTCTTCATTAAGAAGTTATCACTTATATGTTACTCAGTCTGTTTTCCTTACAGCCTTTAATATTCTTTCTTTATGTGCTGAGATTTTCTTTTCTGGTATCGTCTCTCCTTCTAGATGTGGCCTGAACCTTGGTAGGCATGTCATTCTTTAGATTAGGGAAATTTTCTTCTATGATTTTGTTGAAAATATATCCTGTGCCTTTGACTTGGGATTTTTTTCTCTTCTTCCTCTATTCTTATTCCTAGGTTTGCTCTTTTCAGAGTGTCCCAGATTTCTTGCATGTTTTTTTTTAAAAAAGAATTACTTATGTGTTTATTTTATGTATATGAGTACTTTATAGCTGTCTTCAGACACACCAGAAAAGGGTATCAGATACCATTGCAAATGGTTGTGAGCCACCGTGTGGTTGCTGGGAATTGAACTCAGGACCTTTGGAAGAGCAGTCAGTGTTGTTAACCACTGAACCATCTCTCCAGCCCTTTGTGCAGGAATTTTGTTAGTTTTTACCTTTGTCTTCACAGAGATATGTTTCTTCTATTGGCTATTAAACGCCTGGGATTCTGTTTTTTGTTTTTGTTTTTTGTTTGTTTGTTTGTTTTTATCTTGTGTATTCTTTTTGTTTGGCTTGCCTCTGAGGTTCCTGTTCGAGTTTCTAAACATTTCTAGATTCCCTCAGTTTTGGTTTTCTGTGTTGATTCTATTCCTACTTTCAGGTCTTGAACTGTTTTTTCATCTCTTTCCATTGTTTGCTTGTGTTTTCATTGCTTTATCTATGGGATGTCTTCATTTCTTCTTTAATGATCTCTGTCATATTCACAAAGGCTATTGCAATGTACTTTTAATTGTACTTCAGCTATGTTGCAGTATTCAAGGCCTGCTGTGGTAGGGTTGCCATGCTCTAGTTAAACGTGCTGGTTTTATGTTTTTATGCTGACTTCTAGGCATCTGGCTTTGGGAAGGTTGTAATTCTAGGTGCTGGTATGTGTTCTTATCTTTGTTGGGTGTGTATTTTGTTCCTTGGTTTCTGTTGCACTCTCTGTTAGGATAGGATGGTTATTAGGTGTTGCCTGATGGGAAATTCTTGTGGGATCCCGATAGGTGTGGCTACTGGGAGTTGCAGGTAAAAATGTGTTTCTGGATATTGACAGCTGACACTTAGCAGTGAGGATGGGCTAGGGGTGGAGTAGAGACAGGGACCATAGTAGGGAGGAAAGCACGTGCTTAACTAGGATCTGCTTAGTCCCCTGGGAATGGGGGCGGAGTGAGGAGAGGCCACCCTAGATGGTCTGCTGTAGAGCTGGGATGAGACTAGGGATTGGACTCGGAGGAATATGGGGAGAGGTGCAGTTAGTGCACCAGTCTCACCCACCAGAGTGGTCTCTGGGTTGCCGAAGAATGCCTGCTGGACTTGGAGGCTGGAATAAAGCAGTGAATGGGGAGAAGCAAGCTTGGAAATGTGGATCTGTGTGATCTACTGCACATAGGGCCACACTAGGTGATTTGCTACAGAGCTCGGGATGAAACTAGGCAATTAGATTTGGAGGAGAGGAGGGGTAGGTAAAGATCTCTGGATGGATATATTTAGTCTTCTTAAAAATTCTAATGATTTATCCTCCTCTTTCTTTCTGTTTTCTTTTTAGCTTGTTTTTGCTTTTCTCAGACAGTCTCACTATCAGTCCAAGCTGCCCTAGAACTCAGGTCCCTGCACCTCGGGCTCCTTGTTGCTGGGATTCCTTCCACCACCACCACAGATTTTACCCTGCTTTTGTTTTTGTTTTCAGATTTCCAAATCCAAACCAGTTTTCTTAAGGGGTGATACATATTACATATTTGTTTGGTATAGAATTTTATTCATGATTTGGTTTAAACACCTTTACCAAAGGGTATGTATTTCCTGTAGAATGCAAAGAAGCATTTAAGATTATTTCAGTATAGTTAGATGTAATTTCATTAAGCAGACATATCTTCCACTTCCAATTTGTTGTACTCTAAAGAGTATTTCTTTACATAAATTTTTGCTATTGTTGCTCTTCTTGCTCCTGTTTAGCTTCTCAGAAAAATACCTTACAGCCTGGCCATTTATTTAATGGACTTTATGTTGTAAGAAAATTGCGTATGTACAGGTGCATGTGCATGTAACAGAAAGATAAAGTATTCTTGCTTCCTCTTTTCCTTTCAGATTTGGAGTTATGTTATGAAGCTGAAAATACGTCTCCAGAAAATCAAACCTATGATATAAATTTATTCAAACAGAGAATAAAGCAATTCAGTAAAACTTTTGATCTCAAGATTTGCAGTTTTACTAGTGGCCCCAACTATAATACATCCAAGGGATTACAGAGTTCTCAAGAAGGCGATGATAATCAAAAGATTACTAACAAGGAAGAAATGCCTCCTTATACCTGCCAGACTCTTGCTCACAATACAGAAAAGGCATATGAGTGTAAAGAGTGTGGGAAGTGCTTTGGTTGTAGGTCAGCTCTTACTCAGCATCAGAGTATTCACACTGGAGAGAAGCCCTATGAATGTAAGGAGTGTGGGAAGGCCTTCAGACTCCCCCAACAGCTCGCCAGACATCAGAAGTCTCACAGTGGTGAGAGACCTTTTGAGTGTAATGAGTGTGGAAAGGCTTTTCATCTTCCTGACCTGCTTAAATATCATAAAGTCATTCATACAGATGAAAAACCTTTTGAATGTGAAGTATGTGGAAAGTCTTTCAAGCGTGTCTCTCACCTTGTTGAACACAGGACTATTCATGCTGGCGTGAAACCATATGAGTGTAGTGAGTGTGGGAAAGCCTTTAAACGTCGATCATACCTAATGCAACATCAGAAAATTCACTCTGGTGAGAGACCCTTTCAGTGTAAGGACTGTGAGAAGACCTTCATTGTTCTGGCACAGCTCACTAGGCATCAGAACATTCACACTGAAGACAAATCATTTGAATGTAAGCATTGTGGGAAGATATTCAGCTGTGGCTCATTCCTCTTGAGGCACCAGAGTATTCATACCAATGAGAAACCCTTTGACTGTAATGTATGTGGGAAGGCTTTTAGGCTTCAGGTATACCTTTCCGAGCATCGGAAAACTCACACTGATGAGAGACCTTTTGAGTGTAAGCTGTGTGGGTCAGCCTTTAGACGTAAGGACCAGCTTAATGAACATAAGAAAATCCATACCAATGTAAAACCTTATCAGTGCAAGGAATGTGGGAACTTATTTCGCAGAAAATCAAGTTTTACTGAGCATCAGAGTATTCACAGTGAAAAGAAGCCCTTCAACTGTAAGGACTGTGGGAAGGTCTTTAGACTTAATATACATCTCATGAGACATCAGAAATCTCACAGTGGTGAGAGACCTTTTGAGTGCAAAGAATGTGGAAAGGCTTTTCATCTTCCCAGTCAGCTTAATTACCATAAAACTGTTCATTCAAATAAAAAACCATTTGCTTGTGAAGAATGTGGGAAGTCCTTCAAGCATGTCTCCAGCCTTGTTGAACATAGGCTTATCCACGCCGGTGTGAAACCATATGAATGTAGTGAGTGTGGGAAAGCTTTTAATCATCGCTCAAACCTCAAGCAACATCAGAAAATTCATTCTGGAGAGAGACCCTTTCAGTGTAAGGACTGTGGAAAGGGCTTTACTGTTCTGGCTCAGCTCACACGACACCAGACTATTCATACTGGAGAGAAATCATTTGAATGTGAGCAGTGTGGGTCCAGTTTCCGACTTAAGTCCCAACTCAATCAACATCAGAGAATTCATACTGATGTGAAACCCTATCAGTGCAAGGAATGTGGAAAGGGCTTTGTTCGTGGTACAGCCCTTAGGATTCATCAGAGAATCCACACTGGTGAGAAACCATTTCAATGTAACAAATGTGGGGAAGCCTTTCAATATCACTACCAGTTCCTTGGACATTTTAGAACTCATACCGGCAAGAATCCTGAATGTAAAGAATTGTGGCGGAGACCTTAAAGTACATCAAAGAATTCATGCTGGTGAGAAACTTTACAGATGTTGAGACTTGTGAAGGCTATTAGTCAAGCTTGGTTTGACATACTAAAATTCATATTAGTAAGAAGCCTTATGATGTAAGATGTGGAAAGGCCTTTAGCAATATTGCTAAGCTAGCTGCATATTGGGGAATTCATACTGGTGAGAAACTGTGAATGTAAGAAATGTAAGAAAATGTTTAGATTTAGTTCAGCCTTCAGTGCACATTGGAGAATTCTGAAGTGGAAATTTCTAGGTTTGGCGGGGACTCAGTTGTGTCATGTGATATCGTTCTGAAAACTGTCTTATGAGAGAATGTTATGCTGAGAACAGACACATGGTGTTTTTTCTGGAAGCTTCCTGGTAAAAGGGCATGTAATGGCTTGCTGGAGAGGAAATGTGATGTTTGGAAAAGTATAAGTATAACTCAACAGAGAGTGAGTGACTCTCTGCCATTGGCTGGCCTTGCCACTCGTTGCTGGTCTTGGTTGGGCTTTGCTGAGCCTGGATCAGCATCACTGATGACACTGTGGGCATCGCTGATGATGCTGTGCCATTGGCTCACCTTGCCTTCTTTGATGATCATTGCTTATTGTGACTTTGTAGAGAGAAATGCACCAAATACCTTGTATTCCAATGGCTTCTTGCCGCTTCTGAGGACTTGGGCCCATTAGCAGAGCCTTTTGGTTTCTTCTGGATGGAACTGACATCCACGTGGATTGAGCTACTGCTGCTGATTCATGTGAACTGAACTGCTGATATCCTGACAATGAAAATTGTAATCGCCCAAAGAACTATTTCTAAACAGGTCCATATCTGGCTTTGCCCTATTAACCTTTCCCTTTCACTACCTCTGGTGGCTGGTGAACTAGAAGGGAGGTTAAAGTGTTTAAAAAACCTTATTAAAATAGGTTTTGAAAATTCTAAGCTGGGGCTGGTGAGATGGCTCAGAGGGTAAGAGCACTGACTGCTTTCTGAAGGTCTTGTGTTCAAATCTCAGCAACCACATGGTGGCTCACAACCACCAGTAATGAGATCTGACACCTTCGTCTGGTGTGTCAGAAGACAGCCACAGTGTACTTATGTATAATAATAAATAAATCTGAGCGAGTGGAGTCAACTAGAAGGGTTGACCAGAGGTCCTAAAATCAATTCCCAACAACCACATGAAGGCTCACAATCATCTGTACAGCTATAGTGCACTCACATAATAAATAAATAAATAAATAAATAAATAAATCTTTAAACAAAAAGAAAAAATTCTAAGCTTACAGAATTCATATTGGTACCTTTGATTGGAGCTCAGGCTTTCAACCTAAAAGTATTTCTGTCCATCATTGAGAATAAGGGGGAATTTTCTGTCTGCAATTCCTCTACTTTTCACCAAAACTAGCTTTATTCCAGAGCTGTAAGGCCATCAACATAGAATTAAAACAGGCAACCTCGGGAAGTAGGAGGTTGGGGAGAGGGGACCCTCCAGAAGGCACCAGAGACCTGGGAGGTGAGAGACTCTCAGGAATCAAAGGGAGGGACCTTAGATGAAATGCCCAACAGTAGGGAGAGGGAACTTATACAGTCCACCTCCAACAGGAAGGTGGGGCATCAAATGAGGGAGGGGATTGCCATCCCACAGTCAAAACTCTGACCCATAATTGTTCCTATGTGAAAGAACTACAGGGATAGAAATGGAAAGGAGCCTGAGGAAAAGAAGGTCAAGCGACAGGCCCAAAGTGGGATCCAGCTCAAAGGGAGGTCTCAAGGCCTGACTCTATTACTGAGGCTATAGAGCGCTCACAAAAAGGAACCTAGCATGATCGCACTCCGGAAGGTCCAACAAGCAGCTGAAAGAGTCAGATGCAGATATTTGTACCCAACCAATGGATGGAAGCTGCTCACCCTGTGGTTGAATTAGGGAAAGGTAGAAAGAAGCTGAGAAGGAAGGCGACCCTGTAGAAGGACCAGCAGTCTCAATTAATCTGGACCCCCGAGATCTATCAAACACTGGACCACTAACCAGGCAGCATACACCAGCAGCTATGAGGCCCCCAACACATATACATCAGAAGACTGCCAGGTCTGTGTTCAATCAGAGATGATGCACCTAACCCTCAAGAGACTGGAGGCCCCAGGGAGTTTAGAGATTAGTTGGGGTGGAGGTGGGGACATCCTTGTGGGGACAGGGTGGAGACGAGGTATGTGATATGGAACAGTTGGGGAGTAGATGAAGAGAAATAAAATCTGGAGTGTAAAAAAATAAAAAGGAGGAGGAGGAAGAGGAGGAGGAAGAAGAAGGAAGAAGAAGGAAGGAGGAGGAGGAAGAAGAAGAGGAGGAGGAAGAAGAGGAGGAAGAGGAGGAGGAGGAGGAAGAGGAGGAGGAGGAGGAGGANGAAGAAGAAGAAGAAGAAGAAGAAGAAGAAGAAGAAGAAGAAGAAGAAGAAGAAGAAGAAGAAGGATGATGACTCCATAGGATCCAACTGCAAGGCATTTTCTTAATTAATTACTAATGGGTAGAGCACAGCCCATTGTGATTGGTCCCATCCCTAGGTGAGTGAACCTGGGTCCTATAACAAAGCAATGTGCAATTAGTTAAGGCATACATAAAACATTAAGGTCTAGGTCAAATGTTAAAGCCTACATAAAATGTTTAGGCCTAGGTAACTATTACCTGGCTAGCCTTCCATTATTTGCAGTTAGTAATTTCATAAGGAAACGTTCTCATATGTTATTACTGCTGTTACTAAGAATCTTCATGCTCAAGGTGATTGTGCAGAATCAAGTTATATTCTGTGCTCCTGGAAACCAATCTGTTAGAACTGCTTTGTATAGTTGCCCACAATAACCTTGGACCTGAACCAACCACTCAGCAGCACTTCCTGCACCTGTGTATAAGCATTTATGAGCTGCCCCTGGGGTGGACCCCAATATAAAAGAGACATCTGCTCCTACTTAGAATAAGACTTCCATTTTGAATAGGGGTCAAATAAATTTTAAGTTCCCAAGACATCTCTGGGATCTGATGTCCTACTTGACAGAAAGAGACATGTACATGGGTAACTAACATCCTGATTGGCAAGTTAAGATATGAATTTTAGACAAGACAAGACCCATCCTGATTGACAAGGTAATACGTGAGTATTAGATAAGGGAAGTGCCCTTCTACAGATGAATACCCCAACCAATGGTTAACAGAATAATTACACAACCAAGACATGTTCCTAAGGAAATCCCCTATCCCTAAATCGTAATTGGTGGAATAACTTAGCACAGATGTTTGTAGATTTTAGGCTAAAAAGCACTGTAAGATCTCATGGCACAGTTCAGCTCCTGAGTATGCACTGTGGTCCTGATCTATCAGTCTTGGGGTACATGCTCAACAAAATATCCCTGTCTGAGATCAGTGTCCACATGGTTTGTGAGGCAATTCTGGACCCTGATACAAGTCATGTGGAGCAAGCCAGTAAGCAGTTCCCTTCAAGGACTCCGCATTGGTTCCTGCCATCAGGGTCCTGTCCTGTTTGAGTTCCTGTCCTGATTTCCTTTGATGAGGAACAACACTATGGAAGTGTAAGCCAAACGAACAATTTCCTTTCCAGCTTCCTTTTTGGTCGTGGTGTTTCTTTACAAAATTAGTAATCCTAAGGAAGACACATGACAAGATTTCTTTTAATTACTTTGGATCGATTAGTAAATAGTAATGCAATAGGTTTTTCCTAGAACCATACATAGTCTCTTATTTATGGGAAGTAACTCTAAGCCTCTTTGATTTTGTAGGACAAAATATGCCAGAGAAGCACTGCTATTTTAATTCAGAAATGGAAATTTTAATACTTCTATACCCTGAACAATCAATCTATCTGTTTAAAGTTATTATCTGCCTTGATATAAGAGTAACTTTTATTCTTTTGCAATAATTGTCATCTCCAATGCTTTCATCTTCTGCCTAGATTAGATTTTACAGAGGCTAGTAGCTTCCTCTGCCTAGTCCTGGAAGCTTCTAGCCTCCATAAAAATCTAATCTAGGTCTAGAATGTTTTCAGCCTCTGGGACTTGCTGCTGAATAAGTTCACCCTTTCTAATTCATTGTGGACCCTTTCTGACTGGTCAACTCAAATTCTGTAGCTCAAAACTCCTCTCCACTTTAACCGATTCAATCAGGCTTCTCCTTAACTGTTCTCCTTGGCCTCAAACTAACTCTGGCAATTTTTTCTAAACTTCTGGCTCCTTATTCTCTGGTTCACCTGTTTCTAGCTTGTTCCATTTTTGGACCCTGTCTCTGTACAAATGTTCTAGTAAAAACTTCTGTCTCTGTCTGTCTCTCTGTCCCAATCTCTCTCCCCAGTGCCCCTCAAGTAGCTTCACTTTCCCCTCACGTCTTCTGAGAGTTGGACATATCCTATTCTATCAAATCTTTCTCTGATTGGTCACTTCATCTGCCACTCAATTAGATATCACTTTCAAATATGGGTGCTTCCTTCTACAAACAAACTCAATCCTTCATTGTTTGGGATTAAACATGTGTACTAAGAGTGTGCCTTAGTACTTAAGAGACACATTCTTAAGTACTTAAGAGACACATATAGTGCAGCCAGAAGGCTATTTATTAAAAGTGTGTGCTAAGGCTGAGACACACAACTAGAAACATGATTTTCCAGTAAATAACACAATCATTGAATTCCCAGTGTGATCAAATATCCTGCAACACTCTGATAAAAAGCTGATGTGCCTATGTGTGTCAATCGTAAGGAGTGACATGAGGTCTAGCACAGTCTCTTTTCCTTTGTGATACAGGGTCCTATGGATATATATTTTTTTCCTTCTTTCGCATTATGTAAGTATACATGGAGCAGAATGTGTACTATGATGCATAAAAGGTGTTTCTCAGTTTGGAAAGCATCAGAAGATGCACATTTAGTACATGCCCACAAAGTAGTCTCAGGGACTCCATAACATTGCAATTGTCCAGTGAATTAATCTACAAGACAGGACAGCAGGCATCATAATAAGGGGAAATGCCTAAAGGATTTGGATATTACATAAGATCCATCCTTTTGTAATGTTAATTTCAATTAATGTTTCTAATGTTAATTTGGACTGTCCAGTCACAATGAGTTTTGTTAGTCAATGTGCTGAATGTCTGCTTAGTTAATAACCTTATGTAGTATGGGAATCAAGGGCCTAAGAATAACAAGCAATCCTGTCTGATTACTGGCTGGGAATGATTAATTAAATGGTGGACCTTTCCAAGGATGAAATATAGGGATGAGGAGCCCTCAGCTTCCTGGACAGTGGGAGGCAGGACTGTGGCTCCAGGTGTGTTAGCTGAAGTTTCCTCAGAAGAGTGCATTGGTCCAGGTTTTGGTAAGGGTAGAACTTTGTTAGGATCCACAGGTCTGGGGACCATGAAGAGGAAGTGATTTATTCTACACAGTAAATCTCTCCCCAAAGGCACTTCCTGTAGCATAGAGTCTGAGTACATAGGTTTCCTGTTTTCTATGGCCATTTTTTTTTGTCCTTGACAGTAGAACAGAGCACCTCCAAAAATAGCTTCTAGGAGGGGAAGATATTCTCTTCTAATGTCCTTTCCCCCTCTAGCATTGACAAGCCTTCCTTATACGTATTGTAGCTATGCATGATACTAAGAGCATAGAGACTATCTATGGGGTGGTAGTCTTTCCTTTTCCACATCTGAGAGCCTAGGTCAGATCAATTACTTCTGCTCTCTGGGCCGTAGGCTTAGGTAGATGCGATGTGCCTCCCTCGACCAGAAGAAAGTCACGCCACCACTGGGATCTTCTCAGTCAGCTTTATTCTGGAGCACCTTGATAGTAGATTCCCAGGACCCTGGACAGCAGCAGAGCTGCTGCTTTTATACTCTCCCAGGGAAGGGGAGGGGGTGTTGTAGTGGGTGTGGATTGGTGCACCAGGATACACCTCACTAGCATATGGCCCGTTCATTGGTGCCACAAGCCACACCCCATTAGCATATGGCCCGTTCATTGGTGCCACAAGCCACACCCCATTAGCATATTGCCCGCTTGGGAGGAGCTATTGCTTGAGGAGGGCCTGAAGAGAGAGCCGGAGTTTCCCAGAGCCTGGGTTTTCCAGAGCCGGGGTTTCCCGGAGCCCAGGTTTTCCGGAGCAACTACCGCTTCCTATAGGTAGGCTCTAATCATTTTAGTTAACATCACTGTTGAAGGCCCCACATACTGGTTTCATCATTAATAAAGCTGTTCCTACCTGAGTAGAGCACTGCATCAAACTCTTTCAGGGGGATGCCATCTTGAGTCAGCCATGGATGAGCATCTGTATGTACTCATATAGAAAAGAGGATTGATAGCCATGGGTTTCTCAAATTGAACATGAGAGTGGTTCACGAGTAGAGCCTGGTACACAGGCATCAGGCAGCCAGCATCCTGGGGTTCCTCAGAGGAAGGTCACAACCAGTTGTGGTGCTGTAAGTATAAGATACTGATCCAAGGTTAACTTCTCTCCTTCCCCTCTCCCTCTCCCTCTCCCTCTCCCTCTCCCCCCCTCCTCCCTCCTCTTCTTCTTCCTCTTCTCTTCTCTCTCTCTCTCTCTCTCTCTCTCTCTCTCTCTCTCTCTCTCTCTCTTCTGGCATTGCTCTTACACAAGTGGGTCATCCTGTGACTAAAGGATCCAAATGTTTGGACAGCTATGTCACAAGGCTTTTCAATGGCCCCAACACTTGGGATAAAACCCTTTTGTATTTTGTCCCATAAACAGATGAAAAGGTTCTGAGGTATCTGGAACTGCTAAGGCTTGAACCTAAGTCATTTAAAGCCTCAAATGCCTTTTGTTTAGCCTATCCAGATAAGGCACTCGGGGCCTGATTTGCTCCAGTATATAAAGGTCTTGCTATTCCTACAAACTCTGGTATCCTGGGTCAGAAATACATAGATGAACCTGAGAACTCTCAAACATGTCTCTTGGTCTTTGGTGTTGGGATCTGAAGAACTGGCAGCAATCCCATTTTGAGACAGACTCCTTTTGCTTCCCTTCTTCAAGTAGCATGAGGTGTACAAAGTAGGGCTTTTTGAGCTGACATGGTGTACCCCAAGTTCTATAACTGTTGCAGGAGTCCCTCAGTGGCCCTTTTAATCTATGTTAGTTTTAGAGGCTAGGAGGTCTTTATATATTATAAGAATATGGGCCCTGCAAACTCATGGAAGAGCAAGGGGTGAATACTTAGTTGACCTAAGTTTAGAAGCACAAGTTTCCAACACTCTCATCAAACAGGGTTGGAAAAATTGTCAAATCGTTGGGGCAACCTGGTCCACCTAAGTTGCTCTCTATAACCTCCTTCTTGGTCTGTCCACTCCAAAGCAAAGATGAATTGACTCAGCTCTAACAATGAGAGGCTGGAGAACACATCTTTGGGGTTCAAGGCAGTATACGCCTACTTCTCTGGGTGAATCAGACTCATGAGAATGTATGAGGATGAGACCACAGGGTAGAGTCATGACTCTCTTTATTTTTTTCAGATTCTGGAGTCGATGACTAGAGAGGTCCCAGGTTTCATCACAGACAGGAAAATTGTGTTGTGTGTCTGTCTTGATAAGCCAGGCAAGACAGACTGCAATTTCCCAATCATCTTTCCAGGGCCACCTGGTATTGTTCATTCTGCTCAGGAGTGGCTTAACTGTTTAGCTGATGTTGGTGTTGAACCAATCCTGGGGCGGCGGGGACAGGGGAGGGTGATTTTGCACTCACCTTCAGGATTTTTGGTTGGCAATCTAAAGATGTATCTTTTGATTGGGAGCACAACTTTCAGCTAAGAGATATTCTTCTGAAGGAGGGCAAGACACCAACATTTTGCTGGGTATCTATACCCTAACCGAGTCTCATCAATAGAGAAAAGGATGATGGCTTTCAGATGTTTGTTGTTGTTTCTGTTTAGACCACATCCAGGAACCGGGACCTATTTCTACCTTTAAATCTATCTAAGTTTTATAACTCTTTTTTCTAATAGATAGTGTTAACTGGATGAAAAAGGCAACCTTTTAAGCAGCTGTCTTTAATTCATCTAAAGATGTCTTAGAGAAAATTCCCTCCTTGGTCAGTACTGGACAAAATGGAAAAATCCATTCTATCCTGGCTGCATTCCATCAGTGTTCCCCACAACAAAACCTTCAACCATCTGAGTCTGGAGGCAGTTTCTCTACTCTTTTTACAGAATTATGAGTTTTGAGTTTTCCAATTACATAGGTCACTTGACAAAAAGATGACATAAATCAAGAAAAGATAAAATGTTATGTCTACAACTCAAGAACTGAGTACAACATTAGTTAAACCATACAACTTAAATCATGGTATTCAAGTTATACCATAAAAAATTATTATACTATCAATTTAAAGTTGATTTCAATCTTTACTTATATTTAACCAAGATTAAACTGTAAATATCTGTTTTGAACTACATAGACTACTTATACACAACAAACTAGACCTTTTAATAGAGCTCTGGCACCCACCATTTTACCCAAATGATCAACCATAATTTCATCAGTAATATTATAGCTGACACATAAATGTTTCTAGACAGATTGGAACAGGGCATACAACCTACAGTGTGTATTCATCCAAAATATTCCATCTAAATCTAATTGTCCTTGTATAGAAGATATAATAACACTGTGCACAACACCCTGGGTTAAATCATCACTGAAAACTTAATATAAAACAGAGCAAGGCCAAATCTCTATCTATACAAGATTCTCCTCAGGATATATACATTTGAAAAAAGGAGTTTGGAGGCCAATGACAAACTTCTAAATGTCATAAATTCTGAATCATTTCCTTAGGAATATTTATGGTTTTGTAGTATAGATGACATTCCATCTTGGGTGATGTAGTAAGGGATAAAATGTCATGTCTACAACTTTTACTTATTGATTTGATAAGGGGTTTCAATATTACCACAGTTGGACTTAAAGTCAGTATATAGCTAGACTTGCATCCAACTCTTGATCCTCCTGTCTTAGCTTTACACTTCCTTAGGATTTGAGCATGCATTTCCACTCCAAACTCTAAAACATATTCTTTTTTTTTTTTTTTTTTTTTTTTTTTTTTTTTTTTTTTTGATTTTCGAGACAGGGTTTCTCTGTGTAGCCTTGGCTGTCCTGGAGCTCACTTTGTAGACCAGGTTGGCCTCGAACTCAGAAATTCGCCTGCCTCTGCCTCCCGAGTGCTGGGATTAAAGGCGTGAGCCACCACGCCCGGTTAAAACATATTCTTAATGGTAAAGCTTCAAATATCTATATATACAGAAAAACAGGATCAACCTTGTAAACTGTTGACAATTTTCAATCTAGGTGAGAATATAGATGTGTGTTGTTGACTATTCCAAGTTTTTCATATGGATAAAAATTTTCCAACATTTTTATAAGTGGTTTCAATTTGGCTATTTTTGTTAATGCACTATAGGGAGCCCATAAGAGAAGACCATTCGAACACAGTTTACTTCAAAACGAAAGTCTTTATTCCAGCCAGCTCTGAGTACATTCATGTATTTGGAACCCAAGAATAGCCCTGGCATTTAGAGGAAAACCCACATCTTATTACTATCTTGTTCAGGAGCTACAGGGGGGAGCTTTTGGACAAGCAGGTAGTTTTAAATTAGCCAAAAATAAGCAGATAGCTGGAATGAGAGGTTTAAACACACAGGGCACTTAACAACAGAAGATAGGCTAAATTAGCAGAGGCAATTTAAACTCCAGTCTCTAAGTAGAGTTGGGCAATTTTCCACAATATTCTCTATCAGGAAAATTCTAGTCAAATTTTAGTCAAACCTGAAATGGTCTTAGCAAGAAAAAGAGATGGAAAAGCCTGTGGACTTTCTTGTCCTATCAAAAATGTATACTTTATTTTCACATGTGGGTGGAAGGCAACCCACTTCTCACATTCGTTACAAGCATGTGGTTTCACATCAGCATGNGAAAGGTTTCTCACCACTGTGAGACTTCTGATGTCTGGCGAGCTGTTGGGGGAGTCTGAAGGCCTTCCCACACTCCTTACATTCATAGGGCTTCTCTCCAGTGTGAATACTCTGATGCTGAGTAAGAGCTGACCTACAACCAAAGCACTTCCCACACTCTTTACACTCATATGCCTTTTCTGTATTGTGAGCAAGAGCCTGGCTGGTAGAAGGAGGCATTTCTTCCTTGTTAGTTACCTTTTGACCAGCATCTCTTTCTTGATAACCCTGTAGTCCATGGAATGTACTGTAGGTGTGGCCATTACTAAAAGTAGAGCCCTTGAGATCAAGAATTCTACTTAATTGCTTTATGCTCTGTTTGGGAAATTTTCCATTACTAATAGAATTTTCTGGAGATATACTTCCAGCATCATAATCTGCCTCCAAATCTGAAAGAAAATGAGAAAGCAAGAATACTTTATTTTCCAGTAAATCACACACACACACACACACACACACACACACACACACATTTTCTTGTGACATAAAAGCCATTTAATGCATGGCTAGACTCTAAAGTAATATCTGAGAAGCTGAACAAGAGCAGGGAGAGCAGCAATAATGAAAGTTTATGTAAGACAATACACTTTACAGGAGAACAGGTTGGAAATGGGAAAACATGTACCATCCAAACAAATGGATCTAAGAACCAAGCTGGTATAGCCATTTCAATATTTAACAAAATATACTTCAAACTAAAACTACCCAAAAGAGATAGGAAAGGACATTACATGCTTATCAAAGAAACAATCCACCAACATTTATGCACCAAACATCCAACATCCAATTTAGTAAAAACAAAACAAACAAAAAATTACAGTTTGAATCACATACTTAAATCACATATTGCAGCAAGAGACTGCAGTACCCAACTCCCACCAATAGATAGGTCATCCAGACAAAAATTAAACAGAGAAATGCTGGCACTAACTGATATTATAAACCAAATTGACCAAGTAGGTATTTACACAAAAAACTATACCTTCTTCTTAGCACATCATCAAACTTTCTCCAAAATTGAGCGCATACATGGGCACAAAACAATTCTCAACAAATACAAGAAAATTCAAATAACACCTTGAATGCTATCTAACCATCAATGGATATTAGTAACAACAGAAAAAGTGAAAGCTTACAAACTCTTGGAAATTGAACCATACTACTCAATGAAAATTGGGTCAAGACCAAGATTAAAAGAGAAATTAAAGACTTCCTAGAATGAATGAAAATGAAGGCACAAAATATCTAAACTTAAGGGACAATATAAAGGTGGTTCTAAGAGGCAAATTCATACTGGTATGTACCTACATTTAAGAAAAATTCAGAGATCTCACTCTAATAACACAAGCTCTTGGTTTCGTTTGTTCTTTATATTGTTCTCTGTTTCTAATTGATTTCAGCCCTGAGTGAAGTGCAAGTTTCTGGTTGGGTCATGTGATACATACAGACTCAGGTGGTGTCTTACTGTGGCAGACTCACATTGTGTTTTTCTGAGGCAAGACCTGTGGGAGGACAGGTGATGTTTGGAGAGAGTATGAATAGGACTCCGCAGACAATGCAGTCACCCTTGAATGGCTGGCCTTGCAAGGCTTTGCTGGTACTGCATCTTCACTTCATTGAGAGAAGCGTGACAGTGAACTTTTCCTGGTGTCCCAGCTAGTTCTGGTTACTCCCACTTATTTACAGCAATTCAGCGGAGGCCTGGCTGTTTCTGCTGGATCATGTCACTACTGCCAATTCATGTTTGGTATCCTGGCCCTACTGAACTAGTCTGCTGGTATACTAACAAACCATCAGAAAGAACTACTTCTAAACAGGTCCATATCCCCTTGTCCTATTTACCATCTTTTTTCCCATACCTTTAGAAGGTGAGCTGGGGGCGGGGGTTAAAGTGTTTGAGAACCCTTATTAAAAGTAGGTTTTGAAAACTCTAAGCTACACCCGAGTTTGATAATTTTCTGCTGTCTACTCCTCTTGAGTGTGTTTGCTTTTTTATAGTGTCCCTTAAGTTTGAGTACGTTGTGCCCTAATTTTCATTAAATTCTAGAAAGTTTTTAATTTCTCTCTTTATTTCTTCCCTTAGCCAGCAATCATTTAGTAGAGAGTTATTCAGTTTCCATGAGTTTATAGACTTTCTGTTGTTTCTGTTGTTGAATTCTAGCTTTAATCCATGGTGATCTGATAAGGTGCAAGGGGTTATTTCAATCTTGTATCTGTTAAGGCTTGCTTTGTGTTCAGTTATATAGTTCAATTTTATAGGAGGTTCCCTGAGGTGCCGAGAAGGTATATTCTTCTGTGTTTGAGTGAAATGTTCTATATATATCTGTTAGGTCCATTTGAATCATAACCTCTGTTAGTCTCATTATTTTTCTAATGTTTAGTTTCTGTCTCAAGGCTCTCTCCATTGGTGAAAGTGGGGTGTTGAAGTCTCCCACTATGGGAGCGTCAATGTATGATTTAAGCTTTTAGTAATGTTTCTTTTTACAAATGTTGGTGCCCCTTGCATTTTGGGGCACAGATGTTCAGAATTCAGATGTCAGCTTGGTGTATTTTTCCTTTGATGAGTGTGAAGTGTCCTTCCCAATCTCTTTTGATTACTTTTGGTTGAAAGTCTATTTTATTAGATATTAGAATGGTTACTCTACCTTGTTTCTTAGGTTCATTTGCTTGCAAAACTTTTCCCCAGTACTTTACTCTAAGATAATGTCTATCTTTGTTGCTGAGATATGTTTCTGTTATACAGCAAAATGATAGATTCTGTTTAAGCATCCATTCTGTTAGCCTGTGTCTTTTTATTGGAAAATTGAGTCCATTGATGTTAAGAGATATTAATCATCAATGATTACTACTTCCTGTTATTTTGATGTTGGTAGTGGTTATATGTGTGCCTCTGTGTGTATTTCTCTTCTATTGGCTGTAATGGGGTGAAATTATTTGTTTTCTTGAGTGTAGTTAGCCTCATTGGGTTGGAGGTTTTCTTCTAGTATCCTCTGTAGGGCTGGGTTAGTGTAATGATGTTGTTTAAATTTGGTTTTGTCATGGAATATCTTGGTTTATCAATCTATAGTGATTGAAAGTTTTGCTGGGTATAGGAGTCTGAGTTGACATTTGTGGTCACTGAGGGTCTGCAAGACATCTGTCCAGACCCTTCTAGCTTTTAGAGTCTCAGTGGAGAAATTGGATATAGTTCTGATAGGTCTGCCTTTATATATTACTTGTCCTTTTCCCCTTACAGCTTTTAATATTCTTTCTTTGTTCTGTATATTTAGTGTTTTCATTATTATGTGGCAGGAGGATTTTATTTCTGGTCCAATCTGTTTTATGTTTTATGTAAGCTTCTTGTACCTAAGGAACACCTTCCAATTCTTTTTATGAGGCAGCCGCAGGCACCTTGATACCCACACCACATAAAGATCCAACAAAGCGAACTACAGACCAATTTCCTCAATGAACGTAGATACAAAAATTTTCAGTAAAATACTTGGAAACTGAATTCACGAACACTTAAAAATATGATCCATCATGATCAAGTAGGTTTCATCTCAGAGTTCCAGGGATGGTTTCACATACATAAATCAATAAATGTAATTCATCAAATGAACAAAATGAAAGACAAAAAAGCAACAGGATCATCTCACTAGATCCAGGAAAGACCTTCAACAACATTCAACACTCCTTCAGAATAAGAGTCCTAGAGAGATTAGGGATACAAAGAACAAACACACTGCAACATAATAAAGGCAGTATACAGCAAGTCCAAAGACAGCATCACCTTAAATGGAAAGAACTCAAAGCAATCACACTAAAATCCAGAAAAAGACAAGTCTGTCAAAACTCTCTCTATACCTACTCCATTCCTTCAAAGTACTTGAAGTTTTACCTAGAACAATCAGACAATGGAAGAAGATGAAAGGAATGTAAATTGGAAAGGTCGTATCTTGGTTTGCAGATGCTTTGACAGCATACATAAGTGACCCTGAAGATTCCAATGGGGAACTCCTACAGCTGATAGACACATTCAGCAAAAAAGTGGGATACCAATGAACTCACAACCATCAGTAACCCTCCTATGTACAAATGACAAATGCACTGAGAAATAGAAAGAAATCAGGGAAACAACACCTTTCACAATAGCCTCAACTAATATACAATATCATACAGTAAGACACTGAAGAAGATATTGGAAGCTGAAAGATCTTCCATGCTCATGAAGCATAACAATTATTATAGTCAACTTGGCCACCCTACCAAGAACATCTACAGAGTCAATGCAATCTCCATCAAAACTACAGTACAACTCTTCACATATCATGAAAGACAAACTTTCATCTTCACATGCAAACAAAAAAATCTAGGATAGCAGAAAAAAACCAAACCAAGCCAAACAAACAAACAAACAAACCCTCAATAATAAGAAAACTGCAGAAAGTATCACCATTCTGAATCTCCATTTGTACTACAGAGCTTTAGAGAACCTGACCTAAGGTTGAACTCAAGTTAACTAACAGGCTGGTACCTAGCACCAGTTTCCAGGTTATTCCCCAACAAATCAGCACCATCAGGTTACAAGCCCGCCCCTGCCTAACCACCACCAATCAGGAGGAAAACAGAAGTTATGTTTATGGTTTGCTCCCAGCACCAGCCAATTATATTAAAGGCCATAACAGCCCCCCAATTAGATGTGTACGAGGCTAGATACTCCCTTCTTGCCACTATAAATGCTTGCCTGAAACTAGGCTCAGGGTTCCACCTTCCTGCTGTGTCAGGGTTGATCGGGAGCCCACGCTTGAGCTTGACTAAAGAGACCCTAATGCAATTGCATTGGAATTGGTTCCTTGGTGGTCTTTGGGGGTTTCATAAACATTTCCTGGCACAAGTACAGCTGCATGTACAAGAATGCAAACAGATTCATGCTTATCACCTTGCATAAAACTCTACTCCAAATAGATCAAAGATCTCAACATGAAGCCAGATAAACTGAGCCTACTAGAAGAAAAGGTGTGAAATAGACTTGGATTTATCAGCACAGGAAAAGGCTTTCTGGACAGAATACCATAGGCACAGGCATGGAGAATAACAAATAATACACAAAGACTTCTGGAATTGAAGACCTTTTTTGCACAGCAAAGGACACTGTTATTTGGACACAGCAGCAGCTTAGAAAATGGAAAAAAAGATTTTTTTTTTTACCAACTACACATCAAATAGAGGGCTAATATCCAAAATATATAAAGAACTAAAAAACTACATATCAAGAAAACAAATAACCCAACTAGAAAATGGGGTACAGATCTAAATAGAGAATTCACAAAAGAGAAAACTCAAATGGCTGGGACGCACTTAAAGAAAGGTTCAACATCTTTAGCTGTCACAGAAATGTAACTCAAACTATTTTGAGCTTTCATCTTGCACCTGTCAGAATGGCTAAGAACAAGTGAGCACTCAGGTGGCGACCGTGTGGGGTAAGGGGATACACATCCATCAATAGTGCAATGAAAGCAGGCACTCCCATGGAAATATGTGTGCTAGTTCCGCAGCGAGGGGAGAATCAAGTGAGAATCGATTTACGTCAAGACGCAGAGAGACCACTCTTGGGCACATGCCCAAAGGATGCTTCATACTTTCACAGAGACACTTGCTCAACCCTGTTTCCTGTTGTTGTATTCATAATAGCAAGAAATGGAAAAAGCCTAGATGTCCTTCAACAGAGGAATGTTAAAAGGCAGAGTATTACTTGGCTTTAAAACAAAACAAAACAATGAAATGATGAAATTTACAGGTAAAAGGATGGAACAGTCCAACAATCCAGTAGCTGCTCAGTCCCTGAGGCTGGATCAGTCCCTGAGGCTGGATGTCTCAAGTGCTCTTCAGTACATGGTGAAGTCCTGAAGGAGCAGGCTCTCATGCCAGGAGGGACTGGACTTGCCACAGAGGGAGGGAAACAAAGAGCACCGCTTGCTTCTCCCACATCCTTCCACAGGCTGCACCAGAAGGTGGCCCAGATCTAAGGTGGGTCTCCCCATCTCAAAAGATGTGGATTAAAGGTGGGTCTTCCCACTTTAAACTATTTCTTATTTATTTATTGGGGGGGGGGAGGGATAGAATTTATTTCCTTTAGAGATTGCAGTCCAAGGCAGGCATTTTAAAAAGAACTGAAGCAGAAGCCATGGACAAATGCTGCTTATTGGCTTGGTCCCCATGTTCTTACAGCACCCAGGACCATTTAAGTAGGGGTGGCACCACCTACAAAGGGCTGGGCCATCCCACATCAATCATTAATTGAGCAAATGACCCCACAGTCTTGCCTACAAGCCATCTGATGGAGCCAGAGATGGCATCAGATTATGTGGAGATTTGTAAAAGCTTAAGACTATATATGCCCCTTCTTGTGGGCCAATGGTGCTGCATGCCTTTAATCGGGGGCAGAAGCAGGCATATTTCTGAGTTCAAGGCCAGCATGGTCTACAAAGTGAGTTCCAGAATAACCAGGGACACATAGAGAAAACCTGTCTTCAAAAAGCAAAACAAAGCCAGGCAGTGGTAGCGCATGCCTTTAATCTCAGCACTTGGGAGGCAGAGGCAGGCAGATTTCTGAGTTCGAGCCTGGTCTACAGAGTGAGTTCCAGGACAGCCAGGGCTATACAGAGAAACCCTGTCTCAAAACAAAACAAAACAAAACAAAGCAAACCAAAAATCAAACCAAACCAACAACCAAAAAATACCAACTCCGTTTTTTCCCAGCAACAGAGAAATAACTAGAGTAGAGAGAAAAACAATGAAACTGTTTCCTGGAAAGAATGCCGGAACATTCCTCCGGCCATTTATTCCTTATCCTGTCCCAGGCCCATGCTGCCTTATCCTAACAGCCAAGAATGGGGCACTTAGGTATTTCAGAAGAAAACAGGAACAGGGACTGGCAAAGAAAGCAGAATTATTACAGCCTGTCCACAGCTGCCTAGAGATAAGTTCTTAGGTTCCTCTGCATTTCCTGTCAGAGTTACAGAAAATATAAAACAAAAGCCAGGGAGCATGCATGGTGATTACTACTCGAGGACCTCCCTCAGCTGAGTTCTTCCTCTGGGGTTAGGCCCCTTAGCTTTTCTTTCTCTTGACATGGGGTCCTGAGGACATTTTAATTACTGCAGTTCTATTCAGGGGTGGCTTTCTTGGGGTCACTTCTTCTCTGCCTTTGACAAACTAGAAGTCTAGTGCCTGACAATGGCTTGCCCTGAGACCAGAGAGTCACATGGCCTCAGTTCCAGTGGGAACCAGAAGCAGCACCTCAAATTATTTAATCAACAAAAATCTCTCAGAGGTGTACCCAACCATTGGGTTGTAGTTCATTCCAGATGTGGTCAAGTTAACAACTAAGAGGAGCCATCACAGCTCCCTGCCAAGCTAGGTAGAAGGCTGTGCTCTGTGCACTAGATGTTCCTGGCTTGTCCATCTGTGCTTTGTGAGTCAGGGTCTCTCATTTGCCTGGAGCTGCACAGGTAAACGAGGCTGCCTTGCCAGCAAGCCCAAGAGATCTGCCTTTGACACCTCCCCAGTGCTGCAGGGAGGAGCCATCATTGCACCGTGACTACAGTGACCATGAAGACACAGAATTCAAACATTTGGTGCCCTCCTTGCGTTACAACTTTCACTGGTGCTGAAACTGTCTTGGCTTTGGTTCAGTGGTCAAGAACCCTGAGAGTTCTGCCCGAGGCCCTGAGTTAGAGACCCAGCAACCCCTATAACTCCAGCCCCAGGGAGCTGACCCTCCCTAGGGCCTCTTAGGATACCTGCACACGTGTGTGTGCACACACAACCAATAATGAATCACCTCACTCTTACTCACCTGGGCTCGGCCTGTCTGTTTCTTCCTTCACAGCCATCCAGGGCTCTTTATCCTGCTCGAGTAAGATGATCAGATCTGGCTTGGAAATAGAACTTCCCACTTAAAAGAAAGAGAAAGAAATGAATCATAATATTGACATTTGTACTGGCTAGTTTTGTGTCAACTTGACACAGCTGGGGTTATCACAGAGAAAGGAGCTTCAGTTGGGGAAATGCCTCCATGAGTTCCAGCTGTGGGTTATTTTCTCAATTAGTGATCAAGGGGGAAAGGCCCCTTGTGGGTGGGACCATCTCTGGGCTGGCCGTCTTGGTTCTATAAGAGAGCAGGCTGAGCAAGCCAGGGGAAGCAAGCCAATAAGGAACCATGGTTTCTGCATCAGCTCCTGCTTCCTGACCTGCTTGAGTTCCAGTCCTGACTTCCTTCAGTGATGAACAGCAATGTGGAAGTGTAAACCTTTTGAATAAACCCTTTCCTCCCCAACTTGCTTCTTGGTCATGATGTTTGTGCAGGAATAGAAACCCTGACTAAGACAAATTGGTACCAGCATAGTGGGGTATTCCTGTGATAACCTGACCATGTTTTGGGGAGGACTGTGGAAGGACTTTGGAACTTTGGGCCAGAAGATCCATTCTGTGTTAAGAGCTCTGTCAAATGTTGTGTAGGAGATTGGAAGATAATGTTGAAAACAGTGCAGAAGATGGAGGTCTGGCTTGTGAAATTTCAGAGGAAAAATTGAAGACTCTTTTCAGGGCCATTGTTACTTTGATTGTGAAGATTCTGTGGTTCTGGTTAGCTGGGGCTGAAGAATCAGCTGTGATTAACAAGATACCAGAACGTGTAAAGTGAAACCTTTGTATTACTGGGACTATTTGTTGGAGCCCAATCTCTGACCAGCAGAGATTGGAATAAACGACATTAACTCCAAAAAGCAGGTTTAGAGCAGCTGCAGCCCCTTCTCTTTATTAGGAGGTTTCTTGGAGCTTCCCCAGCTTCTCAGTCAGTCAGTTCTCAGTCAGTCTTCAGTCTCTCCATCAGCATCAATCAATCATATCTCTCTCTCTCATTCTCTCACTCTGGGACTGTTCACACTTATCTCTTCCATTCATTCACGTCACCTCACAACACCCAATCATAGCCGCACACATCCAAGGCAGTGTGCAGGATTGGCTGATAGAACGATCTTGAGAGATGTTGCACTAACCTCTCAAACGAGGTACACATGTGCATGATTGAGACTGAGGTAAGCAATCGAGGTTACAGGCTTTAGCACAGAGCCAGGGCGCCATCTTTGGCCCATGCGGCCACGCCCGCTCCCCACACTATTGATGCTGGTTAGCTGGAGCTAAGAAATTAGCGGTGATTAAGAAGAGACCAGCATCATTAAGGTGACATCTTCTGGGAAGTGTTTTCTGAAAGCACAAGGAGGCTGTGTTCCAGAGATAGCCATGGTTGTACCTTGTGCTGTGGCTGGACTTGGTAATGTGTAAGAGTTACCTAGGTGGTATTGGTTTTGAAGGCATGAAGAGGTCATGCAGAGCAGCTGAGGCCATGGAAGCACTGTGAGAGGCCATGGAAGGCCATTGGTGAAGGTGCAGCCTCAGTTGCAATTGATGGCCCAGGACTGAAGGGGTCATGCAAGGAGTTGAGGCTTGGCACCATGAAGAGAGCCTATGAGAGGCTAGTGTTGAAGCCTAGTTATAGTGGAAGACAGCAGCATTTTGGAGATGCCAGTACCATGAATGACCACCAAGAGCAGCAGCAGCAATGGAGTACAGGCATCTGGAGCCTAGAGGACAACGTGTGTGCTACAAAGGGCATGGCTGGAGAAGTGACCCAAGCCCTTGGAGGAGCCCAGAAGATCGTGAGTTGGATCCCAAACAATGGATGGTTGGAGATTTAATTTTGCTTTTGATTGTGACTGTGCCCTGATATTTTCCCCTCTTGAAGGAAGGTTTTTAGTGAAGCTCACAGTTAAGAGACTGTGAATTTTAAAGTTCTTTGTATTTCAAAACATACTGGATATTTTAAAGGGACTGAGCTTTTAATATGTAAAGACTGTGGGACTTTTAAAGTTACTTAGATCTCGGGGATGAATAAGAACTAAGGGTTGGGGCTGGTGAGATGGCTCAGCGGGTAAGAGCACCCAACTGCTCTTCCGAAGGTGGTAAGTTCAAATTCCAGCATCCACATGGTGGCTCACAACCATCCGTAACGAGATCTGGCGCCCTTTTCTGGAGTGTCTGAAGACAGCTACAGTGTACTTACATATAATAAATAAAATAAATCTTAAAAAAAAAAAAAAGAACTAAGGGTTGAGGCTTACTAGTGATGTGTTTGTGTGTTAAGTTGATAAGGGGTCAATTGTACTGGCTAGTTTTGTGTCAACTTGACACAGCTGGGGTTATCACAAAGGAGCTTCAGTTGGGGAAGTACCTCCATGAGATCTAGCTGTGGGGTATTTTCTCAATTAGTGACCAAGGGGAAAAGGCCCCTTGTGGGTGGGACCATCTCTGGGCTGGCAGTCTTGGTTCTATAAGAGAGCAGGCTCGGCAAGCCAGGGGAAGCAAGCCAGGAAGGAACATCCCTCCACGGCTTCTGCATCATCTCCTGCTTCCTGACCTGCTTGAGTTCCAGTCCTGACTTCCTTCAGTGATGAACAGCAATGTGGAAGTGTAAACCGAATAAACCCTTTCCTCCCCAACTTGCTTCTTGGTCATGATGTTTGCGCAGGAACAGAAACCCCAACTAAGACAACATTATATATATATATATATATATCTCCTTTGGGGGGACTTTGTTTCTCTAATAATCCAGGAATGTCCTGAAATGTGGTACTTGAACTTTTACTTGACCTGCCTGCCTCTGTCTCCCAAATGCTAGGATTAAAGGTGTGTGCCACAATATCCTGCCTGTGAAAATCTTAAAAATACAGACTTATTTACTATAAAGATATATATACCTTTTCCATTGGATCTGGCAAACTTCCTTCAAACCCTGGCACAGTGGTTGATACCTACTAGGCCAGCAGCTGGGGGAATGAGTCGAGCAAGGGGTGGCACAGCAGGACCCTTGTCTCATAAAAACAGACAAATATCCTAAAAGCCAATATAGTGCTGAGGAAAGACTTTAGACAAGAAAAAAAGCAACCTAGGCAAGAAACCAGCTGCTTCTGAAAGGGATTTTAATCTCCTTTAGTAGCAGAAAGGGGCTTGCCATTCAAGAGGACAGTATAATTGAATGAGTGAGAATATGATCCCTAAGCTATTGACTTAGCTAGGGTTTTCCTAGCTGTGAAGAGACACCAGGGCCAAGGCAACTCTTGTAATAGACAACATTGAATTGGGACTGGTTTACAGGTTTAGAGGTTCCATCCATTATCATCATAGCAGGAAGCATTGCAGCATCCAGAGAGGCATAGTGCTGGAGGAGCGAAGAGTTCTACTTTTTTTTTTTCTTTGTATGAGTATACTGTAGCTGTCTTCACACCAGAAGAGGGCATCGTATCCCATTACAGTAGGCTGTGAGCCACCATGTGGTTGCTGGGAATCAAACTCAGAACCTCTAGAAGAGCAGTTTCTTAACTGCTGAGACAACTCTCAAGCCCAGATCTACATCTTGATCCAAAGGTGACAGGAGAAGACTGGCTCCCATGTGGCTAGGAGGAGGGTCTCAAAGGTGACAGGAGAAGACTGGCTCCCATGTGGCTAGGAGGAGGGTCTCAAAGGTAGACAGGAGAAGACTGGCTCCCATGTGGCTAGGAGGAGGGTCTCAAAGCCCATCCCCACAGTGACAGACTTCCTCCAATAAGGCCACACCTTCTAAGAGAACCACTCCCTATGTGCCAACACATTACACTCCCTGGCCCCTGTAGGCTTGTTCAAACACATGGGTCTATGGAGCCCTACCTAAACATAGAAGAATGCAAAACACATTTAGTCCAACTTCAAAAGTCCCCATAGTCTATAGTAGCCTCAACAATGTTAAGAGTCCAAAGTTCAAAGTCTTTTCTAAGATTCATTTAAACACTTAAAACTGTAATCCCCTATAAAGTCAAAAGCAAAAAGCAGATCACATACCTTAAACATCACAGGATATACATTACCATTCCAAAACATCATAGTGAGGAAATACTGGACCAAACAAGATGAAAAACCAGCTGGGCTAAATCCAAACTGCATCTCCATAGCTGATGTCAAAGCACTCTGCAGATCTCCAACTTCTTTTCATCTTTGTTGTCTGCAACAAACTTTTTTCTCCTGGGGCTGGTTCCACTCCCTGATAGCAGCTTTTCTCAGCAGATATCCCATAGCTCTGGCATCTTAAACATCTCGGGGTCTCCAAGGCACTCTTGTATGGGATCCACACATTATCGTCTGGGTTCCTCCAAAGGGCTTGTGTTACTTCTCCAACTCTGTCCTCTGTATCACTCCAGGGACTGGTTGACTCAACTCCACTACTGCTGCTGTTCCTGGTGGTCATCCCAAGGTACTGGCATCTTCAATATACTAGGGTCTTCTGCTGCAACTAGGCTTCACCAATAGCCTCTCGTAGGCTCCAGACTGGAGCCTCTTACAGAGCCAAGCTTCAGCTGCTCTCCACGGTCCCTTTATGCCTTCAAAACCAGTACCACCCAGGTGACTCTTAAACATTACCAAGTCCAACTGCAGCACAAGATACAACCTTGGCTAACTCTGAAACACAGCTTCTTTGTGAGCTCAGAAAACACTTCCCAGAAGACTTCACCTCATTGATGCTGGTCTCTTCTTAATCACCACTAATTTCTTAGCTACAACTATCCAGCATCAATTATCCCAGTAGTCCCTTCTATTTTTGACTCTTAAACCCAAGCCACATGGCTGAAGCTGCTTACTGGAGCTGGATCATGGCCCTCTTCTTCTATTACATTATCACCAGCTTTCTGTTTTCCAACTCCTTCGCTGCCTAAGCTTGGCAGTCCTGGAACTTGCTCTGTAGATTGACCTTGAACTCAAGAGATCACATGACTCTGTCTCCTGAATGCTGGGATCTAAGGCATGTATTACCATGACTCAACTCAGGCTTTTCTTCACCTAGAACTCACTCTGTCCTAAGCTGGCCTTGTGCTCAGAGATCTGCTTACCTCTGTCTCCTGGGATTAAAGGTGTATGCCACCATGCCTGGGCCAAAGTTTCTCATGGCCACTATGCCTCAAGATCTTCTGTCTTCCAGCTTCAAGGTCTGGATCACAGGTATGCCCTCCATTTAATGGTGTAATTCATTTTAGGTAAAAGTCCAAATAAAAACAATAACCAGCTAAGAACACCTAACATGTTATAACTATTCTTTGTTCAACTGCAAACATATAAACAATAAGCTTAGCTGAGTGGGATCTTGCTTACCCTGAGGTCAGCACTCCCTTAATTCTATTTAATATTTTCTTTCTTTCTCTCTTCTCTTCTCTTCTCTTCTCTTCTCTTCTCTTCTCTTCTCTTCTCTTCTCTTCTCTCTCTCTCTCTCTCTCTCTCTCTCTCTCTCTCTCTCTCTTTTCCAGACAAGGTTCTCTGTGTAGCCCTGGCTGTCCTGGAACTCACTTTGTAGACCAGGCTGGCCTTGAACTCAGGAATCCACCTACCTCTGCCTCCCAAGTGCTGGGATCAAAGGCTTGTGCCACCACTGCCCGGCAATATTCTTTTTAAAAAAAAAAAGGCAAATGATAAAAATTTATTAGCTTCTTTCCATTAAATATTCTTGAACATGGGATTGAGCTCCACTCCACTTCCTGGTGCTCCTTTACTCCTTGAACATACATTTTGTATTTTTCCTTTCTCAGCTTTATCCTTTTCATTAAAAAAGCTCTTCATAAGAGGGAACTTTAGTAATCACACAACAGAATTTATACCAGACTGTTTTGAGACTTCCTTTGTCAAAGCAATTAATCTAAATCTCTTCAGCTTAGCCTCAGGCCAATTCTTTGGACAATGGCAAAAAGCAGCCACATTCTTTACCAAAATATCACAAAAACAGTCTCTAGGCATGTGCTAACATTCTTCTCTACTGAAACCTCTTGGACCAAGTCTGCACAGTTCAAATCACCCACAGCACCAATGTCTTCCATACTCCTACTAGGATGGTCCATTAAGCCCCACTTGAAGCATTCTGCTGCTTCTCAAATCCAAAGTCCCCAAACCCACATTTCTCCAAACAAAAACATGACCAGGTCTATCACAGCAATACCCTAGTCCCTGGTACCAACATCTGTCTTCTTAGTTAAGGTTTCCAATGCTGTGAAGAGACACCATAACCAAGGCAACTCTTCTAACAATATTTAATTGGGGCTAGCTTAGAGGTTCAAAGGTTCAGTCCATTATCATCATGGCAGGATCCAGGTAGGCACGGCTCTGGAGGAGCTGAGAGTTCTATCTCTTGACCCGAAGGCAGACAAGAAAAGACTGGCTCACATGTGGCTAGGAAGAGGATCGCTACCCACCCCCCACAGTGACATACTTCCCCCAATAAGGCCACACCTCCTTACAGTATAACTCACTATGGACCAAGCATATTCAACCCATCACAGCTATACTGTCTAGTGTGAACCTCTTCTCTGCACCTCACTAATGATAGCACTTATTTAGGCAACAGCCATAATGTTCTATGCTTAATTTTCCCAATAATAACTGGGCATGGTGGCACAAACACATAGTCACACTCCTGAAGGATGTAGGCAAGGAGATGTGAAGTTCAAGGCTTGATTTAGTTGCATAGCTAGTCCATAGCTAGCATGCACTATAGAAGATGTGCCTTGAAAAAAGATTTAGTAATAATAATAATAATAATGGAAAATAACATAGATTGAGTTAATGATATTAATTGGATAGGGTTTTACTAAGATTAAATACTATATTCAAATACTTTGAAGACTGACTTATACTAAAACAAAATCATTCTTTTTGAACTTGCATTTATTTACTTATTTAGTAATGTTAAGGATGGAACCAGGGTCTTAAGCATGCTGGGAAAGGGTTACCATGACAGAGTTACTTCCTCAGCGATGAAAACTGTTCTCATCATTGTTATGATGCTGCTTTCCTTTACATTCACACCTCATCCTTACAGATTTGCTCACTGAGAGACAAACTTCACACCCTAAAACTTCCACTACAGAGCAGGTAAAGGAGGTGGTCACTGAAGGAAACAGAATGTGCCCACTTCTGCTCTGAGTCAACTCTACTGATTCATTGCTAAGTAAACCATAATGGCTCTTGTATTTAGTTGTGCATGTCCAGGGTGTGTATGTGTCCATGAGGGTGTGTGTAGGTATGCATGCATGCACGTATATGGTAGAGAACAGTATGTTGGGTGTCTTTTTGTTCATTTCACTCCACTTCAGTATCTGAGGCAGGGTCTCTCCCTGAACTGAGAGGACCGACAAGAGGTGGGCAGGCAGACGCTTGGTGAAGCTCCTATTTTCAATCCAATAAATCTCACATTCTTCCTTTGGTTTAAAAAGAAGGAACTCAGCTTTGTCTTTTAAATTTTTATTGATAAAAATTTATTTTATGTGTATGTGAGAATATTTCTGCATGTATAACTGAACACCACAAATACGCATAGTGACAGCCAGAAGAGGACATCCTATCCCCTGGAACTGTTAGAACACATGGTTGTGAGCCACCTTGTGGCACTGGGAATTGAGCCTGGATCCTTCCTAAGTACAGCTGGTTCTCTTAATGACCAAGCTATTTCTCTAGCCCCTGATTCTATTTATGGATTCATCTGCTTATTTATTTTATTTGTGTGTTTATTTAGTTTTATTTGAAACAAGGCCTCACTCTATAGACTAGGCTAGCCTGGAACTCAGGATGTATCTGAGGGGGATGCTGTGCTCACAGCAACCTTCCTGCCTCAGCCTCCTCAGAGAAGCAATGGCAGGAATTGGCTTCCATCCCAGCTTCAGCTACCATTGGAAAGATGGCACTGTCCTTTAATTCAGAGTGTGGAAAGCCCACAGTGTAGAGGACACGTCCCCCATCCATGGGCCACAGGCTTACCCACTGCGACCAGGTTGCTGTAGGTCTCCAACATCATGTCCCTGTATAAGACCTTCTGAGTAGCATCCAGGCAGGCCCACTCCTCCTGAGAGAAGTCAACAGCCACATCCCTAAATGTCACTGACCCCTGAAAGAGCAAACATGAGGAGAATGAAACTGAGGAAGCATTCAAGATGGGAAAGCAGAAGGGAAAGGACTCAAGCGTGGGAAGGGAGCCATACAGAAATGCTCAAGGCACCTGACTGCATGAGCCCCCCATAAATGACGACTGTGCCCACCTACATAGCCAATAACTGTGCCTCTCCACTCCACCAAATCCCTCAGGTTATACCCCATGGAAAGGAAATGTCACCTGGGGTCAGGGTAAAATACACAAGGAATGCTGTGAGTCCCTGAGTTTATCATACTATCACATGATGTCATTGAGATTTCTTGTCATGAGAATGATTTTATACACTATGTAAGAGGCCATAAACTTACTAAGTATTAGTAATATTATGTACATGTTAGGTTTAGCCTTTGTTTTTTTTTTTTTAATACCATGAATGAAAACAAAACCTTCCAAGAAACAATGTGTCTCAGGTCTTCCCTAACTCTGGAGACTGCAATCACCTCCTATTACAGCCTGGTGACCCTTCCCTCTGATACCTGAGTTCTCCCCTAAGGCTTCCTCAGGGAGGTCACCTCCTCACACCCATGCACAGGGGACACTCTCAAACAATTCCTCACCAGCCTGACAACATCACAGATGTCAGTCAGGTTTCCCAGAGCAGTCACATGAGACCATCCCCTCAAAGCTCTGAAGCCCCCAAAGCCCCTGCTTCCCTGTGGGACTGACACCTCCACTGCAGGACAGTCCTCCCTGAGCACAGACCAAGCAGAGAGCACATGTGGAGGAATGCATTCAAGGACAACCCCAGTACCAGCTGGGAAGAGGCACAGACAGGAAGTGCTCAGACCTGCCAGCCCTCACTGGAAAGGGCAGACTGGGCTGGGGGATTCTGGGTCCTTGGGAAGCTTCAAGAGGGAAGAAAGACAGCAGGAGTCACCTAACCTGAAAGTCGCCCGGTGTCAAAGGGAGAAATGTCAACTTACACAGACCATGTCCTGAGAATTAGAGCTGGCCATTCTTCTTCAGACTTCCTTTCCTAGGGGACAAAAAGAAAGCCATTTACTGCATTGTGACTTGATGTTCCCAGACTGACTTCTGTCACTGCAATGTCATCGACTACACTTACTTCTCAAGCCTCCCCACTCCCTCTCTCCCCTCCCACCGCTCACAGCCTCCCACACACAAACTGGAAGCACACAGGACTCTACACAAAGCTGATCCCCTCCTAACCCAGACAACCACTGCAGAGGGGCAGTGTGGGGGTGCAGGGCACAAACATGTCTGCCTTGAACTTCCTCCAGAAGATGCCAGCAGAAGGGAGCCCATCTTACACCCTGAGATCCTGCTAGCCCTGCATCTGGGCCACTCCTCCTATTGTGAGCAGATCTCAGATCTTCCTACTGGAACCCCACCTATCAAGGCTCACAGGGGCTTACAGCACCCAAGTGGCCCCTCCTGTGTAAACTCAGGGCTGAAGCACAGCAGGGCTGGAGGGGCTGCAGCTGCAGTGCTCAGGCAGCGTCCAGCATTCTGTGCCCACTGTTAGTGAATGGGACTGTGCACCATGGACCACTCTCCTGAGCACCTTCCCTCATCTATGATAACACTTATGTCGTCTCAATTGAGCCATGATCCTTAATGAAGATAATTAGCTGTAAAACATCCTGTCACAGGACATGAATATATGTTTCCCTCTTTCCACATTATGGGAGATTTTGAACAAAATCATACTAAATTTGTTCTGTGTGGAGAGCTGCACAGTGCTGTGCCTTTAAGAGGGTGCTGGCTTCTGCCTTCCACTAGCCTGATAGGGAGTGCTCTCAGGGATACAAGTCCTCAATTGCCTAAGCCTGATCATCTGATTGCTTTTGTGTACCTATCTGCTGTTGCCACATGGCTTACTGGGATAGCTTGGCCTAGGACTGTTTAGATATGGGCTGGCTTTCCCCGGGTTCTATTAGTGAGAGTCTGTTAGAGTCAGTTAGTGAAAGTCAGTTGGTCAGGGGCAGTTGGTCAGTTTCAGTTAGTGAGGGCCAGGGAGTCAGGGTGAGCTAGAGTTAGGTCAGAGTCAGACAGGATTAGTTAGAGTTAGTCAGAGTAAGGGAGTCAGAGTTAGCCAGGGGGATTTAGGTCAGAGTAATCAGAAGAAATTCATTCAAGGTTTCCTGAATAAACTGTTTAAGGAAGAGCTCCGGGGTCGTGTCCTTCTTGCTGGGCAAGAGGAGCATGACAGTTTTGGGCGTCCTAGGTCTTTTGATCCTAGAATTGAGTTTCTCAACCTCAGACACAACTGTTCTGCCTTGGGCTATGTGAGGACCATTTTGTGCTCTGTAAAATTATCACACTGGAAACTATAAAAATTCTGCTCTACATTATTACCTTCATTTCGTTTCCTTCTTGTTTTGAAACAGGTTCCCATTTTGTAGCACACCCCTCCTGGAACTTGCTACGTGGATCAAACTGATCCTTAATTTACAGTGATCCTCCTGCTTCTGCCTCCCAAATGCTGAGATTAAAATGTACACTATACAGCCTAGATCTTATGAGTCATTTTCTTTAATATACAACCAGTATTTGCATTATTTCTAACACCCCCTTGTCCTGCAAAACACTGCAGACAATGAACCCAAGATGACCACTGTCTATAATGTGGGGAAAGGCACTGATTTAGGGAGAACATGTCAAGGTCTCCTTAATTGGAATGGTCATGTGAACACCAGGAAAGGGAAGGGTCAGCGTAAGGGCCACAGCAGTGGAGGTATGAATGTGCACGTTCCTCCTTCATTTACTGACAATTCCATACTATAAAATTGAAAACTCATTTGTTCCCATCCTTCTCAAGTTCTCCGTTTGAATGATGGCCTTCGCGGGTAGCCTGAGCAAGTAGGAGATCCCAGACTCTATCTGGCAGCATCCTCAGCGAGCGCTTTCCTTCAGTTCCCTCAACCACTCACATAGCTAGGGTGAGCAAGTCATGGAATTCAACTAGTAACTACCCTCTTAGATCACCCTCAGTGACAATTTCAGCCTCAGATGCTCCTCCCAAGCTCAAATCTGTACCTCAGGGAAAGCATCACTTCACTCCATGCCTGACCTCTCCTTACTGAAACTTGGTTTTCTGCTTCGGTCCCTGTGGTCGCGAGGGAAAGTAGGAGCAGAAAGCGACACGCCCAGAGACCCAGATAATGGAGAGAGCTCAAGGTGTGGACACACACACAATCACATCAACAAACGGCCACGCAATACGACCGTCTGCAAACGCCCACTCCCAGCCCGCTGGCTCCAGCCTTACTCTATGGAGACCGAAGCCAACCTGAAATTTCTTCCTCTGACCAGAAAGATCGGACCTTCCGCCTTAGTGGCGCCAGAACACCAAAAGCCTACGCGCTAGTTTCGGCGCGGTGACCCTAAAAAATACAGTTGTCACCAGCTCTGCAAGCGGTGCCCAGTGGCTTGTGGGAGTTCCCATGGGGGTGCGCGCTTAAAGGGGAGGCGCCCTCCTTTGAGCAAAAAGTACTTCCGGTTCTGCGGTTTTGCACGAACTGATTTTCTCGCCCTTAAAAAGGCAGGGATGTTCTAGATAGAAAATGTGACTGAGGACCACATGCTATGCAACAGCGGAACTGTGTCCGTTAGGCTTGACGATCCTAGTAATAAAACGAATCGCATTAAAAGTACTGTAATCGGTCTAAACGCTAAAGTATAGGTTTGTCACATTAGATTTGAAAAGAAGTCAGACCCAGTTATCTGTACTTCAGAAAATATGTTAAAGATAAATACTCTAGCAGATTCAAAGTGACCATCTTCACGTAATCAAAAGAAAACTCTGGTCGATTCTAAAATAGAGGTAGATTAATAAAGAGGGCAAGTCATCAAGTGACAGTAAACATGGCTGGGCGTGGTAGCACATGCCTTTTACCCCAGCGATGGGGAGGCACAGCCAGCTGCATGTCTGTGAGAAGAGACCACCGAGGACTACCCAGTGAAACCCTGTCTGAAAACTAAAATACACTCAGATTATGGTGGCACTTGCCTCTAATCACCGCCCTAGGGTGGCAAAGGAGGCATCTCAGAAAACCAAAATAATTAAACAAACAAAAATAAACTCACAGCACACTCCTACTGCCTGGAAAAAAATTAATAAACTAAAATTCAGAGAATACTCCTAATGTCTCAAAAAACTAAATAAAAAATAAAGTAAAAGAGTATAAATAGCACCCCTTTTAAAATGAAAAGGGGGAGAACTTGCTAGAGTAATAAGGAAGGACGCCCAACCCACCATCACAGACAAATGTTTTCAGTCTCAGGAACTTAAAAAACAAACCCAGAAAAGCAACAGAGCATAGCTGATTTGGACAGCATCTCAACTATGAACAAAGTCAGAATAAAAATGGAGACAGTTTAACTTTAGCAAAATCAGGGATGTGAACAGGAGGGCATTCTTATACACACACCTATGGCAGAAATGCTCATTACCCTGAGATATTTCTGCTTAAAGCTTCCTTTTTTATGATTTTTTTTGAAAAAGTAATACTTTATATATTTTCTACTACACTTTTTTGTTACTCTTTTGTCTTTATTATTACCATTACAGCATTATATGTTATTGATGAGTGTTTGTGTACTTTTTTATAGCTCTCCATGAAATTTATTTTTTTCTATTACTTTTATTTTTTTTACAATCCTGTCATTACCCACCTCCTGGTTCACCATCCCACAGTTCCTCAACCCATTCCTCCTCCCCCGCCCTGTGCCCCCTCCCCATCTCCAAGAGGATGTCCCTGCCCTCCCATCCTGCCCCACCCCACTCCATCCCACAAGGCCTCTCCATTCCCTGGGGCCTCAAGTCTCTGAAGGGTTAGTGTGTCTTCTCTCACTGAAGCCAGATCAGGCAATCCTCTGCTGTGTGTGTCAGGGAGTATATCAGCTAGTGTTTGCTGCCTGGTTGGTGGCTTAGTGTCTGAGAGATCTCAAGGGTCCCGGTTAGCTGAGACTGCTGGTCTTTCTATGAGATCACCCTCCTCCACAGCTTCTTCCAGCCTTTCCCTAATTCAGCCACAGGGGCCCCCAACTTCAGCCCATTGGTTGGGTGTAAGTATCTGTTTCTGACTCTTTCAGCTGCTTGTTGGGTCTCTTGGAGGGCAGCGACGCAAGACTCCTGTCTGTAAGCACACCATAGGCTAGTAGTAGTGTGTCAGACCTTAGAGCTTCCCCTTGAGATGGATTCCAATTGGGTCAGGTCACTGGACCTCCTTTCCCTCAGTGTCTTCTCCATTTTTGTCCCTGCAGTTCTTCTAGACAGGAACAATTAATTCTGGGTCAAAGTTTTTGACTGTGGGATGGCAACCCCTTCCCTCACTTGATGCCCCGTCTTTCTACCAGAGGTGGACTCACAAGTTCCCTTTCCCCATTTCTGGGCATTTCATCTAAGGTCCCTCCCTTTGAGTCCTGAGAGTCTTTCACCTCCAGGTCTCTGGTACTTTCTAGAGGGCCCCCTCACCTCCTACACCCCAAAGTTGCATATATCCTTTCATTTTGCTGGCCCTCAGGGCTTCTCTCCTGTCTCCCCCTCCCCTCCCATATCTGACCATGTTCTCCTTCCCCCTTTCCCCTCCCCTTTCCCGTCCAGGTCCCTCTCCTGCCTCCTGTGATTGCTTTGCTCTCCTTCCCATGTGGGATTGAAGAATCCTCACTTGGACCCTTCTGCATATTAACCTTCTTGAGTTCTGTAGATTGTATTCTAGGTAGTCTGTACAGTTTTTTTTGGGGGGGGGAGCTAATATCCACTTATTAGTAAGTATATACCATGCATGTCCTTTTGTGTCCGAGTTACCTCACTCAGGATATTTTCTAGTTCCATCCATTTGCCTGCAAAACTCATGATGTCCTCATTCTTAATAGCTGAATACTATCCCATTGTATGAATGACTCACATTTTCTGTATCCATTCTTACATTGGGGGACATCTGGGTTGTTTCCAGCTTCTGGCTTTCACAGATAAGGCCTCTATGAACACAGTGGAGCACTTGGTATGGTGGGACATCTTTTGGGTATATGCCAAGAGTGGTATAGCTGGGTCTTCAGGTTGATATATTTCCAAATTTCTAAGGATCTTCGAGATTGATTTCCAGAGTAGTTGTACCAGTTTGCAATCCCACCAACAATGTCCAACAGCTCAGGCTCTAAGATCAAGAATTGATATATGGGACCTCATAAAACTGGAAAACTTCTGTAAGGCAAAGGACATAGTCAGCAGGACAAATCAGCAACCTATAGAATGAGGGAAAAAATATCTTCACTAACCCCACATCCTATAGAGGGTTAATATCCAAAATATATAAAGAACTCAAGAAGCTAAGCTCCAAAAAAACCAAACAACCCAACCACAAAATAAAGTATAGAGCTAAACAGAGAATTCACACCAGAGAAATCCCAAATGACGGAGAAGCACTTAAGGAAATGTTCAAAGTCCTTAGTGATCAGGGAAATGCAAATCAAAATAACCTGAGATTCTACCTTACACCAATCAGAATGGCTAAAAAAAAAAAAAAAAAAAAAAACTCAGGTGACAGCATTTTTGAAACTTAAAGACTGCATCTATTTTAAGATATCCCACAGGCTAATACTAGACAAGGGGTCCCCAGCTAAACCCAGGTGATTGTTTCTGCAAAGCTTCCTGTTTTGTTATTTCACTGGCTTTTGGATCATTTATAAACATGCTTAGCCTTCTGTCATGCCAGTGTATTGCTGTCCTCCTTTCTCTCCATAGTGTGATTCTGGTCGGCCTGCTCCATCTTTCCTGTGTTCACAGTTCTTTCCTTAGTGCTATCCCTTATCCCTCATGGAAGTAAAATCAGATAATTGCCCTCCGTTTTCTCCACAGGAGCTGTGGGGCACTGAATACATAACTAGAGATTAATGTCCACCATAAGTGTTTCCTTAGCTACAGTCACTTGAATTCCTCCTGGGCTTCTGCAGGCCACATCCCCAGTCCCAGCTCTCAGTTCTTTCTGCCTTTGTCCCCTGCTCTGTGTGTGCATAGCTTCCTCNTCCTCCTCACACAAAGATGCATCTGTGTTTCTTTTCAAGTATTCTTCTCTCCTGCTTCTGAAGGTGACCGTAGTCATGTGTTGAGAAATCCCTGCATTCCCTTCCTCCTTCCTGATGGACCCTCACTTCACACCCACCCTCTTCTACATCTATCCTGTGAGTGAGCCACCCCTCTCCACAATGAACATTGATTTCCATACTTCCGTCACGCTCTTATGTGGAGTTTTGGTTGCCGCTGTCCATTTGGCTTTGTTTGGTTTTGGTTAGAGTCTTTTCTACATAAGATTTCTCTGTGTGGCCTTGGCTGTCCTCTGCAGACCAGGCTGGCCTCGAAATCAGAGATCTGCTGCCTCTGCCTCTTGAGTGCTGGGATTACATGTGTGTGCCTCCATAGCTGGCTGAATCTTATATTTTAAATATGTCATACCTGAATCTACTGAATATGAAGCATGCCTGTTGTAATTAGTGAGCCTGGGTCGCTGCCTTCCCTCCCATCAGTGCTAAACTCTCCTTAAATCCCCTGGAGTCGTGGATAGCCTGTGACTACAACATTTACTGAATGGGAGCTGCTCGTCCCCTTCTCTTTTCATTGTTCATGTGTGTGGTGTGCATTTTTGCATGTATGTGTGTGGGAGTCAGTGTGCTTACAAATGTGAAAAAGCAAAAGATCAATAAGAAAAAAAAACTATTCCAAACAATGCAAAATAAAATGAAAATGTCACAAGAATACAATTGAGATCATTTGTGTTGGCTAGTTACTCCTGGCGTGGAGTCTGCCCTGAGGTGGGATTGATGTACCCAGCAAGACAATATTGGAGAAAACCAATTTTTCCATTGCCAGTGCATATTAACAACAGAGAGTTCACTTGTCAGGAGTCAGAGCCCATGTCTTCCCCCCCACCCCCACCCCAAGTGTTGAGAATCTGTCTGGCATAAACCTGTGCAGGCTCTGTGTGCTGCATGGACTCTGAGAGTCAATGTGTGTATCAGTCCTGCTGCGTGTGGAAGACGTGGCTTCCCATCCGCTCAGGCTCTTACCATCTTTCTGCCTCTTCCCCTCTGTATATCCCTCGAGCCTTCAGAATTTCTTATGTTTTTATTTGCTTTTGTTTCCCAGGCTAACCTGGAACTCATTATCTGTAACCCAGTCTTGCCTTAAATATCTAGCAACTCTCCTGCCTCAGCCTCTCATATTCTGGAATTACAGGCAAAAGCCACTAAACCTACCTTCAATCCTCAAAGAAAAGGACCCTTTGAATTGCAGGCATCCAGCCTTTTCTCCTAGACTTTAGAGCCACCAGGTCTTTGTTGTTGCAGCTGCTAGAACAAAGACAGAGTCAGGTGCTTCGCGTGGGGCCTCTCACAGTTTAACTGTCTGCGTTCTGTGTCCTGACCCTGTAGGGAGGACAGGACAATTTTTCTTCCACTCACTCTTGACAACATCCTGGGACAGGCTCTGCAAACTCGGTCAGTTTGGACAATTGGAATGCTGGGGAAAGTTATTGGGAGGCATTTCTTGCAGACCTTGTCACTGAGGGCAAAATGAACAACACAGTGATCACCACTCCACAGACAGAAAGTGAGGAAAGCAAAACCTATCACCCAGGGCTCCTCCTTCCCTCCAGTCATAGTCTGGGAGAACCAAGGTCCGGCCTCCTAGAACAAGTGTGCGTTGAGTGGCATTCAGACTTGGGATGGATCTTGTGTGCAATCCCAGTGCTTGGGAGGACGACCCAATAGGATCACTGGTTCAAAGGCATCCTTGGCTACAGAATACATCAGAAAACTGCCTGTATTCCCAGAGTCTTAACAGAAAGGAAGAAAGAAGGGAAAAAAGGGAGGGGGGGGAGGGAGGGGAGAAGGAAGGAAGGAAGGATGGAAAGAGGGGTACAGATACACAGACAGACAGACAGAGAAATTGTCTGAGAAGGAAACGGGCAAACACTCTGAGATAAGCGTCTGCAGTGTTCTGACCACAGGGCATCTCAGAATGCTCTGATGATCCCAAAAGTTCTTCAATCATGGCAGAGTCTCTTCTTAGCAACTCCCCTGCTGTATCTCCTCGATTCCTCCCCTTCATTAGTTGTCTCTGAACACTTTGATACACTCTCAGACATTCTTACTTCATGAAACCAAGACCGAATCCAAGCAAATTAGGAATAATTGTAGGGCTAGTTATCACGATATCTTTTTAACGTTACATAAGGTTTAGTTTTACTGTGTAAGTGGGGGTTGCATGGCATTTGTCTATTGGAAGGCACATTGTGGGAGTCCTGCCTTTTCTTCCACCGTGTGGGTTTGGGGATCAAACTCAGGTTGTTAGGCATAACAGCAAGACCCTTTACAGGATGAGTCACATTCCCAGCCCCAGGATATCTTAAACAATAAATATTAAGGTCCTCTGCTTCTGCTGGCCCTTACCTGAATGATGTTGCAGAAAGCATGGAGACACATCCCGGATGTCCATGAACCCCAAGGCTCAATCACATTTTAATAAGCCTTGCCATTCATTTATCTGTAAAAGTTATATGTGTGCCAGGAGTGAAAGTGACAAGGACTTTTGTGAAGCTTCAGATCCAACTACAAAAGCCTATACTCAACAAAATTGGAAAATCTGGATGAAATGGACAATTTTCTAGACAGATACCAAGTACCAAAGTTAAATCAGGATCAGATAAACCATCTAAACAGTCCCCATAACCCCTAAAGAAATAGAAACAGTCATTAAAAGTTTCCCAACCAAATCAGTCTGGCAGTTCCTCAGAAAACTGGACATAAAAAAAAAAAGAAAAGAAAAAGAAAACTGGACATAGTACTACCAGAGGATCCTGCAATACCTCTCCTGAGCATATATCCAGAAGATGTTCCAACTGGTAATAAGGACACATGCTCCACTATGTTCATAGCAGCCTTATTTATAATAGCCAGAAGCTGGTTAGAACCCAGGTGTCCCTCAACAGAGGAATGGATACAGAAATTATGGTACATTTACACAATGGAGTACTACACAGCTATTAAAAACAATGAATTTATGAAATTCCTAGGCAAATGGATGGATCTGGAGGGTAAATGTGGTACATTTACACAATGGAGTACTACTCAGCTATTAAAAACAGTAACTTCATGAAATTCTTAGGCAAATGGAAAGATCTAGAAAATATCATCCTGAGTGTGGTAACCCAATCACAAAAGAACACACTCACTGAGAAGTGGATATTAGCCCAAAAGCTCGAAGTTCTGAAGATACAATTCACATACCACATGAAGTTCAAGGAGAAGGAAGACCAAAGTGTGGATGCTTCCATCCTTCTTATAAGGAGGAACAAAATACTCATGGAAGGAAATTCGAAGATAAAACATGGAGCAGACATTTTTTTTTCTTCTCCGGGAAAACACCAAATGGCGGATGACGCCGGGGCAAAGGGAGGGACCGGAGGACCCGTAGGCCCAGGATTAGGAGGCTGAGGAGGCTTCCACAGAGGATTCGGCAGCGGTCTTAGGGGCCGCGGGGCCCGTGGAGGTAAAGCTGAAGACAAGGAGTGGATCCCCGTCACCAAGCTGGGCCGCCTAGTTAAGGACATGAAGATCAAGTCCTTGGAGGAGATCTACCTCTTCTCCCTGCCCATTAAGGAGTCTGAGATCATTGACTTTTTCCTGGGTGCATCCCTAAAGGATGAGGTTCTGAAAATCATGCCAGTGCAGAAGCAGACTCGGGCTGGCCAGAGGACCAGGTTCAAGGCATTCGTGGTCATTGGGGACTACAATGGTCACGTTGGTCTTGGTGTTAAGTGCTCCAAAGAGCTTGCCACTGCCATCCGAGGGGCCATCATCTTGGCCAAGCTTTCCATCGTCCTTGTTCGGAGAGGCTACTGGGGGAACAAGATTGGCAAGCCCCACACTGTTCCATGCAAGGTGACAGGCCGCTGTGGCTCTGTGCTGGTGCGTCTCATCCCTGCCCCTAGAGGCACTGGCATTGTCTCTGCTCCTGTGCCCAAGAAGCTCCTGATGATGGCTGGTATAAATGACTGCTACACTTCAGCCAGAGGCTGCACTGCCACCCTGGGCAACTTTGCCAAGGCCACCTTTGATGCCATCTCCAAGACTTACAGTTACCTGACCCCCGACCTCTGGAAAGAGACTGTCTTTACCAAGTCTCCTTATTAGGGATTCGCTGATCATCTTGTGAAAACCCACACCAGAGTCTCTGTTCAGAGGACCCAGGCTCCAGCTGTGGCTACCACATAAGAGTTTTGTACAAGAAAAATAAAGGAATTAAGTCTGCTAAACAAACAAACAAACATGGAGCAGAGACTGAAGTAAAGGTCATCCAGAGACTGCCCCACCTGGGGACCCATCCCATATACATTTACCAAACCCAGACACTATTGTGAATGCCAAGAAGTGCATGCTGACAGGAGCCTGATGTAGCTGTCTCCTGAGAGGCTCTGCCAAAGCCTGGCAAATACAGAGGCAAATGCTCACAGCCAACCATTGGACTGAGCATGGGGACCCCAATGAAGGAGCCAGAGAAAGGACTGAAGGAGCTGAAAGAGTTTGCAACCTTATAGGTAGAAGAACAATATCAACCAACCAGACCCCCCAGAGCTCCCAGGGACTAAACCACCAACCAAAGAGTACACATGGTGGGACTCATGACTCCAGCTGCATATGTAGCAGAGGATGGCCTTGTCAGGCATCAATGGGAGGAGAGGCCCTTGGTCCTGTGAAGGCTCTCTGCCCCAGTGTAGGGGAATGCCAGGATGGGGAGGTGGGAGTGAGTGGGTGGGTGGAGGAACACCCTCATAGAAGCAGGGGGAGGGGTGAGATAGGGAGTTTTGGGGTGGGGGAACTTGGAAAGGGATAACACTTGATGTGTAAATAAAGAAAATAGCCAACAAGAAAAAAGAAAAGAAAAAATAATTAAGCACCGAGCCAAAAAAAAAAAAAAAAACAGGTAGTTTTATATAACAGATTTTTAGGCTGCATTGAAAATTATTTTAAGTGAAAACTTCCATAGAATCTAATTCTTACTGATTGCATTTGGTTTATACCCTTTTGGGCCTCCAAGAAAATTTAAGAAACATGCAACAATGTTTGTATTTTTTGGACACAATATTATCCAGAAGAAATACCTAAAATATTTTCTTGATTCCAATTTATTCCTATTGTCTATTTTAAATCCATCCCAAGTCCATTTATGCTGCTGTTTTTCAAATTTTTTTCATGTTGTACAAAAAATAGGAATGACAAAATGAAGTTTTATTAATAAAAGATAAGAAAATTCTTATTTTGGCAATGTTGCTAGCTTATTATTTGATTGAAGCATAATTCAACCAGGAAACCATATATTAAATTTACCTAAACTAGGTTGGTTTTTAGTTTCTTGTTTATAGACAGTATTTATAGAAACTCAAAGTTTGTCCTTTTAAACAAATTTCATTAATACTTGGCATGACTGCCAGCATAGTTCTGAGGACACTAAAGAATTTGATCACTTATATGGTGACTATAACCTTGCATGTCTTAATTATCTTTAACAATTTACACCAAGCTAGTAGTTTTCTAATATTTTATTGGCCTTTATGGTTTATCCCTGCTAAGTTCGAACTTTAAAATTTTTAACTGAAGATCCCTTAGCATTAAAATAAAAACATTAAACTAAAACACAGTCTCAGAGACAAAGTGACAAGTCAAAATTTTTAAGTCAGTTCCTGCTAGCCTGAATAGACCTCAGGAATTTATAGATCTTATTTAAGATTGATTTTCATGCAAAGGATAGTGTAGTGCAAAAGGCCAGAGTCCTATATACAGATATCCCAAGTGACAGAGTGGACCATGTCATGTTCAGGGTCACTAGAGTAGGTATCCTGGTGTGGGATTCAGAGTCTAAGCAGATGAGAAGACTATCTACCCAGATACTCTGTGGGAACCCAAATTAAGGATGTCAGGACCATTCATGTGGGTGGGCTAAAGGGTGGTGTAAAACACAAGTAGAGGGAAGAGAAAAAACTTATGAGTTAGGGTGTGACAGGAAAGGATAAGTTTGGGTTTTGTTTTATTTTGTTTTGTTGTTACAAGAAACTGGTCCAGAAATTAAGATATAAAGCCAATGGGAGCCAGGCTTCTCTGGCCTCACAAGAAATTATACACAAAAGGGAGCACTCACAAACGAGCCTTGTGATGTCAGAATAAAGTTGGATGTAACAGTATGAGCTGTCTATATGAGTAGATAATAATAGATCAGTGGCCGGTCAACAGGGCAGCAAGCTGGGTCTTTAGCACACAGACTATGTCTTGCTTGGCTTTTGCTTGATGTTTTCTTGCTCAGCAGGAGTTGCTATGCTTGAGATTCCAAAGAAAAAGGCCAAATGGCCGAGCAATGTTGAGGGCAAATGTGTGAGGGCCATGTTTTAGTGTTCCAGATTCCATATTGAAATGTACTTTCCCTTCTTTCCATTATATAGGTATACACGAGGCAGAAAGTGCTATATGATTCGTAAAAAGTCTCTGAGACTGAAAAACATCAGATGATTCATATTTAATCAAACAATTAGTACATGCCCACCAAGAAGTCTCAGGGATTCCATAACACTGCTGTTGTCCAGATGAGTTAACCCACAAGGCAGACCAGTGGGCATCAGAATACAAGGAAGCACCTAGATTAAAGCTTTTAAATATTAGACAAGATTCAGCCCCTTATAGGTCTCTAATGTTAACTTGGGCTCTCCAGCCACAATGGGCTGACAGTCTGATTAGTTCCTACCCCTATGTTGTATGGAGTCAAGGGCTAAGCATAACTAGCAATCTTGTCTGATTGATTACTGGCTGGAAGCGACTAATGAAGCGGTGGAAGAACATTTTCCAGAGTGGAAAAGAGAGAAGAGGATCCCTCGGGCTTCCTGGAAAGTGGCAGGCAGGACTCTGGATGCAGGTGTGCTGGGTGAAGTAGTTTCCTTAGAGAAAATAGTTGTCCAGAGCTTTATATGGATCAGAGAACATTGTTAGGATCCAAAGGTCTGGAGACCAAGAAGGGGGGGGAGTTTATTCTGTATAGTAAATCTATTTCAAAGGTCCCTTCTGTGGCATAGAGCTTGAGTACCCATGTTTTCCCTGGTTCCTATAGCCAGAGCTTTTTGTGATATTCTTGCAAGTGGAACACAGCATTTTGAAGGGCAAGGCAAATAGCTTCTAAGAGGGCCAAGATTTTGTTTCCTTTTAATGTCCTTTCCCACGACGATTGAGAAAACCTCTTTGTCTATACATATCATGTATATGCATGGTAGTAAGGGTATATCGACTGTCTTTGGTGGTGGACTTTCCTTTTTCCCATTTGAATGCCTGGGTCTGATCAAATACCTCTGCTCTCTGGACTGAGGTACCTGACCTTAAGACTGAGGCCCTACTCAGTTCAGCTAAAATAACTATTAAAGGCTCCACATAGCAGTTTCATTTTTAATGAAGCTGCTCCCACTCTCGTAGAGTACTGCAAGGTCTTTCAGGGGGATGTCATCTTGAGAGAGAGTCATGCAGGAGAACCTGTAGGTCCTCATCAGGCAAAAAGGTAGCAGGATTGATGCCACTGGGTTTCTCTTATTGGACACAAGGGTGGTCCATGAGTAGGGCCTGGTACTTGCTCAGGCAGGCATTAGACAGCCAGCATCTTGGGGTCCTCAGAGGAAGGCCTCAACCAGTTGGGGTGCTGCGAGTATAAAATACTGACCCAGAATGAACTCTTGTTTTTTGTTTTTAATTAGACTAGTATTTCCCAACACAGCTCTTAGACAAGCAGCTCATCCTGTGGCTGCAGAGTCCAGTTGTTTGGACAGGTATGTCATAGGGCGTTTCCATGGCAACAAAGCTTGAGGTAAAATCCCTTTCGTATTGTATTCCATGATCAAACAGATGAAAAGATTTTGAGGTATCAGGAAGTGCTAGGGCTGGAGCTGAAGTCAGCTGTTTCTAAAGCCTCAAATGCATTTTGTTTAGTCTCTCTCCAGATTGGGCAACCAGTGTGTGATTTTTTCTGTTATATTAAACTGGTGCCATTTTCACAAACATGTCTCTTGGTCTTTGGTGTTACGATATGAAAGGTGGCAGTAATCTTACTCAAAGATGGGCTCCTTTTGCTTCCCCTCATCAAGTAGCCTCTGATGTACAAAGTAGGGCTTTCTGAGCCAACATTGTGTTAACTCTTGCAGAGTTCCCCCAGGGGTCTTTAAAAATCTATAATTTTAGTGGCTAGGAGGAGGTTATCTACATATTGTGAGAATATGGTCCCTTAAACTCTGATGAAAAGGGCAAGAGGTCAGTACTTAGTCTCATTAAAGAAGGTTGGAGATTTTTTAAATCCTTTGGGCATCCTGGTCCAGATAAGTTGCCCTCTGTAACCTTCATCTGTCCATTCCAAAGCAAAGATGGGCTGACTCACCTCTAAGAAGAATGCATCTTTCAAATCCAATACTGTACACATTATTTCTCTGGAGGAATCAGACTTGTGCAAGTGTTTGGATTTGGAAGCATAGGGTGACTAGCCTTGACCTTCTTTATTATTTTTCTCAGATTTTGGACAAGTCTATGATCAGAGATCCAGGTTTCATCACAGATAGGAGAGGTATGTTTCAGGTCTGTCCCAGTAAGCCAGGCAATAAGGACTTCAATTTCCCTTTGGTTTCCAGGGTCACAGTATTGCTCACATTGGTTAGGAGTGGCTGAACTGTTTATTAGAACTTGTTTGGCCAATCCTAGGGGACTGATTTCAGCCCTCAGCCCCAGGTATGTTTGTTGGCAATCTGAAAGATGTTTTTTTTGATTGGGAATGCAACTTTCAGCTAAGAGATATTCTTCTCTTAAAAAGAGGGCAAGACACCAATATTTTGCTGGGTATCTTTAGCCTAACTCATCAATAGAGAAGTTGATGGTGGCTTTAAAGTTTATCTTTGTCCATCAGTATTTTGTTTCTGTTCTTGTTGCCTTTTGAGCTACTTTCAACTGGAAGAACTGGAACCTATTTGTACCTTTAAATTCATCTAAGTTTTATAACTTTTTTTTTTTCTAATAGTGCCAACTGGGTGAAAAAGTCTATCTTTTTAGCAACTGTCTTTAATTCTTCTAAAGAACTCTTAGAGAAAACTGCCTTCTTGGTCAAAGTTGGACAAAAAGGAAACATCAGTACTAACATCAGTGTCCCCCCACAACACTACCCACACCTGCCATAGCATGGGATCGGTTTCTCTTCACACAATGGTGGGTTCTGAGTTTGCCAAATACACAGGTCACATAATGAAAAGAAATAAACCAAGAAAAAAGGGGAGTTTAATATTAAGTACAGCATCTGTTACACCACACAACTTGAATTATGGTATTCAAGTTACACCATGCACTATTATGATATCCATTTAAAGTTGATTTCAATCTTTATTTATATTTAACCAAGAGTAAACTACACATATCTATGCTTGGAAGTAATAGTTTCCCCACATAGATTACTTACCCAAATAAAGTAGACCATTTAACAGAGCTCTGGCTCCTGCCATCTTATCCAAATGAAACTTAATTTCATCAGTAATGTGATAGCTGACACATAAATGTTTCTGGACATGTTACAACAGGACATACAATCTACAATGTGTTCTTACTCAAAATGTTTCATCTGAAACTAATTTCCCTTGGATAGAAGATACAATACCTAAGGATTGTGAATGCAGCTGGTTGACTGAGAACATCCCTACTTCGCTTACAAAGCTCCAGGTTAAATCAACACTGAAAATTTAATAAAGAACAGAGCAAGGCCAAATTTTTATCTATACCGGAGTCTCCTCAGGTTATATGCATTTTAAATCAGTAAAGTTTGGAGGAAAATTACAAACTTCTGCATGCCATAAAATTCTCAATCTTCTTAACATTTATGATTCTATGGTATAGATGACATTCTATCTTGGCTGATATAATAACAGATATAATATCATGTCTATAACTTTTTTTTTTAAATATAGGGGTCTCTATACTGCCTTAGTTAGACTTAAAGTCATTATATAGCTAGGCTTGCTTCCAACTCTTTTTTTAAAATTAAGATTTATTTATGTATTTGAGTAGATGTCATCAGACACACCAGAAGAGAGCATCAGATCCCATTACAGATGGTTGTGAGCCAACATGTGGTTCCTGGGAATTGAACTCATGACCTCTGGAAGAGCAGTCAATGCTCTTAACTGCTAAGCCATCTCTCTGATTCTACTAATTCAGCTTTATAATAACTAGGATTCAGATATGCACTGCCATATTCAGTTCTAAAACATATTAATGGTACATCTCCAAATCTATATACACAGGAAAACAGGATCAACCTTGTAAATTGTTAGACAATTTTCAATCTAGGTGAGGATACAGATGTGTATTGAATATCCCAAGTTTTCAACATGGATGAAAAATTTCACATATAGATTTTTATAAGTAGTTTCAATCTGGCTATTTTGTAAAGGTCTTACAGGTTGCCCACCAGAGATGCCCACTCAAACACAGTTTAGAGCCAAATGAAATTCTTTATTCCAGCCAGCTCTGAGTACATTCAGGTATTTGGGACCCAAGTATAATCCCAAGCATTTAGCACAAAACCACATTCTATTATTTTGCTCTGCAGCTGCAGGGGGAGCTTTTGCCCAAGCAGGCAGTTTAATAGGTGCCAAGATAAGCAGATAGCTGGAGTGGGAGGTTTAAAAAGAAGTCATGATAAATCATCAGAGGCAATTTGATCTCCAGTAGAATTGGATATTCCATGAGATTCTCCACGGAGGGAATCAAATTCTAGTTAAAGTTAAAATGTTCTCAGCAAGAATAAGAGATGGAAGATCCAAGAACTTTCTTGTTCTATCACAAATGCAGTTTATCTCCATGTGTGGAGAGGGCATAAATAATAGGATTTTAACTTTTGAACTTTTTATGGTTTTTACTCCTTTAGGAAGTTCTTATTCATCAATGACTATGTTTTAAAACTTTACCACACAAATACTTAAGAAATGGACTCACAATTCAAATACTTTCAAGTTCCTAACCATCCATTACATGTATTCAGAATAAAGTTATTTAAAATTTAACAGTGGGTAAAAGCATGAGACTTTCCTAAACTATCTAAAGTGCAATTAGGCTTTCATGTCAGTTATACTAATGCTCATGAAACTAGAACTATGTAAAAGCTATATTTTAGAACATGGACATTGACCAAATACTGTCAAGGATTTTATTATCTATTATAAATCTGTTGCCATGACTTTGGCTGGTCCTGTTTTGGCCATTAATAAATTATGCAAAAAGTAAACATCTACTGTAGTATCACAGGAACCATGGTGGAAAGAAAAGTATCTCAGACAAACCCAGGGGCAATAACTGCTCTCCCTTAGCTGACAGCCCTTGGTGATTGATGAGTGAATTAAGTTTATACAACTGACAAGATGAGAGTAAATCAAGAACATGATTACTACATTGTATTTCGGACAATAAAAGACATTCTTAACAGAGTATCTTCTCTGAACAATTGACTTTCCACATACCCATTCCAAAGGGTTTCTTGGCAGCAACAGTACATGAATATTTTGATGTTGACCAAATCCCAGGACAGATTAAAGTTCCCACATTCTTTTAAGTCACAACCTTCCCAATATGAGTTCTCTGGTGTTCAGTAACATTTTCATACACTGGCTTGTCCTCCTTCCTTACATACATAGGCCTCCTAGAGATTATGGACTTTCTCATGCTGTATAAACTCACCATTTACAATAAAGGCTTTTCCTGAGTCTTCACATTCACAGAATTTCAGACCTATATGGACTCTCTGATGAGCTTTAACAGCTAATTCTATAAATGTTCCCACATTCCTTGTATTCATTACATTTGAAGCTAGCATGGCTTCTTTGATTTTAAAGAAGTCCTAAGTTCCAATTAGAGCTCTTTGCACATTCTTTACAGTGATAGGGTTTATTACCAATATGAATTTGCCACTGTGCATGAAGGCTGAACTAAATCTTAACATTTTCCCACCTTACTCATATTTATAGAATTTCTCATCAGTAAAAATTCTCTGATATACAGCTATCTAGCTTAGAATTTACTGTAGACCTTTTCATTTTCCTTACATCATGACTTATTAATATATATTTAGAATGTCAAAACAAGTTTCATATCCAACTAAGTCTTCCCACATTCTTAACAGTGATAGTTTTCACCAGTGTGACTTCTTGGATGCACTTTAACATCTCTACCATCTGTAAAGTACTTCCCACATTCTTTACATTCATAAAGATTCTTATCAATATGGATTCTAAAATGTCCAAGGAAATTGGTAATGGTATTTAAAAGCTTCCCCATATTCATTACATTGAAAGGGATTCTCACCAGTATGGATTCCCTGATGAATGCTAAGGTTCGTTCCGTGAACAAAGTCATTTCCACCTTCCATGCACTGAAAGAGTTTCACATCAGTATGAATTCTCTGATGTTTATTGAGTTGGGACTTATATCTGAAAGCTGACCCACACTGCTGACATTCAAACGATTTCTCTCCAGTATGAATGCTCTGGTGCCGAGTGAGGTAGGCCAGAACAACGAAGGCCTTTCCACACTCCTGACACTTAAAAGGTTTCTCATCAGAATGAATTTTCCGATGGTGGAACAGGCTTGAGCGGTGAATAAAAGCTTTCCCACACTCATTACATTCATATGATTTCACACCACCATGAATAACACTATGTTGAATGAGGGTGGATTCACGCTTGAAGGACTTCCCACAAACCTTGCATTCAAAAGGTCTTTTACTTGTATGAACAATTTGATGGTTATTAAGTTCACTGGGAAGATGAAAAGCCTTTCCACATTCTTTACATTCAAAAGGTCTCTCACTACTGTGAGATTTCTGATGACGAATGAGAAGTGTGTTAAGTCTAAAGAACTTCCCACATTCTTTACACTCAAAGGGTTTGTTTCCAGTGTGAATACTCTGATGTTCAGTAAAATTGGACCTTTGACGAAAGCATTTCCCACATTCCTTGCACTGATAGGGTTTCTCATCAGTATGAATTGTGTAATGTTCATTAAGTTGGTACTTACGTCTGAAGGCTGACCCACAGAGCTTACACTTGAAGGGTTTTTCTTCAATGTGAATTTTCTGATGCTCAGAAAGATATACCTGAAGCCGAAAAGCCTTCCCACATACATTACATTCAAAGGGTTTCTCACCTGTATGAATAGTCTGGTGCATAACAAGGTGTGTGGCAGTTCTGAATTTCTTGCCACATTCGTTACATTCAAATGACTTCTCTCCAGTATGAATGGTCTGGTGCCTAGTAAGATGAGTCAGAACAATGAAGGCCTTCCCACATTCCTTGCACTGAAAGGGTCTCTCACCAGAATGAATTTTCTGATGTTGCATGAGGCTTTTGTTTCTTTTAAAGGCTTTCCCACACTCATTACATTTGTGTGGTTTCACATCAGCATGAATAAGCCTATGTTCAACAAGGTTGGAGACACGGTTGAAGGATTTCCCACATTCTCTGCATTCAAATGGTTTTTCACCTGTATGAATGGTTTTATGGTACTTGAGCAGGTCAGGAAGATGAAAAGCCTTTCCACATTCATT
>LR749573.1:993837-1042090 GCA_902729485.2 Mus minutoides | reverse complement strand
TAGGCATTTCTTCCTTGTTAGTTACCTTTTGATCAGCATCTCCTTGACAATCCTGTAGTCCATGGAATGTACTATAGTTGGGGCCAATACTACTACAAGAGTCCTTGGGGTCAAAAGTTCTACTTAACTGCTTTATGCTCTGTTCGAGAAATTTTCTATTATTAATAGGATTTTCTGGAGATATATTTTCAGCATCGTAATCTGTCTCCAAGTCTGAAAGAAAAGGAAAAAGCATGAATATTTTATTTTCCTGTAACATAAAAGCTATTAAGTGAATGGCCAGACTAAGGAACTGGAGGAAGGAGAGCAGCAATAAACAGTTTATGTAAGACAATGCTTTACAGTAGAGCAGGCTGGAAATGGGAAGACCTGTCTATAGTCAGAATTCTGATTTCTTTAAAAACACAGAGACGTTATGGGAATATGTTTTGTTTTGCTTCTTTTTTTTTTTTTTTTTCCTTTTTGTTTGTTGTTTTTCCTATGTAACTGCCTTGGTTGTCCTGGACTCATTTTGTAGATCTGCCTGGCTCTGCCTCCCCTGTGCTGGATTAAAGGTGTAGCTCACCTCCTCCAACATATGTTTTTAATCCCAGGTGTGGATATGGGAATAGACTGTCCACAGCAGGTGACTATGATTTGCCTTGTACTCTGGCAGCGGCTTGTTTTTTCCAGTTGCAGATAGCTTCCACAAGTGTCTGCTGTTTGGAATTCTGGGAACGTGGGAGAAGGTATATATATATAAATGCTAAAGTCTGGAGAGGGGTGCGGCTGCTGGATGCTGTTGGTGAGGTGTGTCAAGTGGTCACATACAAAGAGATGAGAGGAAGAAATTTGTTCCAAGAAATTCAACACCCCTAATTAGCAGGACGTAGTCTAACAATATCGACACCCCCTTTCCACTCACGTCTTCTTTCTATCTTACTCAGTGTTGGGAGTTTGGGAGGGTGGAGTAAGTAAGGGTAGAGAACAGTGGTAGAAAAAGAAACCTATAAAGTAGCCAAAAGTCTCTCTATGTTTGTCTGCTTAATGAGGCTATAACTGTAGTAAAATAACCTAATGTGCTTTTTTTGTTGTTGTTGTTGTTTGATTTTTTGGAGACAGGGTTTCCCTGTGCAGTCCTGGCTGTCCTAGAACTCTCACTCTGTAGGCCAGGCTGGCCTCAAACTCAGAAATCCACCTGCTTCTGCCTCCCATGGGATTATAGGTGTGTGCCACCACTGCCCGGCCCAAATGTGCTTATTTGCATTCTACTTGAAATATGCACTGTCAGCCATCAGACAGGTCCACCAGCCTGCCCTCAGGGTCCTAGCAGCAGCAGCAGCTTATGTCATTACTACAGCTACCAGATGTGCCAGGAACAGCCCACAGAAGACCCCGTCGACCTCAGCTCTCTCTCTCTCCTATTCTGTCTTTCTCTCTCAATCTCTGCCTTCCTTTCTCTGTCCCCCCTCTCTCTCCCTCCCCCCTCCTTCTCTCTCTCTCTCTCTCTCTCTCTCTCTCTCTCTCATGCTCCTACTGAGATCCTTTCCATTTCACCCTGGAGCTGGTCTTTGCTACTCTGTGCAGTTCTTTTTTCTTCAGACCCCTTATTCCCCAGGTCCCACCCCTTAACTCTAAATAGGAGAGAAAAGAGGATAGAGTGGGAAGAGAGAGAGAGATCCCTGAATCTAATTTCTTTCCCATCCATTCTTCCAAGTTTTCAGCCAAGCCCATTCAAACATTTTTCCCAACTGTACTTCCCTCAGACTCCCAACAATGAGCTTTAAACACAGTCCCTTCTAGCAGTTTTCCCAATACTAGCAGCTCCAAACTATAACAACTGTTCTAGCCTATCTGCTCACCTCAGCTTCTCCTGACTCACCTGTCTCCTAACAATATCTTCTGTCCCTACTGCTTTCTCCTCTCACTCTGCTCAATCTCCTTTCTCAGCCTCTGCTGACTTTTTATATCCTAATCTGAAGGATAAGCAGTACAAATGGTTAAGAATTCGTAAAAGTCTAGTTGATCTTTTAAAGGGCCAGGAACACAAGAGACCCAGTGAAACTCTTACACTAGATCAGTTGTGTGGTATTCTTTTCTTTTCTTTCTTTTTTTTTTTTTTTTAAAAGATTTATGTATTATATTTAAGTACACTGTAGCTGTCTTCAGACACACCAGAAGAGGGCATCCGATCTCATTACAGATGGCTATGAGCCACTATGTGGTTGCTGGGATTTGAACTCAAGACCTCTGGGAAAACAGTCAGTGCTCTTATCCACTGAGCCATCTCTCCAGGCCCTGTGGTATACTTTCTTAGCACAGATGTATACCAACTAACTTCCTTCTCTTTATTAACTGCTTTATCCCAGCCCCCCAACTCCATCAGGCCTTCCCTGGAAACTCAAAGACCACCCTGGTCAGTGAAACAGATAGACTAACTGCATATCTTCACCTCTCCCTCTGAAAGAGTAGTATGTAACCAAAGACAAAATGGAGTCCCTTGTGTCAGGAGGGAAGGTGAACTTTTGAACTAATATAAGGAACTGAACCGTTGGCCCTAGCTACGGGGCAAGCTTTTCCTGGAACAACCACAGAATGGTCCAACGCCCTCTGTGGAATGTTTCAATGCCCCAGGAGGTTGCCTAAGGTAGCACATGACTTAAATGTTAGGTAAATTTATGGTTTTAGAACTCCCCTATTTCCTCTCCCTTTCCCCCCCTGAGGTTGTGGGTTTTGCCTTTATAAGCTTTGTAAAATTTCAGGTCAGGGTCGACTCCCCTGTCTCTTGCATGAGATACGTGTCATCACGGAGCTCTGATTAAAAATCCTCTTGCAGTTTGCATCAAGACGGTCTCTTGTGATTCTTGGGGTGCGCGAACAGCCCGTGTTTGGAGTAGGGGTCTTTCTGTTTTGATCTTACACCTCTATTCCTCCAAGTCCAATCCCCAGTCTCATCTCCAGCTCTGTAGCAGACCATTTGTTGTGGCCTCTTCTCACTCTGTTCCCATTCCCAGGGGAATAAGCAGATCCTAGTAGAAGACGACCTGCTTTCCTCCTTCTTATGGACCCCTGCTTTGTTAGGGTTTTGCTGCTATGAACAGATACCATGACCAAGGCAACTCTTATAGGAATAACATTTAATTGGAGCTGCCTTACAGGTTCAGAGGTTCAGTCTGTTATCATCAAGGTGGGAGCATGGCAAAGTTCAGACAGGCACAGTGCAGGAGTAGCTGAGAGTTCTACATCTTCATCTGAAGGCCTCTAGAAGAGTGACTCCCATGTGGTTTAGCAGTAAGGTCTCACTGCCAACCCCCACAGTGACCCACTTTCTCCAACAAGGCCACACCTCCTAATAGTGGCATTCCCTGGGCCAAGCATATTCAAACCACCACATTCCACTCCCTGTCCCCTATAGGTTTGTTCAAACATCTGAGTCTATGAGGAGCATACCTTAATGTAGCATAATAAATACATTTAGTCCAAATTCCAAAGTCCCCAGAGTATATAGCAGTCTCAACAATGTTAAAAGTCCAAAGTTCAAAGTCTCTTCTGAGATTCATCCACTCACTTAACCATAATCCCCAAAACAAGACAAAAACAAACAAACAAACAAACAAACAAACAAAAAACAGCTGGGCAAACTCCAAACTCTGCATCTCCATGTCTGATGTCAAAGCAGTCTTCAGATCTCCAACTCCTTTTTCATCTTTGTTGACTGCAACAAATTCCTTTCTCCTGAGCTGGTTCTATTCCCTGTTAGAAGCTTTCCCCAGCAGATAGCCCACAGCCTTGGCATCTTAAACATCCTGGGATCTCCAAGGTAACTTCAACTTTACAGCTTTTTGTTCTAATGTCTAGGATCCACAAATGATCTTCTGGGCTCCTCCAAAGGGTTTGGGTCATGTCTCTACCTCTTTCCTCTGTAGCATTCTATCCAGGCTCTGGTTGACACCACTCCATTACTGCTGCTGTTCCTAGTGATCATGCCATGGTATGATCTCCAATATATTGGGGTCTTCAATTGTAAGAGGCTTCACCAATAGCCTCTGATAAGCTCCCGTCATGGTTTCACGTCTCAACTTCTTTGCATAACCTCTTCAGTCTTGGGCCATCACCTGCAACTAAAGCTGCCCCTTCACCAATGGCCTTCTCTGGCCTCTCACAGTGCCAAGCCTCAGCTGTTCTCTATGACCCCTTCACACCTTCAAAACCTGATTCTTATACATCACCAAGTCCAGCTGCAGTATGAGGTACAACCTTGGTTATTCCTGGAACACAGTTTCTTTGTGCTCTTAGAAAACACTTCCACCCATTTTCACTTCAGTGTTACTGATTTCTTCTTAAACATTGATAATTTCTTAGTTCCAGCTAAGATAAATTGTCCCAGTACTTCCTTCTATTCTGGACTCTAAAGCCAGAGCCACAAGGCCAAAGCAGCTGAGTTCTGCTGCTTCCAGAGGTGGAACATGGCCCCTTATTCTAATTACCAGCTTTCTATTTTTCAAATCCTTCACTGCCTAAGCTTGGCTGTCCTGGAACTTGCTCTGTAGATTGACCTTGAGCTCAGAGATCTGAATGGCTGTCTCCTGGGATTAAAGGTGCCTTGACCTAATCTTAGCTGGGTGGGCTCGGGCCCTAAAATCCCACTGCCTTAATCTGTTATCTCCTAGAACATAGGATGCAGCTCATTCTACTTCCTAGTGCCTCTTTAATACTTGAACCATGTATTTTCTATTTTTCTTTTCTCAGCTTGCTCTTTTTCATTAAAACACTCTTCATGCCGGTGATGGCGCACGCCTTTAATCCCAGCACTCGGGAGGCAGAGGCAGGTGGATTTCTGAGTTCAAGGCCAGCCTGGTCTATAGAGTGAGTTCCAGGACAGCCGGAGCTACAGAGAAACCCTGTCTCAAAAAAACAAAACAAAACAAAACAAAAAAAACACTCTTCATAAGAGTGAACTGTAGTAGCCACAAAACAATATTTATACCAGGTTGTTTTGAGACTTCCTTTTTCAAAGCAATTAATCAAAATCTCTTCAGCCTAGCCTCAGGCAAACTCTTTGGACAATGGCAAAAAGCAGCCACCTTCTTCACCAAAATACCACAAAAAACAGTCTCTAGGTCACATACTGAAATTCTTCTCCACTGAAACCTTTTGGGCCAGATCTGCACAGTTCAAAATCATTCTCAGCAACAAAGTCTTCCATATTCCTACTAGGATAGCCTATTAAGCCCCATTTAAAGGACTCTCCTGCTTTCCCAGTCCAAAGTCTTAAAATCACATTATTCCAAACAAAAGCATTGGCAGGCTGTAGCCCCCTCCCTCAGCTGCTTCAGGCTGAGAGCAGACCCAGTTGCCAAGAAAGCAGGCCACCTTCTGCTTAACTTTGAAGCTAGGCTGACTTCCTTTGTTGTGCTAAATGCCTCTGTGCTTCTCAGGAATCCTGCTACCAGTCTGCTGTGCCTCACCTACCTTCTGCTTCCAGCTGAGACATTCCTCAGTGCTTGAGATTTCGGGCTGCATCCTGGCATCTGCCAACTGAATCCAGGTGCCTGCACAGAACTCACTGTGGGTGGGGTCTACCCTCTTATAACCAAGAAAGATTTCTAAGTAAAGTTAGAGATGCTTTGAATGAAGAAAGTCTGTCTTGGCGTGCATTTTTCTCCCATTTAGTCTCTTACATCCCCAGTTCGCCTCCCAGGGAACTCGGTCCTTGGGTATGCCACGGATGGCGTACCCCAACAGAAGGCTATCACAGCAATATGCTAGTCTCTGGTACCAACTTCTATCTTAGTAAAGTTTTACTGCTGTGAAGAGACACCATGACGAAGGCAACTCTTATAGGACACTTAATTGGGGCTGGCTTAAAGGTTCAGGGCAGAATTATCAAGGTGGAATCATGGCAGCATCCAGGCAGGAGGAGCTGAGAGTTCTACTTCTTTTTCTGAAGGCTTCTAGGAGAAGAAGGAGGAGGGACTCATTGCCCACCCCCAAAGTGTCACACTTCCTCCACCAAGGTTACACATCCTAATAGTACCATTCACTGGGCCAAACATATTCAAATCCCCACAATCCTTGGACACACCCCTCCTAGCCCATCCCTCCTGTTACCTAGGAACACATTTTACCTGGAATTCTCAGTGACTATACCCATTAGGATTCCATGAGAATTTCCTTCCAAGTAATACATAGCTACCACACTCTCCTAAGAACCAGAGAGGGCAATAGAAACCAAATAACAAAAAACCCAGCCAACAAAGACAAGATCAGATATAAGCACTTCACAAATGCAGATGCCTAAAAGTCAGTACAAAAACATAATAAAAGCTAGGATAATATACGTACACCAGAGCCCAGCAACTGTACCTCAGCAGTCCATGAGTATTACAACATTGCTGAAGGGCAAGAAAAATATTTAAATAGCCATGGCCGGGCGTGGTGGCACACAGGCCTTTAATCCCAGCACTTGGGAGGCAGAGGCAGGCGGATTTCTGAGTTTGAGACTAGCCTGGTCTACAGAGTGAGGTCCAGGACACCCAGGGCTACACAGAGAAACCCTGTCTCAAAAAACAAACAAACAAACAAACAAACAAAGATACAAGTCATTAAAGAGGACAATATCCCTTAAAGCAATCTATTAAAACACAAACACTGGAAGGAAATGGATAAAATAGTTCAAGACCTGAAAACACAAATAGAATCAATAAAGAAAGCTAAAACTGAGAAAGATCTGAAAACAAAAAGCTTACAAACTCAAACAGGACCCTCAGAGGCAAGAGTAACCAATGGAATATGAGAAGAAAAATCTCAGACACTACTGAAGTGGAAATTGCTGGAGACTTAAGTTGTGTCATGTGATGTTTTTCTGGAAGCTGTCTTATGAGAGGATGTTTTGCTGGGAACAGGCATGTGGTGGCTTTCTGGAAACTCTCTGGTGAAAGGGCATGTGATGCTTTGCAGGGGCAGATGCTTGAGAGGATGTGTGATGTTTGAAAGAGCAGCAGAATAACCCAACAGACAGTGGACAAGGCCTTTGCATTGGTTCGCCTTGCAACTCCTTACTAGTCTTTGTTGGTCTTTCCTGACACTGGTCTTCGCTTTACTACTTTTGCATGGTTCACCTTGCTTTCTTTGCTGATCTTTGCTTGTCGTGACTTTGCAGAGAGAAATGCACCAAAGGACTTCTGGTGGTTTTCAAGCTGCTTCTTGCTGCTTCTACAGGCTTGTGCCAATCGGCACAGCCTTATGGTTTCTTCTGGACTGAGCTGCTGCTACAGATTCATGTTAGCTATTTTGCTAGAGAACTGGACTGCTAACGATAAAGATTGGAATCGCCCCAAAGAATTATCTCTAAACAGACCCACAACTCCTACTTTCTATTAACCTTTCTTTTCCATTACCTCTGGTGGGTGGTGGGCTATAAGGGAGGTTGAAAGCATTAAAGAACCAGAATGAAGAGAGGTTTTGAAAAAAATTTAAGGCTACACATTGAAGACACAATAAAAGAAATAAATACCTGTCACAAATAAAATGGTAAATCTAAAAAGATTCCTGTGCAAATCGAAGGAGGAGGAGGAGCAGCAGCCCAGTTCAAAGATAAAAGAAATATTTTCAACAAAATCATAGAAGAAAATTCCCCTACTCTAATGAATAAGATGACTATTAGGGTACAAGAACCATGCAGACTCCCAAATAGACTGGACTTAACACCAGAGTAAGGGAAGCAGACAGAGAGCAGAGCTTCCTTCACATCCTTTCACAGGCTGCACCAGAAGGTGTGGCCCAGATGGAAGGTGGGTCTTCCCATCTCAAAAGATGTGGATTAAAGGTGGGTCTTCCTACTTTAGATACTTTACTGAACAAAAATCTCTCATAGGTGTACCCAGATGCTTGGATTTTAGTTAGTTCCTAAAGTAGTCAATTTGCCAACCAAGAAAACCATCACAGCTCCCTGCCAAGCTAGGTAGAAGGCTGTGCTCTGTGCACTCAGATGTTCCTGGCTTGTCCATCTGTGCTTTGTGAGTCAGGGTCTCTCATTTGCCTGGAGCTGCACAGGTAAACGAGACTGCCTTGTCAGCAAGCCCAAGAGATCTGCCTTTGCAACCTCCCCAGTGCAGCAGGGAGGAGCCACCATCACACCGTGACTACAGTGACCATGAAGACACAGAATTCAAACATTTGGTGGCCTCCCAGCGTTACAGCTTTCACTGGTGCTAAAACTGTCTTGGCTTTGGTTCAGTGGTCAAGAACCCTGAGAGCTCTGCCCGAGGCCCTGAGTTAGAGACCCAGCAACCCCTATAACTCCAGCCCCAGGGAGCTGACCCTCTCTAGGGCCTCTTAGGATACCTGCACACGTGTGTGTGCACACACAACCAATAATGAATCACCTCACTCTTACTCACCTGGGCTCGGCCTGTCTGTTTCTTCCTTCACAGCCCTCCAGGGCTCTTTCTCCTGCTCGAGTAAGATGATCAAATCTGGCTTGGAAATGCAACTTCCCACTTAAAAGAAAGAGATGGCACATTGTGTAGACATTCATTCATTTATTCATTGTGACTGGGTCTCTTTTAATAATCCCAGAATGTAGAGAACATGTTACTTACATCAGCCTGGCCTTGAGTTTACTTGATCTGCCTGCCTCTGCCTCCCAAATACTGGGACTGAAGGTGTGTGCCATGATGCCCTGCTTGTGTAGATTTTAAGAATACACATTTATTTATTTATTTATTTATTTATGAGGCCTATACAGGTGGGCGGGCACAGTGAATCATGCCTTGTGAGGCCAGCATGGGGGAAATGAGCCAGGACATTTGCCTTCCATAACAAGACCCTTATCTCGGAAAAAAAGATCAAAAGTGTCTAAAAGCCAAAATAATGCTGAAGAAAATAATTCAGAGAAGGAAGAAAAAGCAACCCGGGTAAGGATTCAGCTGCATAAGATTAGTTTTAATCTCCTTTAAATGCAGATAGGGGCTTGTCACTTAAAAAGAAAAATACAATTGAGTAGTGAGAACATGAACCCTTAAGCTATACTGTCTAGTGTAAATCCCATCTCTGCAGCTCACTAATAATGACGTTCATTTAAGCGAGTCCCATAAGATTCTATGCTCAACTTTCCAACTGAAAGTTTGTATGTGTGGCGCACATACAAATGCTTACAACATACAAAGTCCACAGACGGCCTGTGCTGAGGGAGACCTGGCCCCCAAAACATGAAAGTAGTTGTAGTAATGATATTACACCTCGTTCTTCAGATTTAGTCAACGAAAAACAAACTTCAAATCCCAGGTAAATGAAGTGTTCGCTGAAGGAAACAGAATGTGCCCACTTCTGTTTTTGACTCAACTCTATTGATTTACTAGTAAGTAAATAATAATGACTCTTTTATTTAGTTATGCAGGAGGGTCTGTGCACACCTGTAAGGGGGATGTGTGTGCTCAGGAGGGTCTGTGCACACCTGTAAGGGGGATGTGTGTGCTCAGGAGGGTCTGTGCACACCTGGACATGCATATATAGGCCAGAGACCAGTGTGTTAGGTGTGTTCATTGACTGCTTTCCACTTCTGTATCTGAGGCAGAGTCTCTCACTGAACCTAGAGTTCACTGAGACGACCAACAAGGGGTGAACAAGCAGGCGCTTCTTGAAGCTCCTATTTTCAATCCAATAAATCTCACATTCTTCCTATGGTATGAAAGAGGAACTCAACTCTCTCTTAAAATTCTATAGATTAAAAAAATTAGTTTATGTGTATGTATTGCTGAGCACCACATATAAGCATGGTGCCCATGGAGTCATGAGGGCATCAGAGTCCTGGAGCTACACCTGGTTCTGAGTCCTCTGTGGTGCTAGGAATTGAACCTGGATCATCTACATGAATAGCTAGGTCTCTTAACTGCCAAGCTATCTCTCTAGCTCAAGATTCTATTTATGAATATATTGCTTTATTTATTTTATATATTTTGTTTTGTTTGAAACAAGGCTTCACCCTGTAGACTAGGCTAGCCTGAAACTCAGGATGTATCTGAGGGGGATGCTGCACTCACAGCAACCTTCCTGCCTCAGCCTTCTCAGAGAAGCAATGACAGGAATTGGCCACCATCCCAGCTTTAGCTACCACTGGAAAGATGGCACTGTCCTTTAATTCAGAGTGAGGAAAGCCCACAGTGTAGAGGACACGTCCCCCATCCATGGGCCACAGGCTTACCCACTGCGACCAGGTTGCTGTAGGTCTCCAACATCATGTCCCTGTATAAGACCTTCTGAGTAGCATCCAGGCAGGCCCACTCCTCCGGAGAGAAGTCAACAGCCACATCCCTAAATGTCACTGACCCCTGAAAGAGCAAACACAAGGAGAGTGAAAATGGGGAAGCTTTCAAGATGGGAAACCAGAAGGGTAGGGACTCAAGCGTGAGAAGGGAGCCATAAGGAAATGCTCAAGGCACCTGACTGCACGAGCCCCCCATAAACGACGACTGTGAACCCTACATAACTAATAACTGTGCCTCTCCACTCCACCCACATCCCTCAGGTTATACCCTACAGAAGGGAAATGTCACCTGGGGTCAGGGTAAAATACACAAGGAATGCTGCGAGTCCCTGAGTTTATTATACTAACACCTAATGTCATTAAGACTTTTAGTCATGAGAAATATTTTGTATACCATGTAAGAGTCCATATTATGTGCATATTATGTTTAACCTTTTGGGCTATTAAAAAAAAAATCAAAAAACTTTCCAGGTGACAATGTGTCTCAGGTCTTCTCCAACTCTCGAGACTACAATCACCTCCCTAACACAGCCTGGATGACCCTTCCCTCTGATACCTCAACTATCCCCTAAAGCCTCCCCAGGGAGGTCACTTTGTCATACACATGCACAGGGAACACTCACTCTCACACTCTGGGTCATCAAACTGAAAACATCACAGATGTCAGTCAGGTTTCCCAGTGTAGTGAAATCAGACATCCCCTCAAAGCTCTGAAGCCCCCAAGGCCCCTGCTTCCCTGTGGGACTGACACCTCCACTTCAGGACAGTCTTCCCTGAGCACAGACCAAGCAGAGAGCACATGTGGAGGAATGCATTCAAGGACAACCCCAGTACCAGCTGGGAAGAGGCACAGACAAGAAGTGCTCAGACTTGCCAGCCCTCACTGGAAAGAGGGAAAGACAGCAGGAGTCACCTAATCTGAAAGTCGCCCTATATCAAGAGAGAAATGCAACTTACACAGACCATGTCCTGACAATTAGAGCTGGCCATTCTTCTTCAGGCTTCCTTTCCTAGGGGACAAAAAGAAAGCCATTCATTGGAATGTGACTTGATGTTCCCAGACTGAGTTATGTCACTGTGATGTCATCGACTACACTTATTTCTCAAGCCTCCCCCCTCGTTCTCTCCCCTCCCACCACCACTCACAGCCTCCCACACACAAACTGGAAGCACACAGGCGTCTACACAAAGCCGATCCCCTCCTAACCCAGACAACCACTGCAGAGGGGGAAGTGTGGGAGTGCAGGGCACAAACATGTCTGCCTTGAACTTTCTCCAGAAGATGCCAGCAGAAGGGAACCCATCTTCTACCCTGAGATCCAGCTAGCCCTGCACCTGGGCTGCTCCTCCAACTGTGAGCAGATCTCAGATCTTCCTACTAGAACCCCACCTATCAAGGCTCACAGGGGCTCATAGCATCCAACTGGTCCCTCCTGTGTAAATTCAGGGCTGAAGCACAGCAGGGCTGGAGGGGCTGAAGCTGCAGTGCTCAGGCAGCGTCCAGCATTCTGTGCCCACTGTTAGTGAATGGGACTGTGCACCATGGACCACTCTCCTGAGCACCTTCCCTCATCTATGATAACACTTATGTCATCTCAATTGAGCCATGATCCTTAATGAAGATAATTAGCTGTAAAACATCCTGTCACAGGCTGCCCACTTTCTCCCTACCTATTCAATATAGTACTTGAAGTCCTAGCCAGAGCAATTCAACAACAAAAGGAGATCAAGGGGATATAAATTGGAAAGGAAGAAGTCAAAATATCACTCTTTGCAGATAATATGATAGTATATATAAGTGACCACAAAAAATTCCACCAGAGAACTCCTAAACCTGATAAACAGCTTCAGTGCAGTAGTTGGATATAAAATTAACTCAAACNAATCAATGGCCTTTCTCTACACAAAGGATAAACGGACTGAGAAAGAAATTAGGGAAACAACACCCTTCACAATAGTCACAAATACTATAAAATACCTTGGTGTGACTCTAAGTAAGGAAGTGAAAGATCTGTATGACAAGAACTTCAAGTCTCTGAAGAAAGAAATTGAAGAAGATCTCAGAAGATGGAAAGATCTCTCATGCTCATGGATTGGCAGGATTAATATAGTCAAAATGGCTATCTCGCCAAAAGCAATCTACAGATTCAATGCAATCCCCATCAAAATTCCAACTTAATTCTTCACTGAGATAGAAAGGGCAATTTGCAAATTCATCTGGAATAATAAAAAACCTAGGATAGCAAAAACTATTCTCAACAATAAAAGAATTTCTGGGGGAATCACCATGCCTGACATTAAGCTGTACTACAGAGCAATTGTGATAAAAACTGCTTGGTACTGGTACAGTGACAGACATATAGATCAATGGAATAGGATCGAAGATCCAGAAATGAATCCACACACCTATTGTCACTTGATCTTTGACAAAGGTGCTAAAACCATCCAGTGGAAAAAAAGATAGCATTTTCAACAAATGGTGCTGGCACAACTGGCGGTTATCATGCAGAAGAACGCAAATTGATCCATTCTATCTCCTTGTACAAAGCTCAAGTCTAGTGGATCAAAGACCTCCACAGAAAACCAGAGACACTGAAATTTATAGAGGAGAAAGTGAGGAAAAGCCTTGAAGATATGGGCACAGGGGAAAAATTCCTAAACAGAACACCAATGTCCTGTGCTGTAAGATCAAGAATTGACAAATGGGACCTCATAAAATTGAAAAGGTTCTGTAAGGCAAAAGACACTGTCAAGAAGACAAAAAGGCCACCAACAGATTGGGAAAGGATTTTTTAGCAATCCTAAATCTGATAGGGGGCTAATATCCAATATATACAAAGAGCTCAAGAAGCTGGACTCCAGAAAATCAAATAACCCCATTAAAAATGGGGTGAAGAGCTAAACAAAGAATTCTCAAGTGAGGGATACTGAATGGCAGAGAAAAACCTGAAAGAATGTTCAACTTCCTTAATCATCAGGGAAATGCAAATCAAAACAACCCTGAGATTCCACCTCACACCAGTCAGAATGGCTAAGATCAAAAATTCAGGTGACAGCAGATGCTGGTGAGGATGTGGAGAAAGAGGAACACTCCTCCATTGCTGGTGGGATTGCAAGATTTTACAACCACTCTGGAAGTCAGTCTGGCGGTTCCTCAGAAAATTGGACATAGTACTACCGGATGATCCAGCAATACCTCTCCTGGGCATATACCCAGAAGATGTTCCAACTGGTAATAAGAACACATGCTCCACTATGTTCATAGCAGCCATATTTATAATAGCCAGAAGCATTGCTAATCTGGATCTAGCTAACATTACCCATTCCACATACACATACTCAGAAATTCACTAGCTATCACTTTCCCACTCCCAAAGTTCTCAAGAGTGAACAGAAACCGTCTACCACCTACATTTTTCCTCTGTACAGAATACCTATTAAACATATCCCCATCTAGCCTTAAGTGAATGAGATTCAAACTACGATATTTATTTATTAGGTTCTGTGCAATTACTGCGGGATGACCCTAATCTACATCTCTAAATGACAGTCTGGCTACTGGCTTAACTGCGCTTCCCAAATCCTTGCTGTTTCAAACTTTCAGGGCTACTTCTGCTTCAGCTGTCTGGTGTCCCCAGGAGGCATATCACTCTGGCAGGAACTGTTGGTCCAGCTCCTGGAGACCTTCTGTTCTCTAGTCTTTTCCTCCCCTGTGCTCCTTCTCTGTTCTCTCTCCTCCCTGGGTGGTGCCTACTTGAGACCCACAGCCCAGTTACTCAAACTCTACCTCTCTCTATTCCTCTCAGGAACTGGCTGTGGCTAGTTTTATTCAAACTTAGGTTTTAAACTGGGGATCAAAGTTCACATAGCATCACTTGGAATATGTGAGGATCTGCTCATGGCGAGGGGCTGGGGGGGCGCCAGATCGTGGGAGCCAATATTTAGCATTAAATACAAGCAGCACCAGCACCCCTGAAGTGCCCCTACTTTGAAAGGAAGGTCTATAAAGATCAAAGTCCATCCGCTACATGATAGCATGGATAGGAACTGATTTGAGTTTGAAATTCCTAACGCTAACCTCTGGAGATTCTTATCTAGAAAGTCTAGGAAAAAGGGTCTGATTATTGAGAGATGTCAAGGATCACTGAAACAATGATGAGAATACTAAGTGGGAGAAGAATGAACAATATAAGGGCCACAAAGTTGGAGCTGCCAGTTTGCCTGTTACTCCTTCATTTACTGACAATTCTATAATCTAAACTTAAAGCCTCATTTCTCACACAGAGAGACAGTGCAAACTTCACCCTTGAGTCTTAGATGAGTAGCAATAATGATCTCATGCTTCTCCAGCCCTCCTTTGGAATAATGGCTGAAATGGGGATCCCGTGGGGAGCCTGAGGAAGCCTGAACTCCCAAACTAGATCTGAGAGCATCCTCAGTGAGCACTTCCCCACCCTTCCCACAATGCTCACATCGCTAGAGCTCTGGGAAACCTAGGGAGCTTAACAAGTAGCTGCCCCGCTAGGCGACCCTCGGAGGCACTTCCGGCCTCAAATGCTCACGTACCTCAAAGGAAGCGACCCTTCAGACTCTGCACCTGACCTTTCCTTGCTTCAGCCCCTGTGCCTGCAAGCGAAAGCAGGAGCAGAACGCTACAAGCATAGTGGCTCAGATGATGCAGAGAGCTCAAGGTGCGTATACACAGAGAGAAACAGACACAATCACTGTCCCTACACACTCACACAAATATCAACATCCACCCCACCCTACCCCCACACCCAGCCTGCTGGCTCCGGTCTTACTCTGTGGGGACGCAGGCCAAAGAACGATTTCTTCCACCTACGAGAAAAACCTGACTTTTCACGGGAGCGATGCAGGGCACCGGAATTCGATCCGTTACTTCCGGTGCGGTGGACCCTGGGAAATGCAGTCCTTGCAGCGGAACTCCGGGAAGCCCAGTGCTCAGAGGTTCAGGGCGATCCGAGCTTGCTATTGGGACCAGCCCACTTGGGAGCCGCGACGGGTGGTGTCAGGAACTTATTTCCAAAAAGGCACAGCCTTAAAAAGCTCCAGGGTGGTGCTCAAAAGGTACTTCCGCTTCTGCGCGCCACTGATTTTTCTCTCCCGTGGAGCGATTGACAAGCAGAACCGGAAGTAAGAGCAGAATGGTGACTTGATTATGCTTTGCCTGAGTCCCACTGAGTGGGATTCCACATCGCTGTGACCTGGTAGGGACTATGGTTAAAAAAAAAAAAAAAACTGGTAGGGACTATGGTAAAAGACCTGGTAGGGACTATTTGAAAAGACTGAGCTAAAGAATTGTCGATGTTAAACGTGGATAATTTACATCAGCGATTTCAGACAGCCAGTTGTTCTGAACCCTCCCAGAGTTCAGGGTCCCCGTTATCGAGATAGAAGAAGGTGTGTGAGGAACACATCGGTAGGTATCAACTGAGCTGTGTCCTTTAGATAGTAATTTACCTCACGTTGGAGGATGGAAACAAGGAGGATTTGAATACAAGTCAGACTCAACTGAGTATTAACTACAGAAAGTATGTTAAAGTTCAGTACGCTAGAAGATTAAGAGTGACTATCTTCACAATAATGAAGACTCAAATTGATTTGAAAATCGAGACAGACTGGGGACACAACACTGCCAGTGTAAAGAAAGAGGGCACGTCATCAAGTATAATAAACATGGCTGCACATGGTAAGTCATGCCTTTTAATCCCAGCAATGGGGAGGCACAGCTCGCTGCATGTGTGTGAGACCAAAGCCAGCTAGAAGTATATAGTGAAACCGTCCCTAAAGACTAAAATAAACTAAAAGTACTGTTAGCGCAGCTTCGGACACATAGCAGGGGGAAAGCCTGGCAAGTAATAAGGTAGAAATAAGGAATGACAGCCAAATCCACCATCACCTCAATAATTTTCAACCTCAATAATTAATAGAACAGAGAAAAGCAACAGTGCATAGTTGAATTAGACAGCATATCAAAATGGAGACAGTTAAAATTTAATGGAATCCAGATGCCTTGAAGTTACAGCTTTCATTTATACACGTGTAGCAGAAATGGTTCCTAGTCTCCTTCGAAGATCATACTTGTGTAGAAGGCCCATTTCGACTCTATACACACACACACACACACACACACACACACACACTCACACACACAGGATTTCTGTGAGTAGATCTGTTAATTAAGTTTATCTTCAAGTATAGACTGATGTCACTTTGTGATTCTTGGAGGCAACAATGTTTCAAAACAACTTTTTTGGCCTCCATTTTATGTTTACAAATTTGTCTTTCTTGACCTCCCTAAATTAACCTATGTTCTAGTGTATGTACAGTTTCCATACTGCAGTCTTCTGTTTGTTTCTGAGTTGTCTTTAAGACATCTACTCTCTGTTTTTATTAATGTTGACACTACCTACTTGGTCTCAGTTTTATGCAACACTCAACCCAATGACAAGAGAAGGGAATGTTTATTGACATAAGTTATATATTCTGGGCTATAAGACAAGCCCCGAAAACCAAAAAAAAAAAAAAAAAAAAAAAAAAAAGAAGAAGAAGAAAAAGAAGAAAAAGAAAAAGAAAAGACAAATCTTAATGAATGTAGAATCTAAGTCATGCACATGATGTTTGAAAAATGGAATTAAATTAAATATCAAGGACAGACAACTGTATGACAATGTATTAGTTTCCCTGTTCCTAGGACAAATAGCTGAGAAAGCAACAGAAGGAAGGAAATGTTTGTTGTTCCTCTTGGTTCTAATGTTCAGTCCTTTACTGCAAGAAGAGGTCATGGTGGGAGGAGCTTGGGGCTGATGACCACACTGTCTACAGAAGCAAGGGGAGAGTGACATGCTCATTTTCAGCTAGCTTTCCTTTTTATGTAGTCTAGGATATCGCTTTCAAGGTGTGTCTTCTCACCTCACTTAACCTCACATAGATCATCCCTTACTGACACATCCAGAGGCTGACTCATCTAAAAGATCCTCATAGTCATGGCTAGAGGCTCCTTTCCTAGGGGATTCCAGATCCTGCCAAGCTGACAATATGACAAACATGTTTTTTCTAAGATACTGGAAACTTGAACATGTATGAGTAATAAAATAACTGAAATTGTATGTTTGAGTTATCCCTTTAAGGAATATAATTTTCTGTTACTCGATGTCTTAGTTAGGGTGCTACTGCTGTGAACAGACACCATGACCAAAGCAACTGTTCTAAAAGACGAGATTTAATTGGGGCTGGCTTGCAGATTCTGAGGTTCAGTCCAGTATCATCAAGGCAGGCATGGTGATGGAGGAGCTCAGAATTCTACATCTTCATTCAAAGGCAAACAGGAGATGACTGGCTTCCAGGCAGCTAGGATAAGCCAACACCTATAGTGAAACTCCTACTCTAACAAAGTCACACCTCCAAAGAGTGCCACTCCCTGGTGCAAGCATATTCAAACCACATTTGCCTTGGGATAAAAATAACAGGTGTGAGGGCTTGGGAATTTAGCTCAGTGGTGGAGCACTTGATAAGCAAGCCCAAGACCCTGGGTTCGGTCCTTATCTCCAGGAATAAAATAAAATAAAATAAAATAAAATCAGGTGTGAAAGTTGTCAGACCAAAATCAAGTGTAAGGTCCACAAAGAAGACCCCACTCGAGTCTCAGGAGTTCACACACCCAAGGAATCACGAGAGACCATCTTGATGTAATCTACATGAGGGAGGTTTATTCACGGAGCTCCACAGGACAACACCCACCCCGTGCAAGAGGTAGAAGAGTCGACCATGAGGCTCTAGAATTAGAGGCTTATATAGTAAATGGGGTAAGGGGTTGGCATGGTTTCACATGATTGGCTAGTTCAAACATCAGCAAGAGGGGCCCAGGTAGCAGCCAGAGGTAATAGCTAACTCTAAGAGACAAGGGGGCGCCAGGACGGATGGCCCAGTTCTTCATTCCCCACTTCTCCTACTGGATAATTCTAATCTTAGAATTTAAAGGCCCGTATCTTTTCCCCTAGCTATGCCTTGATACTGATGTCTCAAAACAAAAAGCTGCACTGCACTAATTCTTGCTCTAATAAAGGCGACTAGCTTATTTAACACACATGGACCTATAATTAAAAGCAGAAGCAATATCAAAAGGGGTCCCATAAGAGTAGAGAGTAGGGTGGCCTTTTCACAGAGTCTCAAGATTTTCTGCACGATGGCATCAAATGTAGACCAAATTTCTAACTTGGAAGAGATGTGGGGCTTGCAGGTCTCTGGTCTCCTTCTCTTGAGTAGGCCTTCTGCTTCTATGTTCGCTGTCTCACTCACTTAAGCGCCTTGGGCCTGGAGAACAAAGGCTGGGAAAGCAGCATGTCAGCACTATGTACAGAGGCTATTTTTACCAGTGGAGAGGGTCCCCCATAGAGTAATTTAGAGGGGGGGTCAGACCAAACTGTCCAAGGGTGTTCTTAACCCTGAAGGGCACAAAGGGTAGGAGTATTGTCTAACCATTAAAGCCAGTCTCCACTGCCAATTTTCTTTAATGTGTCTACCTATCCTCTTTACCTGTCCTGAACCTTGGAGCCTGTCATCCTGGGAAATATCAATGTCGCCAGCCTGATTTCATTGTCATCTTTCCACCGTGTTTGCTATTGTAACTGAGGACCAACTGTAACTTTAATTTTTTTCAAACCTGATTTTTAATGATGGTTCTTAAAAGCTTTAAACTCCCTTGTAACCCATCACCCACCAGAGGTAGTGAAAAAGAAAGAATACAAAGGAAGTGGACCTGTTTAGAAATGGTTCTTTGGAGAAACTCCCATCTGTGTTGTCTGAAAATTGGCAGTTCTCTTCACAGGTCACCAGCGGCAGGTTGATCCACTCATAAACACTTAAACACATATACACCAGCAGTCCAGATAGTAAAGTCGGGATAGCAAACACAAACCAGCAGCCATGAGAGGACCTAGCAGGAACACCTAGGTCTCAGCATTGGCATGAGTCAGCAGGAAGGACCAAGGCCAACAGGAATGACGGGAAAAGTTCTCGGCTGTGCTTCACCATCACACCTGGATCTGCAACTTGCTTTGCCTCAGGCTGGCTTTGAACTCAGAGATCTGCTTGCTTCAGGCTCCTAGGATTAAAGCTGTTTTCTATCTTTCCTGAGCCATGTCAAGATGTCATGACTGCCTCGACCAGCAAGAATGACGCAACCGTTTAATCAGGAACCTTGAATAACAACAACCACTCTGGGACCCCACCCTTGGCCTTTTAAGCTCTATGCCAAGCCTATCCCAATGGGCCACATGGCAACAGCAGATAGGTGACCAGAATGAGGAAGCAAGCAAAGCCAGCAGCCTCTGCCAAATAAGGACTTGTTTACTAGAGAAAGCCCTCCCTGGTGGGGGATGGAGGGCAGAAACCGGCACCATCTTAGGGCATGACTCATCGCAGCTCTCCACATCAAGATCCAGGTCAGAAGCCTGTGTCTTCCAGACTCAAGATCGGGATCACAGTCTTGCCCTCCAATACTGGGTTGTAGTTCATTGTAAATGCAGTCAAGTTGACAACTAAGAATAGCCATCACAAACACCACCAACAAAATAAAAGGAAGTAGCAATCACTAGTCATTTATATCTCTCAACATTAGTGGATTCAACTCCCCAATAAAAAGAATAACATAGCCATTGCTCTTCTGGTCTAAACCCCCTCCAGAACCAATGGCAGTTTATTGTGACTGCTTCCCAACCCTACAACCCTGCCTGTTTCCCAGGAGGTCTGTTCAAACCCGAGACAGCACTAACGGCCTCCCAGAAGGTCTGGTCTAGTCTGGGACACACAGCTCGAGCTGCCTCCAAGGAGGATTGCTGCAATCCAAGGTGCCCAGGAAAGCTAACATCAGAGACAACCAAATGCTAAAAAGCCAGGAACAACAACAGAATCAACAGAATCCAATGCAATTTGGCATCCTCAGAACCCAGTTGTCCTACCACAGCAAGCCCTGGATAACCTAACACATCTGAGGAGACCTTCTTATTTTAAATTCCATCTCATGAAGATGATAAAGACCTTTAAGCAGGATATAAATAATTCCCTTAAAGAAATACAGTAAAACAGATAGAAGCCCTTAAAGAGGAAATGAATAAATCTCTTTAAAAAATACAGGAAAATATAATCAAACAGCTTAAGGAATTGAACAAAAAGGTCCAAGACCTCAAAATGGAAAAAGAAACAAGAAGGAAACCACAAATGGAAGCAATCCTAGAGGTGAAAAACCTAGGAAAGAGAACAGGAACCACAAATACAAACATTACTAACAGAATTGAAGAGATGGAAGAAAGAATACTATAGTAAATATTGACACATAGGTCAAAGAAAATGCCAACTGTAAAGGTTTCTAACCCAAAGATCCAGGAAATTTGGGACACAATGAAAAGACCACACCTAAAGATAATAGGAATAGGAGAGGGTGAAGATTCCTAATTTAAAGGGCCAGAAAAAAAAAATCTTCAACAAAAATCATAGAAGAAAATTTCCCTAACCTAAAAAAGAGATGACCATAATTGTAAAAGAAGTTTACAAAACACCAAATTGATTGGACCAGAAAAGAAAATAGATAATAATCAAAATACTAAACGTACCATATAAAGAAAGGATATTAAAAGCTGTAAGGAAAAAAGGTGAAAAAGTAAACTTATCATATGGAATAACAAAAAATCCAGGATAGATAAAACAATTCTGAACAATAAAAGTATTTCTGGAGATATCACCATCCCTGACTTCAAACAATACTATAGAGCAATAGTGATAAAATTCACATGGTATTTATATAGAGACAGATAAATCAATGGAATAGAATCAAAGACCCCAAAATAAACCCAAACACCTAGGAACTTGATCTTTGACAAAGAAACCAAAACAATACAGTGGGGGGAAAAATGCATCTTGCTGATTTAGTTGGCATGTCTAAGAATGCAAACCGATCCATATCTCTTGCCCTAAACAAAACTCAAGTCCCAGTTTATCAAGGACCTCAACATACATAAAACCAGGTATACTGACTCTAATAGTAGAGAAAGTGGGAAAGAGTCTAGAAAGAATTGGCACAGGGGAAAATTTCCTGACCAGAACACCAATGGCTCAGGCTGTAAGATCAACAATTGATAAATGCTACGTCTTGAAACCAAAAAGCTTCTGCAAGGCAAAGCACACTGTCAATTTGAGAAAATGGCAAACTACAGATTGGAAAAAGATCTTCACTAACCCTACATCTAATAGAGGGTTAACACCCAAAATATATAAGGAACTTAAGAAGTTAGACTGCAAAATACCAAATACCCCATTTTAAAAAATGGGGTACAAACGAAGACTTCTCAACAGAGGAACCACAAATGGCCATGAAGTACTTAAAGAAATGTTCAACATCATTAACAATCAGGGAAATGTAGAGAGCTGCGGTGAGCGGTGACAGCATTCGCCATTACGAGATGGCCCTGGCATCCGGTGCTCTCATAAATTACAAGTGGACTGCGCATTGTGCAAGTGGTGAAAGCGCGCCAAGTCACAGCCCATCCCGGGGCGTCATATAGGGTAATGGGCAAGCAGCCAGTCAAAAGTGAACACGCCACTTCAGGGTCGATATAAGCAGCGCCTTTCTGGGGCTCGGCGTCTTCCTCTTCATGATGCAATAAACGCTTTGCTGCAGAAGGATCCTGTGTCCCGTGTTCGTTCTTGCTGGCGAGACAATATGCAGGGCAGGGAAATGCAAATCAAAACAACTCTGAGATTCCATCTTATCATGATCAAAGGGGCTAAGATACAAAATTCAAGTGACAGCACATGCTGGCAAGAATGAGGAGAAAGGGAAAAAACTCCTCCATTTCTGGTGTGACTGCAAATTAGTATAACCACTCTGCAAATCAATCTGGTGGTTCCCCAGAAAATTGGAAATAGTTCTACCTGAAGACTCATGTATATTGATCCTGGGCACATACCCACACAATGCTCTACAATATCACAAGGACCCATACTCCACTATGTTCTTCACAGCTTTATTTGTAATAAGCAGAAACTGGAAGCAACCCAGATGTCTCTCTACTGAAGAATGGATACAGAAAATGTGGTGCATTTACACAATGGAACACTATTCAGCTATTAAAATGAGGACATCATGAACTTTTCAGGCAAATTAGATGGAAGTAGAAAATATCTATCATCTTGAGTGAGGTAACCCAGACTCAAAGAGATATGCATGGTATGTACTCACTGATAAGTGGATATTAGCCAAAACTTAGAGAATACCTAGGATACAGCCCACAGGCCGGAAGAAATTTCACAAGCAGGAAGGCCTAAATGACGGGGCTTTAATTCCACTTAGAAGAGTGAACAAAATAATCATGGGAATCAGAGAGAAAAAAGGATGGAAGAATGTGGGTGGAGGAAGGAAGGGGGAGGGCAAAGGGGAACAGGAGAAGCCAAAGGGCCATGAGTATGAATGGAAATATCCAGCCTGTAGAGGTGTGATGCGGGGATGCCTTCTAGAAAGTACCAGAGATCTGGGAGGTGAGAGACTTACCACTCAATGGGGGTGACTTTAGCCAAAATGTCCAACAGTGTGGAGAGAGAAATCAAAGAGTCCACCTCCAGTGTACAGGGCCACAAGTGGAGGGATAAAACCAAACAAATAAAAATCATGTTCTGTGGTTCAGTTTGAGCTCATTTCTAGATATACTTGCAACCTGAGACCTAATAAAAACACATTCAGGAGTTGAAGCAATTCAGGGATGATTTGAATGATCACTGAATGGACTTAAAGAAGACAAGAGTAAGCACCCAACTAAAGTGAGAATAACACAAATGGCCAGCAATATATACAGCAGAAATTGTGACTGATGGCCATAGCCCTCTCTATGGGGCTGTGGGGGAGGGCAATAGCTACATGACAGGAGCCAGGGACCCAAGAGCAGGCAAAATGCCCTCTATTTCTTGCAAGATACAAATACCTGCTGGGTCACTGGGGATTTAAGCCTGAGCTCAACCAGGGACCAGGCTTCCTATCACATGTCACCACCCCACAAATGTGGGTGCCCTTGTATTTGTGGCATACATGTTCAGAATTGAGACTTCATCTTGGTGGATTTTTCCTTTGATGGGTATGAAATGTTCTTACCCATCCCATTTGATTGCTTTTGGCTGAAACTCTATTTTATTGAGTATTAGAATGGCAACTCCCACTTGTTTCTTGGGACCATTTGCTTGGAAATTTTTTTCCGGCCTTTTACTCTGAGGTAGTGTCTGTCTTTCTCACTGAGGTGTGTTTCTTGTATGCAGAAAATGTTGGATCCTGCTTGTTTATCCAGTCTGTTAACCTATATAGTTTTACTCGGGAATTTAGTCCATTAATGTTGAGAGATATTAAAGACTGGTGATTGTTGCTTACTATTATTTTTGTTGTTGCAGGCGGTATTATGTGTGTGCAATTCTCTTCTTCTGGGTTTGTTGTGAGATGATTAATTTCTTGTATTTTCTTTGACATAGATATTCTGTTGGTGATGCTTGCATCTGTGGCTCCTGATCTCTTTCCTAGGTTTCCCATCTCCAGGATTGCCTCCATTTGTGATTTCTTTATTGTTTCTACTTCCATTTTTTAGGTCTTTTACCACTCTGTTAAATTCCTTCACCTGTTCATGTTTTTCTTGTATTTATTTAAGGATTTCTACCTGTTTGCCTGTGTTTTCCTGTATTTCTTTATGTGAGTTATTTATATTGTCCTTAAAGTTCTCTCTTATCTTCATAAGATGGAATTTTAGGTCAGCATCTTGCTTTTCAGGTGTGTTGGGGAATCCAGGGCTTGCGGTGGTAGAATTGGGTTCTAGTGGTGCCAAAATACATTGGCTTCTGTTGCTTACATTCTTGTGCTTGCCTCTCACCATCTGGTTCTCTCTGCTGCTAACTGGCCTAGGTGTCTCTGTCTGGAGTCTGCCTCTGTGGAGGCAAGCAGAGCTCTGTGACATGGGTTAGAGCAAGCCTCTTGGGAGACAGACAGTACTGTCTCTGGCTTGGGGGTCAGGGGAAGTCCTATGTCCCTGGTTAGAGGAGGTCTCCTGTGTTCTTGGTTAGAGCAGTTCTCCTGTGTCCTTGGTTAGGGCAGTTCTCCCATGACCTGTGTCCCTGGTTACAGCAGATCTCCTGGGAGATGGGCAGGCTGTGGGATATGGGGGAGAAGCAGGCACACCAATTCCCTCCCAACAGAGGTACAGACAGGAAGGGAGATGGGGGTCCCACAGAGGGGAGGGGTACCATGTCCACTGGGCTCCATGTGGGTGGAAGTCTCACCTGTATCCTTGGTTGCAGTAGCTCTCATGGAAGACCTGCAGATGGGGGGGGGGTTTGCACGGGGGTTGGGGGGGAGTAGCAGACATACTTATCTGCCCTAACTGTGGTGCAGACCAGAAGGGAGATAGGCTTTGTGCAGAGGCTTTGTCCCATGTCTTCTGGGCTCTGTGAGGTTCTCAGCAGGTGTGTTAATTTGAGCAGGGTGCAGTGTGTCACCTATGTCCCTGGTTGCAGCAGATTTCCTGGGAGACCTTCAGACTGTGGGATGGGGAGAGGGACAGACATGCAGATCTGCCCCAGTGGAGTTGCAGATTGGAAGCCAAAGTAAAATATTTAAGACTAGTAGATTTCTTTTATTTAATTAATTTTTTATTATTACCTTGCTCCTCCCATTTCCCCATTATTTAAGATAGAAGAGAATAATCCCTGATTTAAACTTTGTTTTGTTTCCTCTCTGACCATAACCATTATCATTTGTAAATCATCCCATAAAATGACAACATATAACACATAAAATGACCAACACCATCTACCCTGACATAAGAGACTGTGATGACAGCCTTCTTGTAATTGCCTCCTGCTGAATTGTGGCAAAGAATTCCTGTTTGCGGGCCTAAGAGAACATTGGAAAAAATGGTTAGTCTTAAGAAAGCTAGCTGTCGCATTTTCTTTCCAGTCTCTGTTGCCAGTCTCTCTTTTCTATAGTCTCTATGTTGTCTAGTTTCTGTGTGATCACTGATTTTGGCCAGCCTTTTTAAAATTGATTTGCATGCATATTTTGGAGAAATCAGGAACTGAGACAGACTATGAGAGTGAATAGCTATTTGCTATTGATGTATTTGCTATGTGAAGACATTCCTGCCTCAGCTGACAAGAGGTTTTCCCTGTCATATCTAATCTTTATAATTTTTTGGTAACCATATTTTCTCACTCCCAATAGATACGAAAGCATAACCACATCATCATCTTAAAACTATTGCAGGTTTCTATTCTAATGTCAACACATCCTTATAGTGTATTGGTTGGCCTAGTTCCTCAGCTTTTTCACTAACCCAGTGTCTCTCAGCTGCGGTCGTTCCTTTCTTGCCAAGAGTAAGAACATTGAATGTGCTGGGCATGGTGACGCATGCCTTTAATCCCAGCACTCCGGAGGCAGAGGCAGGCAGATTTCTGAGTTCGAGGCCAGCCTGGTTTACAGAGTGAGTTCCAGGACAGCCAGGGCTATACAGAGAAACCCTGTCTCAAAAAAACAAAAAACAAAACAAAAAAACAAAAACAAAAAAAAATTGAATGTTAACAAATCATTATTTTATTCTGTCCCTGGGAGGTTACTCCTCCTTTTTGTTTAATAAGCATTTCTTTTAAGGTACAATTGACTTTTTCTACAATTGCTTTATACCAGTAATACGTCTTATATTGTAATGTACAAAGAATTGCTTCCTAGTATTGCATGTATATGTGGGAGCATTATCAGTCTTAATTTGGGCAGGTATTACCATAATTGCCATTATGTCCAATAAATGTGTAGTTATACAATCAGACTTTTAGAGCATAAAGCAGGTGCCCATTGAAACCCTGAGTACATGTCAATAATATGGTGTACATGCCTCTGTTTTCCAAATTCTGCAAAATGGAAAACATCCACCTGTCAGATGTCACTTCTTTCAGTACCCCTAGGGTTACAACCAACAGATAATGGGGTTTGGTTGTACAGAGAACATGTAGGACATTTTAATTTTTCTTTTATCTTTCTTGCCAAGTAATAGAAAATATTTTCTTTGAACTTTTCCTACTAACATGATGTTTCTCATTAAATTTTTAGGCTTCTAACACATGTCCTATTAGTAATTGGCCAATTTCCTCATTTCTTTGTGCCATTGGACCTGGCAAACATATATAGGACCAAATACGAGTAATATGTAATGCATGGTTTCTACTTCTGATGGCTCATTGCAATTATATAAATAGCAAAGTTAGTTCTGAGTTATCAGGAACAAATTCAGCAGTTTCTATATGCAAAACAACTCTTTTGCATATAAAGAATCAGTGATAATGTAAAAAGATTCGGGATAATCTGGTAATACCATAAGGATTGCATACAATTCTGATTTTTGAGAGGTATATGGACCTTGCTTATTTTGTCTGACTTATAACCTGTCATTCTCATCTTGTTTACATCCAAAATGAATGTTGGTGCCTCTGGAATTGGTGTACTCTTATAATATGTGGAAGAATATAATTAGTTCTTTTTATAAAATACATGTTTGGTTTTGGATATTTGTTATTAATTTCTTCTACAAGCTCTTTGCCAATCTTTATTGATCACTCACAATGACATAATTTCATCATTAGAAAGAGGCACTACAATTTCAGCTGGATCTGTTTCTGACAATTGAAATAGTCTTATTTTACCTTTTATAATTAATTCAAAAATCTTTTCTATATATGTCTTTGATTTTTCACTTTGTTCATGATCTAAGAAAATCCATTCCATAATACTATCTTCCCTTTGCACAATGAGTCCAATAGGGGAATGAGTTGAAGGTAAAATGATGAACAGAATATAATCAAGTTTAAAATCAATGCAATCTGCACAATGCCTCTTGTAGTCTTTGTTCTACAAGAGTCAACTCTTTATACTTCAGCTGACAGACATTTTAGACTGCTTAAATTTGAGTTTCCTTGTATCGTTTGAAACAAATTACTTAACTCATAAATACTTAACCCAGTTTTAGACCTCAGCCAGTTAATATCTCCCATTAATTTTTGGAAATCGTTAAGAGTTTGCAATTGGTTCCTGTGAAACCATACTTTTTGTGGTCAAAACTTTTCTTGACTAATTTTATAACCCAAATAATTAAGTGAATCTTCTCTTTGTATTTTTTTTTGAGCTGTGAGACCCCAAAGCGTTTCCCCCTGAAATGTAAAGCCCCTAAACATTCCCCCAAGCCTCTTTCCCCGATCTCTAAGAATACAGCCAGTAAGAAGCTCTTTGTTCTCTAAAGCTAGGAAGAAGCCTTTTGTTCCTCTACCTTAGGTGACCTAGCCAGGCGTGCATGCCTGCCTGCCCATGTTAAGGACTCAGAGATAAACTCCACAAAGAAGAGCTGTAGTTTACCCCCACTCCCAACTCCTCCCAATTCCTCGCTCTTTCCTTTAAAAGTCCCCTACTGTTACTGCTCAGGGTCAAACTCTCCTGCTGAAAGGAGTTCATCCTCAGCTAGCTGACAATAAACCTCTTGCAGTTTTGCATCAAGCAGTTTCTCTCAGTTAGTCTTTGGGGGCGCCAACTCATCCTGGGACAGGAGTGACCCTGTTTCGGGCATCTTACAGAGCAATCTGTAACCCACAGCATGGCAGAATTCTTTGTGTTTCCTTAAACATTTTCTCTAAAGCATCTGTCAGAATCAGCCAACAAAATGTCATTCATGCAATGATAAATATTACACTGAGAAAATTGCTTATAACTATTATTTCTAATGGTTGTTGCACAAAATATTGACATATGGTTGGACTATTTAACATTATCTGTGGAAGTACATTCAAATGGTATCTTTTTATTGGACAACTGTTGTTTAGAGTAGGTACTGAGAAAACAAACCTTTCTCTATCATGTATATGCAAGGGTATTGTGAAGAAGTAATCTTCAAGTCAACTAGTATTATGGGCCATGATCTTAGTAACAAAGAAGATAAAGGAAATCCGGGCTATAAAGGACCAATTGGTTGCATTACTTTATTCACTGTTCTTAAATCCTTTATCATCCTCCATTTTTCTGTTGTTTTTTTTTTTTGTTTTTTTTTTCAACAAACACAGGGGAATTACATGGGCTGGTAGACTCTTCTATATGTTGAGCCCCAAGCTGTTCTTGTACCAGTTGTTCAAGTGCCTGTAATTTTTCTTTTGTTATAGGTCATTGCTCTTGCCACACAGGTCTGTTTGATAACCATTTTAAGGGCAAGACTGCTGTTATATCAGCAGTGTCACTTTTTATAACACAAGAAAATTAAGTAAACTGTCTGAGTTTTCAGCTGTCCTCCTAATCTTGTTCAAAATGGTACACATGAAAACGATGAAGCCAAACCAGAAAACCCACTCTGGGAGCAAGTCAGGAAATCACCCAGCCACAGTAGCTGTTTGACACAGACCCTCTGGATCCCTTGTCTGCGTGGGTCGAGTTCTCTGAAGCAAGTGGGGCAAGCATTCAGCGAAAGTGAGTGACAAACAGAGACCACACAAGAGGGTGTGTAGAATCTGAATGTAATTTGTCAAATTGAGCATCAGACTTTTATACAGAAGAAAATGGGGAAGTTAGGTGACACACCAGCAAGATAAGAAAACAGTAATTCAAGCAGGGAAGGACTGGAAGGAACCAACTGGGATAAGATTCAAGGTTAACAACTGGGATCAAAAACAATTCCACCTAAAGTCAGCTTAGAAGCCAGGGGCAAGGGCTTCATGCCCTTGCCATAGTCCACCTTCCCCCTGGGCCATTGTAAATACTTGTATCTGCGTGTAACTCAGCTAGCTATAGTTCTAAGTATCTAGTCTGGTTCCTTCTCAGGCCACAAACTTCCTTATTCTTAGATAGTGGTGAATTCCTGTGTAGGGCAGTGACTCAGCTATACTTTGCTCAAGGTTGGATCAAGGACTGCCTAGAATCTAACCTAGCTATATGTCAAAAATTCAATCTTTAGAAGTACTTATAATAAAGCAATATTAAGGGAAAGCACACAGATCTATTTACCAACTAAAGCAAGGACATTAGAGCATTCTTTATACAGGATGCCACGATTCCAGGAGACTAAGTTTCTGTGAACTTTTTGCCTGGGGACCGTGCCCAGACTTTCCAGCCTATCAGACGATGTAGCAGCTGTTGTTTTGTCAATCTCCTTAAACAACATTGCCAACCCATCAAAAACCTACTGATTCCTCTACCTCATTATAAACAGAGTTACTCATTATGCCTAAGCCAAACCTTGGGCACCACCTGTAGGTTTAGATTTTTCAAAACCTACTTAATTTAGGGTTCTTAAATACTTCAGTCTCCCTTCTACCCCATTGACCAGAGGTTGGGGAGGGAAAAAAAGGTTAAAAGGGAAAGGGAGTTGTGGAATTGTTTAGAAGTAGTTCCTTGGAGTGATTCCACACTTCATTGTAGAGTCCAGTTCCAAGGCAAACCCCAAAAGGAACCAGCAGCAGCAGCATGATCCCACAGAGACAGCAAGATTCCACGGAACTGACATAAGTCAGCAGAAGCAGCCAGGATACCTCAACAGGTTCTTTGGTGCAGTTCTTTCTATGAAGTGAAAATCAGCAAAGATCAGTGAAGACTAGTGAAGACCTGTGAAGACCCATGAATCGCTGCACAGCATAGCAATGCAAGAGTGTCCTTTTACTCTCTGTAGGGTTCTATTTTTATTCTTTCTAAATATCACGCGCCCTCTCAAGAGTCTGTTTTCAGAAAAACATCACATGCCTTCTTACAAGACAGCTCCCAGAATAATATCATGTGACACAACTGAGTTGGTAAAGAAACCAGAAATTTTCATTTCACCTGGGTCCTATAACAAAGTTGAACAAGCCATGTAGAACAGCCCAGCAAGTTGCACCCCTCCTAAGCCTGTGCATCAGCTCCTGCATTTAGGTTCCTCCTGAGTTCCTATTCTGACTTCCTTTCATTAAGAACAGTAGTATGGAAGTATTAGCCAAATAAACCCTTTCCTCCTCAACTTGCTTACAAGTTTAAAATTTTCAACCCTAATTTTAATAATGGTTCATAAATGCTTTAACCTCCCTTTTAGCCCACCCCCTACCAGAGGTAGTGAAAAAGAAAGGTTATTAGGATGTGGTGGAAGTGGGCCTGCTTAGAAATTGTTCTTTGAAGAAAATCCAATCTGCATTGTCAGGAAATCAGCAGTATGGTTCACAGAAATCAGCAGTGGCAGCTTGATCCACTAGCAAACACTTCATGAATATACCAGCAGTCCAGTTCAGTAGTGTTGGGATAGCAAACATGAATCAGCTGCAATGGCATGACTCAGCAAAAACAACCAGGCCTCAGCTGAATTGCCACGAGTCTGCAGGAGTGACCAGGACCACTGGGGATGACAGGAGTTCTTAGCTGTGCCTCTCTCAGCACTGTCTGCTGAGTCCTATTTATACTCCCTCCAAACATTACATGTCCTTGAATGGGTCTTACCTCACCATGTGTCCTGCCTTAGCATGTGAGCCTTTCTTAGCAAAACTCCATGTGAGTCCATATCAGCTGACATCACTCTGCCAATTGGACTGAATCCATGGAAACAGCAAGAAGCCAACCAGAACTCCACCAGAAGTTTTTTGGTGCATTTCTCTCTATGGAGTCACAACAGAGCTCAGCTATGCAATGTAAGACGAAACATTACATGTGTATTGTTAGCAAAGAATTTCTTTACATGCTTGTCTTGTCTCTCAGGCTGTTTGTTGTGTTTTGGTTTTTTTTTTTTTTTTTTTACCCACCTCCAGGAACTGGAATCTATATCTTTCTGTCCACATGAGTTTTATAACTTTTTTTTTTCTAATACATAGGGCTGAGTGAGTAAAAGGTGCAATCATTTTAGCATATGTGTTTAATTCTCCTAAAGAGGACTTAGAGAAAACTGCCTCCTTAGTCAGTGTTGGACAAAAGTGCAAAGTTCATTCATGGACTATCCATGAATGCACGGACCACTGTGTTATCCACCGGTGTCTTCCATGTACTCCACACCCACCCAGCTTCTCTACTCTTCACAGAATGATTGGTTTTGAGTTTTCAAATTACACTGGTCACTTGATGAAAACACAACATAGAGCCGGGTAGTGGTGGCACATGCCTTTAATCCCAGCACTTGGGAGGCAGAGGCAGGTGGATTTCTGAGTTCGAGGCCAGCCTGGTCTACAGAGTGAGTTCCAGGACAGCCAGGGCTACACAGAGAAACCCTGTCTTAAAAAAACCAAAAAAGAAAAACCAAAAAAAAAAAAGAAGAAGAAGAAGAGGAAGAGGAAGAGGAAGAAGAAGAAGAAGAAGAAGAAGAAGAAGAAGAAGAAGAAGAAGAAGAAGAAGAAGAAAAAGAAGAAGAAGAAGAAAAAGACAACACAAACCAAGAAAGAAGGAGTACTTTTGTACTGAGTATAGAATTAGTTACTCCACACAACTTAAATTATGTTAACATTACTATGCTATTTCAATTTTTATTTATATTTAACCGAGACTAAACTATACATGTGTATCTTTGGAAGTAACTATTTCTCCACATTGATTACTTATCCACAACAAACCAGACTTTTAAAAAGAGCTCTGGCACCCACCATCTTACCTAAATAGCCAATCTTAATCCAACAATAATGTAACAGCTGACACATTTCTGGACATGTTGGAACAAGACATACAACCTACAATGTCTTATTAAAAATGTTTCAACTGGGGCTGGTGAGATGGCTCAGCGGGTAAGAGCACCCGACTGCTCTTCCGAAGGTGATAAGTTCAAATCCCAGCATCCACATGGTGGCTCACAACCATCTGTAACGAGATCTGGCGCCCTCTTCTGGAGTGTCTGAAGACAGCTACAGTGTACTTACATATAATAAATAAAATAAATCTTTAAAAAAAAAATGTTTCAACTGAACCTAATTTCCTTTGGATAGAGGATACAATGGCCAGGGACTGGGAATGTAGCTGGGTGAGAGCACTCCTACAACACACAAGTCTCTCAGATAAAACAACACTGACCATTAAATAATGGTCAGAGAAAGGCCATTTATCTATAATGGATTCTCCTTAGGATATATACATTTGAACACAGGACAGTTTGGAAGCCAATAACGAATTTCTGAATGTTGTAAAATTTTGCATCATTTTCTCAAGGAAAATTATGATTCTGTGATATAGAGGACATTGCATCTTGGCTGATGTAAGAAAGAACAAAATGTTATGTCTACTTCTTTTTTTTTTTTTTTAAAGAAAGGGTCTCTAGTAAACAAAAGCTGGACATGAAGTCACTATATACCTATACTATATACAACTCTTGATTCTCCTGCCTCAAATTTCCAATTACTGTAATCAAAGCATGCACTACTATACACACTCTTAAGACTTTCTGAATGTACAGCCCTGTGGTTAGAATATGCTTGGTCTATGGGAACTGGCACTATTAGGTGTGGCCTTGTTGGAGGAAGGGAGTGACTGTGGTCTATGAGGTCCTATGCTTAAGCTCTGCCCAGGGCAAAGGAGATCCTCCTGCTGGCTGCCTGCAGAAGAGTCCTCTCCTGGCTGCCTTCAGATCATGATGTAGAACCCTCCTTTCAGTACCATGTTTGTCTAGAGACTGCCATGTTTGCACTATGATGATAATAAACAGAACCTCTGAAACTGTAAGCCAGCTCCAATTTTTCTGTGTAAGAGTTGCCTTGATCATGGTGTTTCTTCATAGCAATGAAACACTAAGACAAGCCCCAAATACCCATATATAAAGAAAAATACAATCAGCATAGAAACTGTTAACAACTTTAAATCTAAGTAATGATCCAGGAGTGAGTTCTTGACTATTTCAAGTTTTCCATAGGCATAAAAAACTTCATACATGTATTTTTCTATGTAGTTTCAATTTGGCTATTTTGGTTGTTATGATAACACCACTCAGTATATGGCCAACTGAAAAATAACTCCAGACAGCTCTGAGTAGATTCAGGTATTTGGGACCCAAGTATACCTCCAAGCACTTAGAGCAAAACCCACATCCTATTATCTTGCTCAACAGCTGCAGGGGGAGCTTTTGCCCAAGCAGGAAGTTTAAAAGAAGCCAAGATAAGCAGGTAGCTGGACACAGGCCATTTAACATATGCCAGGATAAATCATCAGAGACAATTTGACCTCCAGTTCCTAGAACAGAGTTGGGTAATATTCCACGAGATTCTCCATCAAGGAAATTCTAGTCAAACCTGAAATGACCTCAGCAAGGATAAGAGATGGAGGATCCTATAGACTTTGTCTTATCACAAATGTGTAGTTTATCTTCAGGTGTGGGCAGAGGGCAAAATAATCAGTTTTAATTTTTAAAATCTCTACACAAATATTTAATGGACTCACAATTCAAATCCTTTCATGTTCCTTTATTTATTAGATGTACCCAGAATGAAGTTATTTAAAATTTAACAGTGAGTGAATGCACACGGCTTTCCTAAACCATCTAAAGTACAATTATCTTTTCATAAGAGTTACAGTAATGTTGATGAAAGCAAGAACACTGTAGAAGCCACTTTACAAAACATGAGTATTGACCAAATACTCTCAAGGATTTTATTATCTATTATAACCCTGCTGCTACAACTTTGGCTGGTGCTGTGCAAGCCATTAACAAATTATACAAATACAAAGTAAACATCCAGTCTAATATCACAGGAGCAGTAGGATGTTAATGGTGATAATGAAGTCATCGCAGGTAAAGCTAGTTCCAATAACTGCTCTCCCTAAGTTGACTGTCCTGGGTGACTAATGATTGATAAATTAAGATTATACAACTAACAAGAAGAGCGTAAATCAAATTAATGCTGGCTTCCCTGTATTTATGACATTTAAAGACATTTTCAACAGGAGTACTTCCTCTGAACAGACTTCCCATATTCACATTTTCAAAGGGTTTGTCCCACTAGGAATATATGAATACTCTGATGTTGACCAAACCAAAAGGCATCCTAAAGTTCTTCCCGCAGTCTTTTCAGTCATAGACTTAATATGAGTGCTCTGGTCTTCAGTGAAATTTTCATAAAAAGGCTTGTCCACATTCCTTACATGCACAGGACTCCTGATGATCATGGATTTTCTGATATTGTGTAAGTTCATCATTGACAATAAGGGCTTTCACAGCCTTTGCATTTATAGGGTTTCAGATCTACCTGTCCTCCTCTCTGAGGAGCTTTAAGAGCTTTGTTATTTCTGTATGTTTCTACATTCCTTGTATTCAAAAGGTTTCATACCAGCATGGATTCTTTTATGTTGAAGACCTGATCTCCAATTTAAGTTATTTTCTACATTCTTTACAGTGACAAGGTTTTACACTGGTATGAATTCTCCAATGTGCATGGGAGGATGAACTAATTCTAAATGTTTTCCCATACTTCTTACATTCATAGGGTTTCTCACCAGTATAAATTTTCTAATATACAGGTAGCTTAGAATTATTGCTAAAGGCCTTTTCACATTCTTTATATTCATAAGGCTTCTACTAACATGAACTCTAGAGCCCAACCAGCTTGATTTTTGGCTAAAGGCCTTTATACATTCTAAACACTGGTAAGGTCTCTCATGAGTGTGAATCACAATTGTGAGTTCTCTCATGAATTCTAAGACTTGGCCCACTAACAAAGCCTTCCCACATTCCTTGCACTGATGGGGTGCACATCAGTAGGAATTCTCTGATGCTGAATAAGTTGGCACTAAGTCTGAAGGCTGACCAGCACTACTCACATTCAAAGGCTTTCTTTCCAGCATGAATGTTCTGGTGCCTGGTAAGCTGAGCCAGAACACTGAAGGCCTTTTCACATTCCTTACACTAAATGAGTCTCTCATCAGAATCAATTTTCTGTTTGTTTGTTTGTTTGGTTGGTTGGTTGGTTTTTCGAGACAGGGTTTCTCTGTCTAGCCCTGGCTGTCCTGGAACTCACTCTGTAGACCAGGCTGGCCTCGAACTCAGAAATCCGCCTGCCTCTGCCTCCCGAGTGCTGGGATTAAAGGCGTGCGCCACCACGCCCGGCTCAGAATCAATTTTCTGATGTTGCATGAGGTTTGAACAATTAAAGGTTTTCCCACACTCATTACATTCATATTGTTTCACAGCAGCACAAATAACCCTAGAATAACCCTATGTCAAACAACAGTGAAAACAAGCTGGAAGGACTTCCCATATTCCTTGCATCAAACATTTCTGAACTGAATAAATCATGTTATGGCTCTTAAGATGAAAGGCCTCTCCACACTCTTTACCTTCTCACCATTATGAAATCTCTGGTGGCGAATAAGATGTATATTAAGTCTAAAGACTTTTCCACATTTGTTACAATCGAAGGGTTTCTTTCCAGTGTGAATACTCAGATGCTCAGTAAAATTTGAACTTCTACGAAAGAATTTCCCACAATCCTTGCACTGGTAGGGTTTCTCACCAGTATGAATTCTCTGATGTTGATTAAGTAGGGACTGAAGCCTGAAAGCTGACCCACACAGCTTACACTCGAAAGGTTTCACATTAGTGTGAACACTCAGATGATCAGTAAAATTTGATCTTCGACGAAAGAATTTCCCACATTCCTTGCACTGATACGGTTTTTCACCAGTATGAATTCTCTGATGTTGATTAAGTAGGGACTGAAGTCTGAAGGCTGACCCACACAGCTTACACTCAAAAGGTTTCACATTAGTGTGAATACTCTGATGTTCAGTAAAATTTGAACTTCTACGAAAGAATTTCCCACATTCCTTGCACTGATATGGTTTTTCACCAGTATGAATTCTCTGATGTTGATTAAGCAGGGACTGAAGTCTGAAGGCTGACCCACACAGCTTACACTCGAAAGGTTTCACATTAGTGTGAATACTCAGATGCTCAGTAAAATTTGATCTTCGACGAAAGAATTTCCCACATTCCTTGCACTGGTAGGGTTTCTCATCAGTATGAATTCTCTGATGTTGACTAAGTAGGGACTGAAGTCTAAAGGCTGACCCACACAGCTTACACTTGAAAGGTTTCACATTAGTGTGAATACTCTGATGTTCCATAAAATTTGAGCGTCGACGAAATAATTTCCCACATTCCTTGCACTGATATAGTTTCACATCACTATGGATTCTCTGATGTTCAGTAAGGTGGTACTTACGTCTGAAGACTGACCCACACAGATTACACTCGAAAGGCTTCTCATCGGTGTGAGTTTTCTGATGCTCAGAAAGGTATACCTGAAGCCTAAAAGCTTTCCCACATACATGACACCCAAAGGCTTTCTCACTGGAATGAATACTCTGGTGTTGGATATGGTAGGAACCACTACTGAATATCTTTCCACACTGTTTACATTCAAATGATTTCTTTCCATTATGAATGTTCTGAGGCTGAGTGATGAGCTGTGCTAGAACAGTGAAGGCACTGCCACATTCTTTACACTGAAAGGGTTTCTTGCCATAATGAACTTTCTGATGTCGCATGAAGTTTGAGCGCCGATTAAAGGCTTTCCCACATTCATTACATTCATATGGTTTCACACCAGCATGAATAATCTTATGTTGAACAAGGCTGGAGCCATGTTTGAAAAATTTACCACATTCCTTACATTCAAAAGGTCTCTCACCACTGTGAGCTTTCTGATGTCTTGTAAGATACTGTTGTAGTCTGAAGGCCTTCCCACAATCCTTACATTCATAGGGCTTCTCTACAGAATGAACACTCTTATGCTGTGTAAGAGTTGACCTAAAACCAAAGCACTTCCCGTACTCTTTACATTCATATGCATTTTCTATACTGTGAGTTAGAGTGTGGCAGGTATAACTGGGCATTTTTTCCTTGTTACTAATCTTTTGATCAACATCTCCTTCTTGACAACCCTGTAGTCCCTTGAATGTACTATAGTTGTTGCCATTACTAAAACTGGAGTCCTTGAGTTCAAAAGTTTCACTTATATGCTTTATGGTCTGTTTGGGTAAATTTATAGTATATATGTGGTTGTCTGGAAATATTTTTTGAGCTTCATAATCTGATTCCAAATCTGAAAAAAAAAGAAGAAAACAAGAATATTTTATTTTTCTGTATACAAAATAGCCTGACTCTAAAGCATTTTCTGAGAAGCTAAACTGTAGCAAGGACAGCAACAATAATGAAGTTTTCCTTAAGAAAATACTCCTTACAGTAGATCAGGTGGAAATGGAAGTGTGTCTGCTTATCAAGACTATAACTAATTATACTGAAATAATCTTATGTGATTGGCTTGTTTGTTGGTTGGTTTTTTTTGGCATAATACACACTTTGGGGTGAAGGTTTTTTTTTTTTTTTTTGGCTTTTCGAGACAGAATTTCTCTGTATAGTCCTGGCTGTCCTGGAGCTCACTTTGTAGACCAGGCTGGCCTCGAACTCAGAAATCCACCTGCCTCTGCCTCCCGAGTGCTGGGATTAAAGGCGTGCGCCGCCACGCCCGGCGGGGTGAAGTTTTTTTGAAGCAACTAATGAGAAAATAACATATCACACTAATACAAAATATATGTCATATATTAAGAAAACTGTCAGGGACCTGAAAACCTCATAAAGCGTGTGTGTGTGTGTGTGTGTGTGTGTGTGTGTGTCTAAAAATCATCTGTGGTGGTGGTAATTCAAATGGTAATACCAGCAACAAGGAACCAGAGTTACCAGGGTCATAAGTTCCAGACCAGCTTGAACTACACACTGAAACTCTGTCTGATAAAAATAGGAACAAGCTAAAAAGAAAACAGAAAGCAAGCAGGAGAGAATTAATTGTAATTTTTTTAAAAGAGTAAGGCTCTCTGGCCAGGGAAACAGGTAGGCTAACTTCAGATCCTTACCTATCTTTCCTCTCCTCCAAATCCAATCATCTAACCTCATCCCTAGATCTGTACCAGTAGATCTGTACTGTAGCCTCCCTGTCTCCATCATGCAGCTGTGTATCTCCAGACTTACTTTTATCCACTCACTGCTTGATCCCAAGGCACAATTCCAACAGGTATGCCCTGGAAGTTTGAAAGTCACTCTGGCCAGGGAAATAGGTAGGCTAACAAGCAGCTCTTTACCTCTCCTTGACTCCTCCAACTCCAATCCATAAGCTCATCCCTAGCTCTGCAGCAGATCACCTGCTACAGCCTCTCCTCACTCTTAGACCCCATTCCCAGGGGACTAAGCAGATCTAGTGGAACATCTGCTTTCCTCCCTCCTGTGGGATCCTTCAACACTCCTAAGTGTCAGTTCCCAATACCTAGAAACACATTTAACCTAGAACACCTAGTGACAACACCTATCAGGACCCCTGAAGAACTTCCTACCAGGCAACACACAACCACCACACTTTCCTAAGAACCAAGAAAGAAAGAAAGAAAGAAAGAAAGAAAGAAAGAAAGAAAGAAAGAAAGAAAGAAAGAAGAAGCAAAGCACGCCCAACAATGACAAAACCAGATATCAGCACCTAGAATTATAATTTTCCCAAACCCAATGTCTATCTGCCATATTATACAAAAACACAATACCAGTCAGGACAGTATGTGTGCACTAAAGCCACTAGAAACCCACTATAGCAGGACCTGAGTACTGCAACATAGGGAAGCACAAGAAAAAGCCATTACAATAGCCTTGATTACTATGATAGAAGCCATTAAAGAGGAAATGAAGAAATCCTTTTAAATAAATCTATGAAAACACAATTCATAAATGGAAATCAAATAATTAAACATTTCAAGACCTCAGAGTACAAATAGAATCAATAAAGAAAACCCAAACTGAGGGACATCTGGAAGTTAAAAGATTAGGGAGTAGAAAAGAAAACTTGGAGGAAAGTTTCACAAACAAAATACAAGAGAGGGAAGACAGAATAGGAGACAATGAAGATATGATAGTAAAAACGGACACCTCTGTCAAAGAAAACGGTAAAGCTAAAAATGTTCCTGTATGAATCATCTTGGAAATCAGGGACACCAAGAAAAGACCATATCTAGGAATAGGAACAGAGGAAGAAGAGACCTAAGTCAAAGGCAAGGAAATATTTTTTTTTCGAGACAGGGTTTCTCTATGTAGCCCTGGCTGTCCTGGAACTCACTTTGTAGACCAGGCTGGCCTCGAACTCAGAAATCCGCCTGCCTCTGCCTCCCAAGTGCTGGGATTAAAGGCGTGCACCACCACGCCCGGCTAATATTTTCAACAAAATGATAAAAAAAAAATTTCCCCAATCTAAAGAATGAGATGCCTATCAAGGTAAAGGAAGCAATCAGAACACCAATTACACTGGACTAAAAAAGAAAGTTCCCTCAGCACATAATAAAACACTAAACATACAGGACAAAGAAAGAATATTAAAAGGTGTAAGAGAAAAAGACCAAGAAACATAAAAAGGTAGACTTACTAGAATAACACAAGGCTTCTCAATCGAAACTTTAGGAACCAGAATAGACTGGACAGAGGTCTCTAAGAGACCACGGATCCAGCCTAGACTAGTATATCCAGCCTAGACTAGTATATCCAGGAAAAATTTCTAACACCATAGATGGATAAGAGACATTTCATGATAAAATCAAATTTAAGCTATATCTATATACAAATCTACCCTATAAATAGCACTAGACCAGTGTTTCCCATCCTTCCTAGTGCTGTGACTCTTTCATACAGTTTCCCATGTTGTGATGACTCCTACCACAAAATTTTATTACTTCATAACAATAATTGTTACTGCTATGAATCATAACATCTGATATTTCTGATTGTCTTAGGCAACACACTATGAAAGGGTCACAAGTTGAGAATCACTGCACTAGAAGGAAAACTACAGCCCAAAAAGGTTAACCATACCCAAGAAAACACAAGTAATAAATAATCCCAGATTAGCAAATGAAAAGATGAGAAAGATACACCAGCACAACTAAGTAAGAGAAATCAAAAAACACCTGCTCACTGATATCTCTCAACGTCAATGGTCTCTATTCCCCAGTAAAAGGACACAGAGCAACAGAATGGATTGAGAAAACCTGCTGCATCCAAGAAACAAACATTAACACCAAGAATAGACATTATCTCAGGGCAAAAGGATGGAAAAAATATTCCATTTCTAAACAAATGGAATTGCTTGAGCAAGCTGGTATAGCCATTTAAATATCTGACAAAATATAGAGTTCAAACCAAAACTAATTAGAAGTGATAAAGAAGGACAACACGTGATTATCAAAAACAAAACAAAACAAAAAACAACAAACAAAACACCAACATACATGCACTGAACAGAAAGCCTTTATAAAAGAAACAATATTTCTGCTTAAATCACATATGCTAATGTATTAATGTCTAGCATTAATAATAATGGGAGACTACAATACCCCACTCTCACCAATAGACAGGTCAACCAGACAAACTAAACAGAGAAATGCTGGCATTAACTGAAATTATAAACCAAATGACCCAACAGATATTTATAGAAGATACCACCCAAACACAAGAGAATATGTCTTCTCAGCACCCCATCAAACTTTCTGCAAAATTAACCACAAAAAGCAAGTCTCAAAAGACACAGAAAATTCAAATAACACCTTGAATTCTATCTACCACTATTGATTAGACAATAACAGAAAGCTTACAAACTCATGGAAACTGAACAACTTAATACTGAAGAAAACATGGGTCAGGAAAGAAATTAAGAAATTAAAAGTCTTTCTAGAATTGAATGAAAATGAAGACACAACAAACCCAAACTTAGAGGACAAGATGACAATGGTCTTTTTTTTTTTTTTTTTTTTTTGGTTTTTCGAGACAGGGTTTCTCTGTGTAGCTCTGGCTGTCCTGGAACTCACTTTGTAGACCAGGCTGGCCTCGAACTCAGAAATCCGCCTGCCTCTGCCTCCCAAGTGCTGAGATTAAAAAGCGTGCGCCACCACACCCGGCGACAATGGTCTTAAGAGTAAAGTTCATATAATTATGTACCAACTTAAAAAAATTGGAAAGCATCTATACTAGCTAGTTAACACTACACCTGAAAGTTCTAGAACAAAAAAGATAAAGTTACACCCAAAAGGAGTAGATGGAAAAAAAAAATAACTAACCTCAGGAATGCAATCAGTAAAACAGAAACAACAATAAAACAACTCAAAGAACCAATGAAGCAAAGAGCTGTTCATTGAGAAAATCAAGACTGCCAAGCCATTGACCAAATTACCTCAAAGGCGGAGAGAAAAGATCCAAAGAAGCAAAATTCAAGATAAAAGGAGGACATAACGACAGACACCTAGGAAATCCAGAGAATCATCAGGACATAAGAAAAAACATGCACTCCACCAAATTAGAAAGTCTAAAAGAAGTGGGTGATTTTTTCAAATACAAAATACTTATTGAAGTTAAAACAAGACCAAATAAGCCATGTAAACAAACCTGTAACTCCTACTAGTGAAACAGAATCTGTAATTAAAAATCTTCACTCGGGAGGCTGAGGCAGGCAGATTTCTGAGATCGAGGCCAGCCTGGTCTACAGAGTGAGTTCCAGGAGAGCCAGGGCTATACAGAAAAACCCTGTCTTCAAAAACCAAAAACCAAAAAAAAAAAAAAAAAAAAAAAAAAGCCCAAGGCCAAATGGTTTTAGCACAGAATTATACTAGACTTTCAAAGCAGAGTTCATGCTAATTCTACTCAAATTACTGTTCAAAACAGAAACAGAAGGAATACTACCTGTCTTAGGGTTTTATTGCTGTGAAGAGATACCATGAACAAGGCAATAGTTATATAGGCAAGCATTTAATCGGGGCTGGCTTACAGTTTCCAAGGTTTAGCCAATTATCATCATGGCAGGAAACATGGCAGCATACAGGCAGGCATGGTGCTGGAGGAGCCAACAGTTCTACAATTTGTTTGGAAGGCAGCCAGGAAGAATCTCTGATTCCACACTGGGTGGAGCTTCACTACAGGAGAACTCAAAACCCACTTACACCATGATACACTTCTTCCAACAAGGCTGGAACCTCATCCAGTAAGGCCATACCTCCTAATATAGATCACTCTCTATGGCCAAGCATTGAAACACTTGAATCTATGGGGCCCAAACCTATTCAAAACACCATACTGCCCAATTCCTTTGATAGGCACCCTCATAAACAAACCACATAAAGACTCAACAAAGAGAACTACAGACCAATTTCCTGATAAACATAGAACATCTATGTAGTACAGTAGAACTGAGTAACAGTTCATTTGGTGGCAGTTCTATTCATGGAGTTCAGAGGGTAGTTTTTATTCAGACATTTGTACAGAGACAGCGTCCAGAGAGAGAACAAGCTAGATACAGGTGAAGATAGAATGAAGCAGAGAATGAGAAGGAGCCAGAAGATTAGAACATATTGCAAAAGTTAGTATGAGGCCAAGCAGAGCAATTCAGTAAGAAGCCAAGAGACAATACATTCAGTCAGCTTAGGGAGGAGTTTGAGCCATAACTGTTGAGTTGAACCAGCCAGTCAGAGTTCAGAAAGAGTTAGAAAGGGTAAGTATATTCAGCAGTAAGCCTTCTAGGCAACAATTATGTCTGACAAATAATCACGAGCATGGAATTGTCACAAAAACAGATATGTTGGTCAAGGGAAGTTAATTGAAGACCCAGAAATAAGTCCACATACCTATGGATACCAGACTGTTGATTAAAGAAGCCAGAAATACACACTGGAAAAAAAGACAGCATCTTCAAAAAATGGGGCCAGTCAAAAAGTACAGGTATGTGTACAAGAATGCAAATAGATCCACGCTTATCACCCTGCACAGAACTTGACTCCAAATAGATCAAAGATCTCAACATGAAACCAGATACACGTAGAAGAAAAATGTAAAATAGACTTGAGCTCATTAGCACAGGAAAAGACTGAATAGAATACCATTAGCACAGCTACAGAGATCAATAATTAATAAACAGGGCTTTATAAAACTGAAGAGCTTCTGCACAGTAAAGGACACTGTCATTCAGACACGGTGGCAATCTACAGGTTGGGGAGAGATTTCACTAACTACACATTCCATATAGGACTTATATCCAAATTGCGTAAAGAACTTTAAAAACTAGGTATCAAGAAAACAAACCAACTAAAAACTGGGGTACCGACCTAAACAGAGAATTCTCAAAAGAGGAAACTCAAATGGCTGAGGCACACTTAAGGAAATGTTCAACATCTTTAGCCAACAGGTAAAAAAATGCAAATCAAAACTACTTTGAGCTTTCATCCTGTTCCCATCAGAAAAGCTAAGATCATTGAACAAGTGACCAACAACTCATGCTGAAGAACGTGGAATAAGGGGAACACTCGTCCACTGATGCTGTTTGTATAAACTTGTACAGCTACTATGAAAATCTGTGGTGATGCCTCAGAGAGGTGAGAATTGCTCTACTTCAAGATCCAGCTCTATCACTCTTGGGCACATGTCCAATAGGTGCGTCATCCTAACACACTGACGCTTGCTGGGCGCATGTCCAACAGATGTGTCCTACACACTGACGCTTGCTGGGCACATGTCCAACAGATGTGTCCTACACACTGACGCTTGCTGGGCACATGTCCAACAGATGCGCCATCCTAACACACTGACGCTTGCTGGGCACATGTCCAACAGATGTGTCCTACACACTGACGCTTGCTGGGCACATGTCCAACAGATGCGTCATCCTAACACACTGACACTTACTCAATCATGTTCATTGCTGCTTTATGCACAATACTCAGAAATTGGAAACCACCTAGATGTCTATCAATAGAAGTATGGATAATGAAAATACAAAATGAAGTATTCCTCAACTGTTGAAAAAAATGAAATTATGAAATGCTCAAGTAAGTAGTGGATGAAACAAAAAAAATCATTCTGAGTGGGGTATCATAGATTCAGAAAACACAAAAATGGTATGTATTCACTTATATGACAATACTAGCTGTTAAATTAATGATAACCAAGCTATAGTCCATAGAACTACAGAGGTTAGATATAGAGTAAAAAACTTGGGGAACAGAGATCTTATTTGAAAAGTCAAATAAAATAGATAGCTATGGATAGATGGGGGTGGGGGCTAGAATGAAAGGATCAGTTGGGGAGGGAGAGAAAAGAAGGGGACAAGGGAGGAAACATGAGGAGAAATAAAGTAAGGGTCATTTGAGAAGTAGTATGAATATCTAACATGGTAGAAACTTCCAAAAGTATACACATATATGAGGGCTATCTAAATGAAATGGCCAAATACTGGGGGAGACAAGAGTCCCAACTGATCATCTCTTATCCCCTAATAAAGCTTATAGTCCCAGGGCTAGGCTACATATATCTAACTGAGTTGTGGGCCAAAGGGACTCCATGCAAACTGACAAACAACCCAGGATATTGCCACAAGCTGACGGCAAAGCTGGCAGGAGTAGCTAGTTAATGTAAGATTTTATTTAAGGCCCACTCCCTAAGATGCTACCCATTCCTGACAGATACAAGCTAAGACACCAAGAACCTGAAACTAGACAGGCTCCCAGCGTAAAACCAAAAATTCTGCTCTACAACACAAAACCAGAAACAAAAATGCAGCAATATAATGACTCCTAAAGACATTCTGCTCTATTATAGATCGGCCATTTTCATGTTCAGCCATCATCAGAGACGCTTCCTTCTGCAGGTGCTGGGAATGAATACAGAGGTCCCCAGCCATAGAGACATTATGTAGACAATTAGAGACCTTGGGACACTCAGCCACAAAAGGGATGTCTCCATCAACCCCCTCCCCAGAGCACTCAGGGACACCAAGAAAACAAGATCCTCTAAATAAGCATGATCAAAGCCCACGTGGTATCACAGAGACTGAAATACTGAGATCACAGGGCCTGCACTACCCAATCTGCACTAGGACCTTTGTGTGCGAATTTATTATGGCTTCCAAGTCAGTGTTGTTATGAGATTCGTGGGGATGCAGACAAGTGGGTCAGTGTCTTTTGCCTTTTCCTGGGCTATTTCCTTTTTGTTTGTTTTGTCCAATTCCAATGTGTTAGTTTTTGTTTTAGCTTATTTTATTTTATTTTATTATTATCCCTTAGAAGTCTGTTTTTGAAGGAGAGACAGAAAGGGAGTGGATGCTGAGGGGAGGAGAGATGAGAGGAAACTGGGAATTCTACAGTGAGCAGAGGGAAGGGAAGCCATAATCAGCATATATTATGTGAGAAAACACATCTATTTTCAATAAAAGCTGGTGGAAAAGACTACGAAAATCTAAAAAATACATTCCAGAGGTTTGACAATGAAATGTTTGGAAAGCTAAAAATCAACCCCAAAAGCCATTTAACACGGGAAAAACTCATCAAGAAAACTCCTTCTGGCCAGGCAGTAGTGGTGCACGCCTTTAATCCCAGCACTTGTGAGACAGAGGAAGATGGATCTCTGAGTTTGAGGCCAGCCTGGTCTACAGAGTGAGTTCCAGGACAGCCAGGGCTATACAGAGAAACTCTGTCTTGAAACGCCCCCACCCCAAAAAAAGAGACCCCCTTCTGACGATCATTTGAGATCTCATTTTATTAGTATGAGAGTAACAAGCTTGTTACATTAACTACGACTAATGGAAGACTAGATTATATCCTACAAAGGGAAGGACTGAATACTTCCTATCAAGTGTACATTAATAACTTACCATCAAAGAGTCTAACAAGTGTCTAGACTCGGAGCTGTAAACACGAAGGCAGCGCATCAGGCAGAAGGCTGGCAATGGTTCATGTAGGTGACAACTTTCTTTCTCGTATGCTGAACAATGTTTATTGTTGCTGTTACTTCGTCGGGTTTTTGTTTGCTTTTAATGATCCAGTTATCTTCACTTTATATGTTTCTGTGAGTGTATGTACGTAAACATACCATTTCCAGGTCTGGTGTCCAAGGAAGCCAAAAAGCCAGCATCAAACCCTTTGGAACTGGAGTGTAGCAGCTTGCAAAACTGCATGTGGGTGTTGGAAACTGAGTGGGTATTGGGAGCCAAGCCTGGGTACTCTGTAAGAGCAGGAAGTACTCTTAACCACTAAACCCTTGCTCCAGTCCTGCTATACTTTGAGATGATCTCTGTGGAGCCTCTCTGACCACATGTGTGCCCGGGAAGGGCTGCAGGCTCACCTCACTCTTACTCACCTGGGCTCAGACTGTCTGTTTCTTCCTTCACAGCCATCCAGGGCTCTTTCTCCTGCTCGAGTAAGATGATCAGATCTGGCTTGGAAATGCAACTTCCCACTTAAAAGAAAGAGAAATGACACATAGTATAGACTTTTTTTTTTCCTTTTTTTTTGGAGATTCAGTCCAATTATCCCAGGATGTCCTGGAACCTGATATGAAAACAAGGCTGGCCTGAACTTACTTGATCTGCCTGCATCTGCCTCCCAAATGCTGGGACAAAAGGTGTGTGCAACCATGCTCTGCCTGTCCAGATTTTTAAAATACAGACTTATTATAAAAGTCCATACAGTAGGTGGGCCCTCTGGGCTGCAATGCAAGATCCTTATCTCCAAAAAACAAATAAAAAATTCTAAAAGTCAAAATAATGCTGAGGAAAGACTTCAAAGAAGAAACAAAATGAGCAAGAAACCACCTATTTCAAATTAAGGTTTTAATCTCCTTTAACTACAGACAGGGGCTTGTCCCTTAAGAGGAAAGCATACTGAGTGGTGAGAACATGAACTCGTAGGCTGTACTGTCTAGTGTAGACGCCATCTCTGCAGCTCACTAAGAATGCCATTTATTTAGGCGAGTCCCAAAGGGTTCTATGCTCAATTTTCCATCTAAAAATTGGGCTGGTGTTCAAGGCCGGGTTTACTTTCTTAGCAAGTCCAAAGCAAGCCTGCAGTATGTGAGACATGGCCTCAACAAAAGCAATTAATAATAATAATAATTAACAGTAATAAGTAGTAGTGGTATTTAGGAGTAGTTTATGCGTAGGGCCAATGTTAAGATTATATACTACTTCAAATATTTAAATAGTGTCTGATCTCTACTAAAACAAGTCATTGTTTTTTTTTTTTTTTTTTCAATTTCCATGTATTTTCTTAGTGATGCCTTGAGCATCCTGGGGAAGTGTGCCTCTGCTGACTTACATCCCCAGCCATGGCACTGTTCTCACCATTGTTAGGATGCTACCTTCCTTTACATTCACACCTCATCCTTACAGATTTGCTCACTGAGAGACACACTTCACACCCTAAAACTTCCACTACAAAGCAGGTAAAGGAGGTGGTCACTGAAGGAAACAGAATGTGCCCACTTCTGCTCTGAGTCAACTCTACTGATTCATTGCTAAGTAAACCATAATGGCTCTTGTATTTAGTTGTACATGTACAGGTGTGCGTGTAAGTATAGGGCAGAGACGAATGTCACGCGTTTTTGTTGATTGCTGTCCACTTCAGTATCTGAGGCAGGGTCTCTCCCTGAACCTAGAGCTCACTGAGAGGACCAACAAGGAGTGGGAAAGCAGGGGCTTCATGAAGCTCCTATTCGGGACCAAAGAAATCTCAAACTATTGCTTTGGGAAGAAGGAGGAACTCAGCTATCTCTTTGGGATTGTATTAATTAAATTTTATTTTATGTTTATATGAGTTTGTATGTATGTATGTGTACTGGCTAGGTTTGTGTCAACTTGACACAGCTGGAATTATCACAGAAAAGGGAGTTTCAGTTGGGGAAATGCCTCCATGAAATCTAGCTGTGAGGCATTTTCTCAATTAGTGATCAAGGGCCCCTTGTGGGTGGGACCATCTCTGAGCTGGCAGTCTTGGGTTCTATAAGAGAGCAGGCTGAGCAAGCCAGGGGAAGCAAGCCAGTAAAGAACATCCCTCCATGGCTTCTGCATCAGCTCCTGCTTGAGTTCCAGTCCTGACTTCCTTTGGTGATGAACAGCAGTATGGAAGTGTAAGCCAAATAAACCCTTTCCTCCCCAACTTGCTTCTTGGTCATGATGTTT
>LR749573.1:767473-993737 GCA_902729485.2 Mus minutoides | reverse complement strand
GTATGAGCACCACATGTGTGTATGACCATGAAGGTCAGAAGACAGCATTAATTAGATCCCCAGGAACTGGAGTTACATAGTTGTGAGCCCCATCTGCAGTGCTGAGAATTGAACCTGGATCGTCTGCAAGAACCTCTGGTTCTCTTAACCACTAAGCTACCTCTCTAGCCCAAGATTCTATTTATGAATTTATCTCTTTATTTTATTTATTTGTGTGCCTTGTTTTGTTTGAAACAAGGCCTCACTCTATAGACTAGGCTAGCCTGGAACTCAGGATGTATCTGAGGGGAATACTACACTAACAGCAACCTTCCTGCCTCAGCCTTCTCAGAGAAGCAATGACTGGAATCGGCCTCCATGCCAGCTTCAGCGGCCACTGGAAAGATGGCACTGTCCTTTAATTCAGAGTGAGGAAAGCTCCCAGTGTACAGGACACGTCCCCCATCCATGGGCCACAGGCTTACCCACTGCAACCAAGTTACTGTAGGTCTCCAACATCATGTCCCTGTATAAGACCTTCTGAGTAGCATCCAGGCAGGCCCACTCCTCCGGAGAGAAGTCAACAGCCACATCCCTAAATGTCACTGACCCCTGAAAGAGCAAACACAAGGAGAGTGAAACTGGGGAAGCTTTCAAGATGGGAAAGCAGAAGGGAAAGGACTCATCGTGGGAAGGGAGCCATACAAAAATGCTCAAGGCACCTGACTGCACGAGCCCCCCATAAGTGACGACTGTGCCCACCTACATAGCCAGTAACTGTGCCTCTCCACTCCACCAAATCCCTCAGGTTATACCCCATGGAAAGGAAATGTCACCTGGGGTCAGGGTAAAAGACACAAGGAATACTGTGAGTCCCTGAGTTTATCATACTATCACATGATGTCATTAAGATTTCTTTTCATGAGAATGATTTTATACACTATGTAAGAGTCCACATTATGTGCATGTTATGTTTAACCTATTGTACCATTAAAAAAAAAAATCAAAAAACTTTCCAGGTGACAATGTGTCTCAGGTCTTCCCTAACTCTGGAGACTACAATCACCTCCCTATCACAGCCTAAATGACTTTTCCTCTGTGATACCTGAACTCTCTCCTAAAGCCTCCTCAAGCAGGTCACCTTGTCACACACACCCACAGGGGACACTCACTCTCACACTCTGGGTCATCAGCCTGACAACATCACAGATGTCAATCAGCTTTCCCAGAGCAGTCACATGAGACCATCGATGCCCTCAAAGCTCTGAAGCCCCCAAGGCCCCTGCTTCCCTGTGGGACTGACACCTCCACTGTAGGACAGTCCTCCCTGAGCACAGACCAAGCAGAGAGCACATGTGGAGGAATGCATTCAAGGACAACCCCAGTACCAGCTGGGAAGAGGCACAGACAGGAAGTGCTCAGACCTGCCAGCCCTCACTGGAAAGAGGGAAAGACAGCAGGAGTCACCTAATCTGAAAGTCGCCCTATATCAAGAGAGAAATGCAACTTACACAGACCATGTCCTGACAATTAGAGCTGGCCATTCTTCTTCAGGCTTCCTCCCCTGAAAAGAAAGCCATTCATTGGATTGTGACTTGATGTTCCTAGGCTGACTTCTGTCACTGCGATTTCATTGACTACATTTATTTCTCAAGCCTCCCCACTCATTCTCTCCCCTCCCACAGCTCACAGTGCTTCCAGACCTGATGGTCCCTGCCCCCCACTCCCTGCTGGCTTCAATTGATAAAAAAGCATTGCCCATGCAGGGAAATGGAGCAGGACTTTTTTAGATTGTGCGGGCAGGGAAGCAGGGAGGTGGCAGGCGACAGAAAATCACCTCAACTTGGAGGGAGAGAGATCAGATGAAGAGGTGCATAAAAAAAGTCATCAGACAGCGCACATCAGGTGGCACACGCCTTTAATCCCAGCACTTGGGAGGCAGAGGCAGGCAGATTTCTAAATTCGAGGCCAGCCTGGTCTACAGAGTGAGTTCCAGGACAGCCAGGGCTACACAGAGAAACCCTGTCTCGAAAAAAAATAAAATAAAATAAAATATATAAAGAAAAGAAAAGTTATAGGTGGAAAAGGAAACTGGCCATAGGGGGTAGGGAGTGGGGTAGCCCAGAAGGTAACTGGGCAGCAAAGATAAAACATACATTTAGGTGTTAAGCCAGGAATACTGGAGGGAAATGTGTACTAGCTGCAGGGAGGTTTAGAAATGCCCAGTCATTGAGCTAGTCAAGGCATATCTTGGTGCGTGGGGGGCATATATATGTGTATGTGTGTGCGCGTGAGTGCATGCGTGCCTGCGTGCTTCATTCTGGAATCCAGAGAGCTCTTGGGCAGGTGTATCACGTGGGACCCTCTGAGAGCCAAAACAGTTTAATTTGCTGCTATACTGTAGTATCTTCTTTGATATCTGATTACAACATACATTGTATCAACTAAGCCATGAGTCTTTTTTTTTTTTTTTTTTTTTTTTTTTTTTTTTTTTTTTTTTTTTTTTTTTTTTTTTTTTTTTTTTTTTTTTTTTTTTTTTTTTTTTTTTTTTTTTTTTTTTTTTGGTTTTTCGAGACAGTGTTTGTTTCTCTGTATAGCCCTGGCTGTCCCGGAACTCACTTTGTAGACCAGGCTGGCCTCGAACTCAGAAATCCGCCTGCCTCTGCCTCCCGAGTGCTGGGATTAAAGGTGTGCGCCACCATGCCCCACAAGCCATGAGTCTTAATGAAGATAATTAGCTGTAAACATGCTGTCACAGGAGGTGAATAAGATCTGTTTCTTTCTATATTATGGGAGATTTTGCACAAAATAATTTTAAATTTGTTCTGGATGTCCTAGGACTTTTTGATCCTAGAACCTAGTTTCTCAACCTCAGCCCGGCTGACACAACTGTTCTGTCTTGGGCTGTGTGAGGACCATCGTGTGTTCTGTGCTACACTCAGCAGCACTGACGCTCTGAGGAGCATACAGTTAGTTTTCAGACCTAGGGACAAGGGGCTGAGGTGCATACCCAAACAGATTAGGTCTCCTGATTCTGGTTCTCCCAGTATCCCTCAGTCTCTACCTGGCATATCCTGGCCCCCAAACCTGAACTTTCCAGGCCAGGGACTAGGCTGCCCTTCCCCCACAGGGTCTTCCCTACATAATCCAGACATTTTGGTCTCTCCTGCTCCCTTTTCCTACTCTCCCTCTCTTCCCCCTCCCCTCTCCCTTAGCATGGCGATTTCTCTGGCCTTGGTCCTTGGGGCCAGTGAACTCACTGGAGAGCAGCTTCCCAATAAACCTGCTTTTGTGTGTGTGTGCGTGTGTGCGTGTGTGCGTGTGTGTGTGTGTGTGTGTGTGTACACAAATACATACATACATATACAGATACAAGTATAGATGTAGATATAGATAAAAATCTGGCTTGAATTGGCTCATTTCACTGGCAGAAAAATAACTTATCACACAACCCTCAGATCTCCCTAAGTTTGCCCTAGGGAGCAGCCATCACCAAATGGGGACCTAGTGCTCCAGCCAACAGGTCTAAGCCTTAGTACACTTTGCGACTATTTGTTTTTGAGACAGCCTCTTCTATATCTCAGGCTGGCCCTAAACTCCTAAAGATCCTTCCTCCATTTCCTATGCTGAGATTATAGCCACGGATCTCCATGCCCAACTCTCAAGTACACATCTGTGATGGTTTATATATGCTCGGCCCAAGGAATCGCACTTATTGGAGAAGGTTGTCACTGTGGGTTTGGGTTTTAAGACCCTCATCCTAGCTGCCTAGAAGTCAGTGTTCTGCTAGCAGCCTTCAGATGAAGATGTAGAACTCTCAGCTCCTCCTGCACCATCCCTGCCTGGACTCGGTCATACTCCCATGTTAATCATACTGGACTGAATCTCTGAACCTGTAAGCCAGCCCCAACTAAATGTTATTCTTTATAAGAGTTGCTTTGGTCATGGTGTCTGTTCACAGCAGTAAAACCCTAAGACAACATCTGATAATCATATGAAACCATACTTTTTGTCTCCCCAAGATTCATAAACAACTGTTCCTTCTTTCCTTATCCTTCCCTCCCCCTCTGCGTACACCAGGCTAGCCAGCCTGCCAGGGATTCTCTTGTCTCCACCCCACGTCTTGCCACAGGAGGGCTGGGACTGCAGACATGCACTGCTGCATCTGGCACTGCAGGTCCATGCTTGCAGGCACTGCACCCACTGAGCCATCGCCACAGCCCCCATCTTTACATTTCTGTGATAGTTTTAGTGTAACCCCGTGACATTTATAACTGTTTATGCTTCATAAAGTTGGTGATTGAAGGCCAGAAATAAAAGCACAGGAGGGTCTGCTGGATGTGGTAGCACGGGTCTATAACTCCAGCCCTGCAGAGGCTGATGTAGGAGGCTTGCTCAGAGACTCGGGCCGGCCTAGCGTATGTGGTGCTGAAATCAGTGGTGCTGGTTCAGATTCAACTTTAACACTCAGTACAATGACATTGGACCTTCAGAGGCACCACAGGTATGAGTCCACTCAAAACAGATTAAAATTTACTGAAACTACTAGAAAAATATAAAGTCTCCATGGCACTGGATGTTTTTGGTATTACTCCAAAAACATAAGTAACAAAACCGAATGGGCAAATGGGATTTACAGCGAACTAAAAACCTTTACATTGTGTTAGTTAGCGTTTCTAGTGCTGTGAGGAGACAGCATGACCACAGCAACTCTTATAAAGAAAGACATTTAATCGGAGCTGCCTTACAGTTTCAAAGGTTTAGTTCATTATCATGTTGCAAAAAGCATGGCAGCGTGCAGGGAGACCTGGTGCTGGAGAAGGCATAACTTGAGCATAGGAGACCTCAAAGTCCACTCCCACAGTGACACACTGCCTCCAGAAAGGTGACACCTATTCCAACAAGGTCACACAACTCGTAATAGTGCCATTCCCTGTGGGCTTATGGAGGCCAATTACATTCAAAGTACCACACACAGCAAAGGAAACAATCAACAGAGTAGAGGAATCGTCTAGACTACAGGAGAGAATAACTGCAAACTGTACATCCAACAAGGTGTTAACATCTAAACTGCGCAGTGACTTTATAAGGAATGCAGACAAGTCAGTGACAAGGAAACTTCCTATTTAAAAACAGGAAAACCAGAAAAAGCTAAATGGAGCATCAGTGTGGCCTATTAATAGGACATGAGGGCTGGAGAGATGGCTCAGTGGTTAAGAGCACTGACTGCTCTTCTGAAGGTCCTGAGTTTAATTCCCAGCAACCACATGGTGGCTCAAAATCATCCGTAATGAGATCTGGCGCCCTCTTCTGGTGTGTCTGAAGACAGCTGCAGTGTACTTGATATAATAATAAATAAATCTTGAGCGAACAAAGGTCCTAAATTCAAATTCCCAGCAACCACATGATGGCACACAACCATCAGTTGAGCTACAGTGTAGTCATGTACATGAAAAAAATACGTAAGTAAATCTTAAAAAAAAAATTAGGACATGAAAAATTAGCATCTCCATGATAGCCACTGAAATCACACAGAGGGGAGCAAATGGTTGGCTATCACTCCACTGTGTCCGTGAACCTCCATCCAGATGTGTCTGCTCATTTCTTGATGGGGTTGCGTATCACAGGTACATAAATGATGCTGGACTGAAAGCAGGAGTGTAAATGTCTCTGGAGGGTACCAGTTGTGTGACTACTCTGTAGTGGGATTGCTGTATCGCGTACCAGTTCTAGTTGTAATTAAGAATCCGCCATATTAGCCGGGCGTGGTGGCGCACGCCTTTAATCCCAGCACTCGGGAGGCAGAGGCAGGCGGATTTCTGAGTTCCAGGCCAGCCTGGTCTACAGAGTGAGTTCCAGGACAGCCAGGGCTATACAGAGAAACCCTGTCTCGAAACCCCCACCACCACCAAAAAAAAGAATCCGCCATATTGTTTTACACTCCCTCCACAATGTGTCTTTTTTTCCTCTACATTATACACTTTTAATTTTTTTCTTTCTGTGAATGAAAACTGTTTTTTAAAAAAAGATTATTTATTTTATACTTATTATACAGTATTTTCCATCTGTATGCACACCAGTAGATCCTATACCTCTGGTCTCTGAACTGTGCTCATGTACACGTAACCCCACACACAAAATTTAAAATTGAAATAATTAATCTTGAGACAAAACACCCACAATCTTACTTGTGTAGAATCTGAAGCTGTTTTCTCATAGAACCAAGTAGGATGCTGGGTACTGGGGTTTGAATGGCTGAGGCCAGATGCGCAGCATCGCGGTTGGCGGTGGGAAGCGTAGGTCCTTAAGCGAGTTCTGAAGATGCTGATTAAACATTACAAGATCTCACCTACATAACAAAAGTTCACATGATAGATCATGTAAAAACGGTGACTACAGTTAATGGTTTGAGTAGACACTAAGCATATTCTCTACAAAAGTGTGACAGATTTAGTCATCCCAAAGTATAGAAAAACTTCAGAATATTATGCCAAGTGCAATGTGAAAAATTTTACCTGAAAAGTAAAAAAAAAAAAAAAAAAAAGCTTTGCATTAGCACATTCATTTTCCTTTCCTTGTTTTTAAAACAGCAGCTCACTGTGTGGCCCAGCTAGCCTGGACCTTGCTATGTGGACCAAATTGACCCTGAACTCACAGTGATCCTCCTGCTTCTACATCTGAGATTAAATGTACACCACAAAGCCTAGCTTTTCTTTTTGAGTCACTTTCTTAAATATCCAACAGTAATGGCATTATTTCTCACACTCCCTTGTCCTGCAGAACACTGAGGAGAATGAACCCAAAATGTCCTCACAGAGCAACAACTAAAGCAGACCAGGCCCTTAGGATATGGCGGCACTGCACTAACAGGCTTCACCACAGGCATCCTAAGGTTCGGACAGGCCTAGAGAGCCTGAGGGACAGAACCAAGACTCCAACACCCGGATACCACAGATCCACACCCCACAATCAACCACGGCACTGCTCATCTGGATCTGGCCAGCATTACTCATTGCACACACACACACACACACACACACACATACAAACACACACACAGACTCAGAAAATCGCTAGCTCTCAAAGATGCCAAATTCAGTACTATCACTTTCCTACTCCCGTAATCCTCACGAGTGAACACATTATCTATCGCCAACATTCTTGGCCTGCTTTGAAAACAAGGCCTGTACGGATCAAAGGATCTGATATGTGATGCCGTCCAAATAGAAATCGATTTATAAAATCAGAGTTTGAAAGACCTAACGTTAACCTCTGGAGGTTCCTACCTAGAACATCTTAGGAAAAGGGTGATTGTGGAGAAAAAAAGGCAGGGTTCATTGAAATGATATGGTGAGTATTAAGTGGAAAGGGAAGGGACAACGTACGGGTCCCAGAGGTGAAGGTATCAATTTTCACGTTCCTTCTTCATTTACTGATAATTCCATATTCTAAAACTAAAACCTCACGTCCAAAACTGAAACACCAAACTCACTCTTGAGTCTTAGATGTGTAGCATTTTCTCCAGCCCTCCTTTTGAGACCGACTAGGGGAGTAAGCATGAAATCTCAGACTATATCCGAGAGCATCCTCGGTGAGCACGTTCCTTCACGTCCCTCAACACTCACATGGCTACAGCTCTGAGAAACTCAGGGAATCCAACCGAGAGCTGCCCTCCTAGGCGACCCTCCGAGGCACTTCCGGCCTTAAAAGCACCTCCCAAGCTCGTGTGTACCTCGGGGAAAGCTTCCCTTCCGACTCCCGCACCTGACTTCTCCTTAATGATGCTAAGTCCTCTGCTCCAACCCCTGTGGCCTTGAAAGAAAATGACAGGCACAGAGAAACAGATGACGCAGAGAGCTCAAGGTATGTAGACACAGAGAGTCGCGCGCGCGCGCCCACACACACAAACACACGCTCACACACGCTCGTACGCGTCAACATCTCCATCCACCCTACACCAGCGCCCACGCCGATACCCAGCCCGCTGATTCCCGCCTTACTCTGTGGAGACCGAAGCCAACCAGTAATTTCTTCGGACCAGAAAGTTCAGACCTTCTGTATTGGTGGCACCAGGATGCCAAAGACCCTTCGCGACATCTGGAGCTAAGTGGAGCCTTCAAGAAGCCCGGTGTTTCCCAGAGGTCCCAGCATGCAACTTAGCCCAGCCCATCCGGGAACCGGGCCCAGTGGCTTGTGGGAGTTCCCACGGTGGGGGTCGGGGGGCTCCCGGTGCTTCGTGGGGAGGCGGCCTCCTGTTATCAAAACGGAGTTCCGCGTTCTGTGTTTACCTGATTTTCTCTCCTGTGGCATGGGCCGACGAGCGGAAATTTTAAATTTCAGAGTAAGAAGTAAGATCCGGTCGGGACGGACACTTTGCCTGAATCCCACTGAGAGGGATTCCACCACGTTGTGCTCTGTCTGCTAGGGACTATGGTAAATTTGAAAAGACTGAACTAAAGAATTGGTTGGTTTTTAAACTTGGATAGATTACATTAACAATTTCAAAGAGCCAGATATTCTGGACCCTTACAGGGTTCGGTGTCCCTGTTGACTAGATAGGAAAATTTGAGTGACTACATCTGTATGTATCACCAGAACTTTGTTCAATAGGCAGTTCATTTACCTCCTGTTGGTGGATGAATGACTAGCTCGCATAAGTATCCAAAAAAAAAAAAAAAAAAAAAAAACAACCAAACACATGCCCACATGCCTCTTTTTTATAGGATAAGCACATTTATTGTAACATGACACTATTGAACTTTCAAAACCACTTTTGTTATTTCTCATATTATACAAAGAACTTTTTCCAAACATGATAGAAATTGTGAAAAGACTACAATCCTACTAATAAAGCTAATTGCATTAAATGTGCTGTAAATTATGTAAATGCTAAAGTATAGGTGTCTCATTAGATTTGCAGATAAGTCGTACCCAACCAAGTGTTAGCTACAGAAAATGTGTTAAATATTCTAGCCGATTCAAAGTGACCATCCTCACAATAGTCAAAATATAATAAAATAAAAAGCCTTAAGTCAACTTTGAAATTGAGGCAGTTCTGGGGGCAAAGAACATTGCCAGTACTAATAGCGATAACAAAGACAGCAAATAATCAAGTGGAAACATACTTGGCTGGGCGTGGTAGCACGTGCATTTGATCCCAGTAGTGGGGAGACACAGCCAATGCCTGTCTGAGATGAGGTCACCGAGGACTATTTAGTGAAGACCTGTCTAAAAAACTACAATAAACAGTATGCGTGTAATACCACACCTTCCAAACACGAGGGGAAAAATCTGATAGAGAAATAAGGAGTAACAGCCAAATCCAGCGCCGCATACAAAGGTTTTCAGTCTCAATAACTGATAGAAGAAATCCAGAAAAACAACAGGGCATAGTAGATTTAGACAGCGTCATCACCTATGAATGCAGACAGAATAAAAAAATCAAGACAATTAAACTTTAATGGAATCAGGGGTCCTTAAAGGGAGGGTGTTCTTATATATACATTCCTGGCAGAAATGCCCATTACCTGGAGATGCTTCTGTTTAAAGCTTCCTTTTTTATGCTCTTTGAGAGGGGAAGGGGAACTAATATCATTATCATCACGGTGGGCAGTGTACAGGCCGACTTGGTGTTGGAGAAACTAAGAGTTCTACATCTTGATCCAAAGGCAGCCAGGAAGAGACTAGAGCCTTTTCCCTTTTACTTAATAACCTGCTGTTTTACAATGAGGTACTAGATGCCAGAGACTGCAGTTTCTGGCCTCAAAGGGATTAAGGCAGGTCAGCTACAGTAGCAAAGTGACTTAGACTTAGATAAGTCAATATTTGGGGGGGGGTTGTTTTGTTATTTTTTGGTTTTTTCGAGACAGGGTTTCTCTGTGTGGCCCTGGCTGTCCTGGAACTCACTTTGTAGACCAGGCTGGCCTCGAACTCAGAAATCTGCCTGCCTCTGCCTCCCCAGTGCTGGGATTAAAGGCGTGCGCCACCACGCCCCGCAATATTTTTTATTATTATACAGCAATCCAAAATATCTTTATAAGACCAAGTCTTACCCCGACGACGCTCTTCCCCCTCTGCTGCCTCAAGGAGAACCAAGAACAAGAAAGAAGACCTGCCCTGGCTGGCCTCGGCATTACTTACGACACCTTGAACAGGGACTTCTTGAGGTAAGCCCCCAAAATTCTGTGTGGGTCTCAGAAGAGCTAGGACTCTTGTCTAGGGCCTAGCTAGCCAGCTGATTAGTGAAAATCGGAATCTGTGTGGCCTGAGAGAAGGCAAATTCTGCTTGAGAGAAAGCAATACCTGCCTAAAAAGAACGCAAAGCCCCATCCCCTAGCCTGAAAGGAGGCACCCTGATCAGTTGCTAAATACGACTCTCTAGAATTACATCTGTGTGTTCTGCCTGAAAGAAGGCATCCAATAGGTTATTGATAAACACATAGCTGCCTGTCATTTTTAGTGGGAGTTTTATTGGCTAGTATTAAGCACTCGCCTGCTATCTGGTACTGACCCTGTAAGTGTAAATAGTCTGTAGCTGCCAGGAGAGATTCCATCAACTACTGCTAGCACTGACTTGAATCAGGACAAAGTGAATCTACAGACAGAGACTTCTTTTTTTGGGGTTGGGGGAGCGTTTTGAGACAGGGTTTCTTTATATAGCCCTGGCTGTCCTGGAACTCACTCTGGCCTCGATCTGAGAAATCTGCCTGCCTCTGCCTCCCAAGTGCTGGGATTAAAGGCATGCACCACCCACCACTGCCTGGCCATGACAGAGACTTCTTTACAGATGTTATTAAGCATTAAGCTTACTCTTAAAGAAAAAGGCACTAAGGTTAGCACTAGCTAGCTGACTAGCTTTCTTCAGTTTATACAGTCAGTCTTGGTTTCCGGGAAGGAGAACTTTAGATGTGGATATGTGTGAGAAAGTAGGGCCAGATATTAAAAGCTGGTTACAGAGAACGGAGGAAAAGGCACACCCCTTACAGCGTTTGCTATTTGACATGTGGTTAAACAAACATTGGCAGATAACAAAAAAGCTCAGAGACAGGGAGACTCTTTAGGCTGTTCCCCAGAGAGTATGGAGAACAGCAAAGAGGATTAGGACCACTTACGGGAACCTTTGCCATTTAAGTTGCTTATGACTCCTCGTGATTGGTTTAAAACAACCAGAACACCAGCCTAACTAAAGATGAATGTTTACTGTGGATATATATATATATGAACTTGGTTCAAAAAGAGTTATCTAAAATGTCTGAAAATTAAGAGGGGAATGGAACTGTTAACATACAAAATGTTTACTGGCACAGGGGAATGGTTTGAAGAAACAACTCAACCAAAAATAACAAAGGAAGCTCTAGTAAAAGTATCAGCTGCAGCCCTAAAAACATAGAGATGCTTGCCTAATAGAGATGCAAATACAAAAAGGCTTGCTAATATAATACAGAAACCAGAAAAACATTTTGAGGAATCTGTTGACAGAATGGTTCTTAGCTCTGAGGCAGAAGATGCTGTTTTAAAACAACTGGCCTTTGAGAACGTTGTCCTTGCTTGTCAGTCTCCCCTAAAGATAATTTAAAAATCTGGAAATACGGGCTGGTGAGATGGCTCAGTGGGTAAGAGCACCCGACTGCTCTTCCGAAGGTGATAAGTTCAAATCCCAGCAACCACATGGTGGCTCACAACCATCCTTAATGAGATCTGGCGCCCTCTTCTGGAATGGCTGAAGACAGCTACAGTGTACTTACATATAATAAATAAAATAATCTTTAAAAAAAAAATCTGGAAATACATAAAGCATGTGCTGACATTGTTTCTTCATATCTTCAAGGTGTGCCCATTACAACAACCTCACAAAGCCAGAACACTACCCAAAACCTTACTAAGCAAGAAAAGAATCTCAGCCCCTCAAATAAAGGTAATTCAACAACCTCAGGCAACCAATCCATTTGTCAAAGAAGGACTGTCCAACAGCTATGGCGGGCAACCCCAGGCAACTCAGGACTGAACCTCCACAAAAAATATTTACTCATGACATCTCCTCAAACAGGTTACCTCAAAAGATCTTATAGAAATTTTCCTCACACAAGAAACCTTTGCATCACTGGGAGGGGAGCCCCTTGGTCCTGTGGAGGCTCGATGACTCAGGGTAGGGGGTGCTAGGGCACTGAGGCTGGAGTGAGTGAGTGGGTGGGTGGGGGAGCTCCCTCATAGAGGCAGGGAAGGGGAGGGAGTAGGGAGTTTGTGGAGGGGAAACTGGGAAGGGGGATAACATTTGAAATGAAAATAAATAAAATAACCAATAAAAAAGAAACCTTTGACAAACGGAGCTAATGACATTAGTTATTGTCTTTTAAAAACTAAGGACCAGCCGGCTGTGGTGACTCGCGCCTTTAATCCCAGCACTCGGGAGGCAGAGGCAGATGGATTTCTGAGTTTGAGGCCAGCCTGGTCTACAAAGTGAGTTCCAGGACAGCCAGAGCTATACAGAGAAACCCTGTCTCGAAAAACCAAAAAACAAAAAAAAAAACAAAAAACAACAAAAAAAAACCAACAATTAAAAAAAGATACTAATGAAAGGAAAACTGGGAGACAAGGTAACTCTGTACTACCCTGGCAATTTTTTGGTAACTCTGAAATTATTCAGTTGAGTATGTTGGCACAAAACTACTCCCAGCATGAGGTAAAACAGAGACTACAAGATACGTTTCAATGCCAGCCTGTATTTTACACAGTGAGACTCCATTTTAAAAAATACCAAAACAAAGCCGGGTATGGTGGCGCACGCCTTTATTCCCAGCACTCGGGAGGCAGAGGCAGGCGGATTTCTGAGTTCGAGGCCAGCCTGGTCTACAAAGTGAGTTCCAGGACAGCCAGGGCTATACAGAGAAACCCAATCTCAAAAAACCAAACCAAACAAAACCAAACAAAACAAAACAAAAAAATAAGGACAAGACTTTTTAAAAACCTGCTTTACTGTTTCATTGCTATTTCACAATTTTAGCCCCCACTTTCAGAATTACGAATCTTGCTTCAATTTAGAAATTGCCTTTTCTCTATTGGACATGTTCCAGTTCATTCTATGCTCTCTGGTCCTATGCATGAAGGTAAAGATTAATTTAATTCCTTACAAAAATTTGTTGCTTTTCCTACGAAGTCAACTGAGCAAAATCTTACGTCATCATCAAATCACCCCTGCACTCAGAGAAACTGCTCCTACATTCTTGCAAAGCTGTCAGCCTAGCTTGGGAATTAACCCCTGATGAGCCTGTGTCCTTGTGATTTAGAACAGACAAATATTACATATGTCCTGTCCTTTGAAAAGTTCCTGTATATGTGGACACTTAATTTTTATTGTTATTTATGCTTTTGCCTAATCTGAAAAAAAACTTTAAAGAATATGATACAGTATTTGTTTCATTGTTTTATAATACCAAGTGCTTAAAATCAGACAATGCCCTTGTTTAAAATTAAAAAGCCTTTTAAAATTGGTGTTCGACTCTTAATTTCTCATACTCCACTGACATTCCCTATAGTTCACAGGGACATGTTATTGTGGTATGAGCTCATCAGACCTTAAAAGACATAGACGTCTAAATTACAAAATAAGATCACAATTATTCATCTCCTTCTCATACATTAGAGAACAACAACAAAAAAGTCCATTTTTAAACATTTCAAGCCTCTAATAAAACAAAGACCTACTAACTGGATAAAAGAAAAAAGACTGGAGTTTTTTCCAGGAGAAGCTCTGTTTATATGTTTACAGGACCCTGTAGATGCCAGACCAGCTGATTGTGCCAGGCCTTCTCTGTGGACAGAGACTCCCATACCTGTTACTTCCTTCAAGCCCACTTTAGCCATCATCATCTGCGGACCCTCCACCCATGCCAGAGACCCCAGCAAAAGAAGATACTGAAGACGTGGTTCCTGATTGCATCTGATTGGACTTTTAATCCTATATCCAGGGAATTCAGGGGATATAAAATTGTTAAATTTAAATCTATATGTATCATTTCCTACCAGAATACTTTTTGACTAATTGTATCTTCTCACCAGGTGTCATAATGCTTTTTTTCATTGTATATTTTGTTACCAATTACTTTCTCACAGCTTTGATGTACTGCTCCTGCTATGTTTGCATTGACACAGACTGTTAATTCTCTTTTGTGGCCTAAAAGATTTATAGCCTCTTTTCTCATCTTAGGCATTACAGCCTTAATTGCTATCTTAGGGGCAATTGCAGCTTCTGCAGCCTCTCTAGTCCAACTTCTAACCATTTAAATTCCTTGACAAACAATACTTCCTTAGCACTAAACTCAAGATAGGATTGATAGAGACTTGAGAGAATCAATGCTTTAGAGGAAGCCATTCTTTACATAGGAACTAAATTTCAAAATATTAAGACATGTTTAACTATCTCATGTCATGACAATTATAAATGGATTTGTATCACCCTCTGCCCTACAATGGGTCAGAAATGTCCTGGAAACAGATACAAGCACTTCTGTATGGTGAGTGGAACAATTCACAACTCACCATTGATATGGATACTTTACATTCCCAGATCAGTGCCATCAGTCACTCCAGACTGAAGAGTTCTCCAACAGCAAAACCGGCTGATTTTGTTTGTTTGTTTGTTTGTTTGTTTTTCGAGGCAGGGTTTCTCTGTGTAGCCCTGGCTGTCCTGGAACTCACTCTGTAGACCAGGCTGGCCTCGAACTCAGAAATCTGCCTGCCTCTATCCAGCTTTATTTTTCAAATTCAACCATAAATTTTGTTAAAGATAATGAGGAGCCGGGCGTGGTGGCGCATGCCTTTAATCCCAGCACTTGGGAGGCAGAGGCAGGCGGATTTCTGAGTTTTGAGGCCATCCTGGTATACAGAGTGAGTTCTAGGACAGCCAGGGCTACACAGAGAAACCCTAATTCAAAATAAAAACAAAAACAAACAAAACAAAACAAAAACAAGATAATGAGGAATTTCTCTTATAAATTTGGGAATTTTTTTTTTTCGAAACAGGGTTTCTCTGTGTAGTCCTGGCTGTCCTAGAGCTTACTTTGTAGACCAGGCTGGCCTCGAACTCAGAAATCCGCCTGCCTCTGCCTCCCGAGTGCTGGGATTAAAGGCGTGCGCCACCACGCCGGGCTTAAATTTGGGAATTATTATGGGATTAATTATTCTGCTTCTGTTTCCCCTTCCAGTCATCTTCAGACGCTTAGGGTCTGCTATCAAGTCTGCTCAAAAGCTTGGGCCAAAACCTAGTGATTGTTATATATTTAATAATAACACAAAAATTGTATTAGTAGCAGGAATCTTTCCTAAAATGATTTTCTCTTGGACCTTGCCTATTGGAGTAAATCATGGATTTTCTTTTTTAATGGCAGGTGGACCATCTAGGGAAGATCTCTTGCTAGTTATTCCTGCTAGGAAGATACCTGCTTATCCTGTGATGGCTCCTGACAGAGTTAAAACTTGTAGCACAGGGGTTGATAGTTAAAAATCTATGCTTAGCTAATCTCAAAGGAACCTTGTGATGAGATGCCATCTTGGGGTATAAGCAACATGTGGCTTGCTTCCATCTTAACTTCTGTTTCCCTTCAGAATGGAGGCAGCAATGTGGCTGGCAGCCATCTTTGCTAAGGCTGGAGATGGTGAATGTCATGTGACTTCACTACCATCTTGATTAAAGGTGACCCCATGGTATAAACCGACCAAGGAGACAACAACATGTTTCCAATATATTTTGGATTAGGATGGATTTTTGTATAATTGCTGTCCAGAAAACAAGTTTTTATCAAAGATAAGGTTTCAAAACAATGCTTGTTTAATAAAATATTATGAAGTGGAAATTTCTGGTTTCACTGGAGTCTCAGTTGTGTTGAAAGATCCTGAGAAAAATGTAACAGGTCACAAAGACCCTGAAACTGGGAAAAGAGATTTCATTATTAGCAGAAAGCCTTTACATAGCTGAACATAATAGCCTGAACATTTCTTGAATCTGTGTACTTGCACTCCTACTGTTCTCTGAATGCATGTATTTGCCAACTGCTACAGCTCACTACCACTTGGCACTTTGCACCTGTGTATCTGAGTGTGACAAAGCTCTGTGCACCCATTCTGTGCACCCATTCAATCTACCTCATACCCATGACATTTTTTTGTACCCATTTTTCTTTGGAAAGAATAGATATTGTTAGATCAGGAAAATCCCCTACTCCCCCTCCTCCTTCTTTCCCCCTTGAGGGACCATAAAAACTGGGTCCTCTTTTCCCTTGGGGTTGACTCCTCTATCCACTTCCGGGATACGAGCTGTCCCCAGAGCTCTGGCTTTCCCCGAATAAAGTGTGATTTGCATCAAGCCTGGTCTCCTGTGAGTTTTTTGGGGGTTCGCCAATATCCCGATACTTGAGTGGAGGTCTTCCTATAGGGGCCCTTTCAGTATCACATGATGTTCTTCTGGAAACTGTCTTATGAAAGGATGTTATGCTCATGCTCATGAAGACACATGAGAGATTTTTTTTTTTTTTTTTTGGTTTTTCGAGACAGGGTTTCTCTGTATAGCCCTGGCTGTCCTGGAACTCACTCTGTAGACCAGGCTAGCCTCGAACTCAGAAATCTGCCTGCCTCTGTCTCCCAAGTGCTGGGATTAAAGGCGTGCGCCAACATGCCCTGCTTGAGAATGTTTTGCTGAAGCAGACAAATGGTGTTTTCTGGAAGTTGCGTGGTGAAGGGCATGTGATGTTTTGCTGGAGCGGATCCTTGAGAGAACATGTGATGCTTGGAAGGAGAACGAGTATAACCCAACAGAGCGTGAGCAATGCTCTTGTACTGGTTCGCCAGTTAGATTTCACTGAGGCTGGTCTTCACTGATGTCACTCTTGCATTGGTTCATCTTGTAACTTTTTGCTGGTCTTCATTGGGCTTCACTGATGCTAGTCTTTGCTAATGACAGAAATGAGATGGCAGTAGTTCATCTTGCTTTCTTCACTGATCTTCTCTTGTCTTGATTTCATAGAGAGAAATTTACCAAAGAACTTCTGGTGGTATTACAGCTGCTTTTTGCTGCTTCCAAGGACAGCAGAGCCTCAAGGGTTTTTTGTTTGTTTGTTTGTTTGTTTGATTGATTGATTGATTGATTGGTTTTGAGCTGCCACTGCTGATTCATGTTTGGTATTTGGCTAGTGGACTGGACTGCTGACAGTGAAGATTGGAATCACCCCAAAGAACTACTTCTAAACAGGTCCACATCCCCCATTTCCTATTTCAAGTGGAAACTTAAGGGTTCTTTGGAATACCAATTGGATGGTGTTTTGCTGGGGCAGACACATGAAAGAACTTTTAGCTGAAGTCAACACAGGTGAAAGGTTAAGGCAGACTCATGAAGAAACTTTTCACTGAAGTAGACACAAGAGAGAGGATGTTCTGCTAAAACAAGCATGTGAAAAGACACGTAATGAAAGATTCTTTGCTAATGGTATGTGTGCATTGATCTGCCTTACATTGTGCAGTTGAGCTGCATTTGTCAGGACTCCTTAGAGAGAAACAAGCCAGAAAACTTCTGGTGGTGTGCTGCAGTTTCTTGCCACTTCTGTGGGCTCAACAATAAAAGAACTTCCAGGGGAATCACCATCCCTGACTCAAGCTGTACTACCAAGCAATAGTGATTTAAAAAAAAAAAACACAACTGCATGGTATTGGTAGAGAAACAGACAAGTTGATCAATGGACTAGAATCAAAGAACCAGAAGTAAACCCACACACCTATGGACAAGCCAAAAACATACAGTGGGAAAAAGAAAGCATCTTCAATAAATGGCACTGGTATAACTGGCTAGGAGAATGAAAATAGATCCATATTTATCTCCTAGCACAAAGCTCAAGTCTAAGTGGATCAAGGACCTCAACATAAAACCAGATACACTGAAACTAACAGAAGAGACAGTAGGAAAGAGCCTTGAACTCATTGGCACAGGGGGAAATTTTCTAAACAGAACTCCAATGGCTCACGCTTTAAGACTAACAATCAAAAAATGGGACCTCGTGAAGCTGAAAAGCTTCGGTAAAGCAAAGAACACTGTCAATAGGCCAAAACAGCAATCTACAGATTGGGAAAAGATCCTCACCAACCCTACATCTGATAGCGGACTAATATCCAATATATACAAAGAACTCAAGAAGTTAGACTCCAAAAAACCCAAATAACCCAGGGCTGGGCGGTGGTGGTGCACGCCTTTAATCCCAGCACTTGGGAGGCAGAGGCAGGCAGATTTCTGAGTTCGAGGCCAGCCTGGTCTACAGAGTGAGTTCCAGGACAGCCAGGGCTACACAGAGAAACCCTGTCTCAAAAAACAACAACAAAAAAGCTCAATTAAAAATGGGGTTCAGAACTAAACAGGTAATTCTCAACAGAGGAATCTTGAATGGCTGAGAAGCACTTAAAGAAATGTTCAACATCCTTAATCATCAGGGAAATGCAAATCAAAAGGACCCTGAGATTCTCCCTTACACCAATCAGAATGGCTAAGATAAAAAACTCAAGTGACAGCACATGCTGGCAAGGATGTGGAGAAAGAGGAACACTGCTCCATTGCTGGTGGGATTGCAAGCTGGTACTACCATTCTGGAAATGAATCTGGCAGTTCCTCAGAAAATTGGAAACAGTTCTTCCTGAAGACCCAGCTATACCAGTCTTGGGCATATACCCAAAAGATGCCCCACCATACCACAAGGACATGTCCTCCACCATGTTCATAGCAGTTTTATTTGTAATAGCCAGAAGCTGGAGACAACCCAGATGTCCCTCAACCGAAGAATGGATACAGAAAATGTGGTACATTTATACAATGGAATATTATTTAGCTACTTAAAATGAGGACATCATGAATTTTGCAGGTAAACGGATGGAACTAGAAAATATCACCCTGAGTGAGGTAATTCAGACACAAAAGGACATGCATGGTATGTACTCACTGATAAATGGCTATTAGCCAAAAAGTACAGAATACCTAGGACACAGCCTACAGACCATAAGAAGTGTAAGTAGAAAGGCCCAAGAGAGGATGTTTTAATTCCACTTAGAAGGGGGAAGGAAATAATCACAGGAGGCAGAGGGACAGAGGAACCTGGGTGGGAGAGGGGAGAAGGGGGAAGATGGGAACAGGATCAGGTATGGAGGGAGGCAGGAGAGAAACCAAGAGAATGAATGGGGATAAGCAGCATCAGGGGTGGGAGGACCCTCTAGAATGTACCAGAGACCCAGGAGGTGAGAGACTCTAAGGACTCACTCAGTGGGGGTGACCTTAGCCAAAATGCCCAACATTAGGGAGAGGGAACTCAGAGTACCTCCAGTAGATAGAGAGGGCCTCAAGTGGAGGGACAGGGCTACTAACCCATAGTCAGATTTTCTTTTTTTTTTTTAATTAAATGTTTATTTTGATGATTTTTGGTTCATTTCAGGTACTTTTCTTTTCTTTTTTCCCTCGTTCCGGTCAACCCTGCTCGCTCCAGCCGGCCCCGCTCGCTCCGGTCAGATTTTCTGACCCAGAACTGTTCCTGTCTAAAAGAACTGCTGAGACAAAAATGGATAAGAGACTGAATGAAAGGCAGTCCAATGACAGGCTCAACTTGGAATCCATCTCATGGGAGGGCACCAAAGCCTGACACTATTACTGATGCTATGAAGTGCTTACAGACAGGAACCTGGCATAGCTGTCCCTGTGAGAGGCCCTACCAGCAGCTGAGACAGAAGCAGATACACAAGCATTGAACTGAAGTCGGGGATCCCCATGGTTGAATTAGGGGAAGGATTGAAGAAGCTGAAGGGGAGAGCTACCCCATAGGAAGACCAGCAGTCTCAACTTACCCAGACCCCAGGGAGCTCCCAGAGGTGACCGAGGAGGAGAGAGACTCTAAGGACTCACTCAGTGGGGGTGACCTTAGCCAAAATGCCCAACATTAGGGAGAGGGAACTCAAAGAGACTGAGCCACCAACCAGGAGCATACACGGGCGGGTCTGATGGCCCTGGCACAAATATAGCAGAAGTCTGCCTGGCCAGGTCTTAGTGAGAGAAGATGTACTTAATCCTCAAGAGACTTGAGACCCCAGGGAAGGGGGAGGCCTGGTGGAGGTGTGGGGGAGAGCACCCTCTCGGAGGCAAAGTGGAGGAGGAATGGGGTGAGGAACTGTGGGAGAGGAGACCAAGAAGGGGGGCAACAACAGAAATGCAAATAAATAAGAAACATTGAAAGAAAAGAGAAAGCATGTATCAGTGGCAGGTCCAGAGCACAGCAAGCTTCATCTCTAGGCACAGGGCTCTGCATTCTGAAGCTGGCCTGGCTCCTGCTGGATGCTTCCCTGCTCAGCAGGGAACAACCTCACTGGGACCTTGTATACCACCACATTAAGCGTAAGCATCTTGAGATTCCAAAGAAAAAGGACAAATGTCCAAGCAATGTTGAGGGAAAATTTGTTTTGAGGGCAAGTCTAAGGGATGATGCAGTTCTCCAGAGAGGGAGGGAGCCCCAAGTTCCAGATGAAAATTCATGTTTCATTCCTCCTCTTCCCTCATGGGAGACTGTGTTTGAGTAGTCCTGGGATGGTTGTAGCGAGGTGTGTGTCAGAGGACACGGCATGTCCTCTGCTCTGTGTAAACTTAATAGTGATATCATCATGTTGGTGCTTGGTACTCTATGATTGACAGAATCATCTTTAACTACTTAGCAACATGCACACTGTTACTTCACCTGACATGTGCTGATGGGAAATAGAAGAAATGTTACTAAAGAATACACGAAGGGCTGGAGAGATGGCTCAGTGGTTAAGGGCACTGACTGCTCTTCCAGAGGTCCTGAGCTCAAATCCCAGCAACCACATGGTGGCTCACAGCCTTCCGTAATGGGCATCCGATGCCCTCTTCTGGTGTGTCTGAAGACAGCGACTGTGTACTCACATACATGAGATAAATAAATCAATAAATCTTTAAAAAAAAAAAAAAAGAATACATGAAAACTGCCACAGGCTCCCAGACTCTATTTCAACAGACTCTGTGATGCTATTCAGACTATAAAATGTAGCACGCAGACAGCACATCTGTCAAAATGGAAACAAAGACTTAATCCATCAAATCCATAGTTCTGGGAAAGTCTCTAAATATACAAGCCTTGCTTTTTGGCTTCTATAGTTCTGCTTCTGGCTGACTGCTCTTATTAACTGAAGTATGTCAATCCAGGATATGGCTTTTATACTTTAAAGATTTATTTTATTTATTATATGTAAGTACACTGTAGCTGTCTTCAGACACTCCAGAAGAGGGCGCCAGATCTCGTTACGGATGGTTGTGAGCCACCATGTGGATGCTGGGATTTGAACTTATCACCTTCGGAAGAGCAGTCGGGTGCTCTTACCCGTTGAGCCATCTCACCAGCCCCCGGCTTTTATACTTTAAAGGTCACCTTGAGAAAGGCTCAGGGCTATACTGGGATCCCAAAATAAAGTGTAGTCAAAAGCTGGCTAATAGACTTTCTGTTGGTTTAAACCTGAGTCCCAGTGTTCTCCGGTGAACCTGTGCAGGACACCCAAGCACATAGAATTGTATGCCAAGGTCACTGTTGACTAGTAGTTTGGGTCCTTTTATTTACATGAGATGGTATCTCTGTGAAGCATCAAGTGAACTGAAAGAAGAAAAAACTAAAAACAGGTTCACCATTTCAGAGATGTCCCCAATTCAGGATTAAGTGGCCAGGGAAGATTGAGTTCAAACACTCAAGCGCGTGCATTCTATCTGAATTATTTTTCAAGTCCATTCCCAAATTCCATCAAGTAAAAGCCCTCTGTACCACTAGCTCGAAAAACCATGTGGTTAACACATCTGCAATCCACTGACCCAGAGGCCGAAGAAGCATTGTTTGACCCCAGGAGTGTACTTCCACTAGGACAATAAAGTAAGAGCTCAAGAACTAGATTACTTGGTTGGTTGTCTTTGGCAACTGGGACAGAGTCTGACTCAGTCCCTCTGGTGCACCAGGGAGCCAGACCAAGTGAGCAGTTCTCAACAGCAACATCAACCACGGTGTTTGCAGCCCTGCTGAGGACAGTCAGGGCCACAGGGAGGGCTGCTACAAAGCCCTCGGGACGGGAAAGCTGTGGGTGCTCTCTCTCCCCTACCAAGAGCTCCATGCTGGTTATGCTGGCATATGAAGTCATGCTGACCTCCTCTCACTATTGCTGGGACTTGGGTTGTACCCATTTTACTTGATGCTTCAAGCTACACAGCTATGGGAAATGGGCAAGAGGTTCTGGATAGGTTGTGGCAATGCCCTCATGTCGTTACCTTGGGATGGTACCTGGTTCCTGAATCCTCTGGAAAGGGAACGTTTCACATTGCCTTTCCACTCAGGTTCATTTCCTTGGCTCTGCTAAGCAAGTGCTCCATCAGCCACCAGTCTCCACACTATGTTCTCAGTTCTACCTCACCTGCAGTTTACCCCTGACTCTTTGATTCACTTACATGTGGTCTGGGGGGTGGGGATGGGGGTGTCTTTTTTGTTATCCTGCCAACTGTGGAAAGGGCCTCCTTCCCTTCAAGGACCTGATATTCTCCATCTATTTTCCCTAATATTTGCTTTCTTAAAATTTTTTAGGCTGGGCGTGGTGGCGCACACCTTTAATCCCAGCACTTGGGAGGCAGAGGCAGGCAGATTTCTGAGTTTGAGGCCATCCTGGTCTATAGAGTGAGTTCCAGGACAGCCAGGGCTACACAGAGAAACCCTGTCTCGAAAAAACCAAAAAAATAAAATTAATTTTTAATGTGTTTTGCCTATGTGTATGCCTGTAGACTACATACATACCCAATGAACCAGAGGCTAGGGGCATCAGATCCCCTGTGGGTGCTGGAAATCAAACCTAGGTCTTCTGGAAGAATAGCAAGCACTCTTAACCACCTGGCCATCTGTCCAGCCTCTGCTCTTATATTCTTTATTGGAGGATTGCATTGTTCTTTGAAACACATACTAAGTTTTAAAACAACACCCAAATATTCAAATATATATAGGGGATGGCGGATGCCATTATAATCAATCTGCACTCCCTGACAGCTCTATATTCTAGGCTGGACGGGATGAGAAAGTAACAGTCAAAAGCAGTGGTTTTCTCTACCTCTGAGCAGTGGGAAATACAGGTATTTAATTCTCATTCACAGCTAGTAAAATTAGCATTATGAAGTAACAAACTAATTTTATGGATGGGAGTACCACAATATGAGGAATTGTATTAAAGGGTTGAGAACCACTGTTCTAAACCACAGTAGCTTTCTCCAAGCAGAACATGGGCAGGCCCTACAGAGGATGGCAAACAGATTCCTTCCTGACTTGGGTGAGTGGGAGCAGGCTGGGTAGCTATAGAGGGAGAGAGAGCTAAACGGTTTTAAGGGAAACTGGGGTCTGGCCTTAGTCTTCAGAACCCTGCAAGGGCAAGCAGCCGACAGGACAGGAGGGCAGGGGTCACACCGGAGCCTCGAAAGCCACATTAAACAATGGTTAATAACTGAGGTGACAGAATTGCACAACACACAGCTTCTACAGACAGATAACCAAGGATGCACCACATCCAGGGAGGGTGGGCAAAGCGTAACCGAAACAGAACCCTGGAGACGGCAAGACAAACTGAGCACAAACCCTCAAATAAGGTGGAAAACATTTTGCTAAGTTACAAGTGACTTAGAAAGTCTCACTTGCCAGAGTTTAGTCTTCATACACAGGGTAACACACCCAACAGACTCAGTGTGCCCAGGCATTGGGCACTTGGGAACTTGCCCCTTAATGGGCAGACAGGCATGTGCACTGGGGTTTAACTGTTTCCTTGGCAACCAAATATACCTGTGCTCTTTCTGACACTGTACAAAAGACTGAGGGGTTATCTCTGTCCCTGGTCCTTGTGCATATAAGGAAGGCAGAAATTACTGAAAACCCAAATGATCTTCTTGTAGAAATGACAGAGGGGCTTCAGTCAGTGGCCACGGCTTTGGTTGAGGTTCATTTTCTAAAATCTTCAAAGTCATTTGGTTCATATTCTTTGCTCTTCTCCCAGGCTGCAACACAGGCCAGGAACCTTGCCTCTGTAAGTGTTAGGAGACAAGGAGGGACACAGAGGGTCCTATTCAAGGTCCATATTCCCTAAAGGAGTTAAACACCTAATAAGAAATTAAATAGATCCAATCACGTCCATTTATTGACTAAACCAATCCTGGGTAAAGAGAAAACTAGCCTTTGGGACAGGTGCCTGGGGAAGTGTGGGTAGGGGGTCACTTGTAAAATTCATGTTCCTGTTCATCTTTCTTGATCACGGTCTTGTATGCTTTCTCGAAGTCCTTGGCCAGGACAATGTAGCGGTTCTCACGGACAGCCAACATTCCACTCTAGGAAGGGATGGGAATGAAAACTGTACGTCAAGTACCGCCCTCCCAACCCCCTAAACCCCATGACAGTGAAGGAAGAGAAATATGGAGCTCAAGAATCTAGGGAGGCAACAAGGGAAAAGACTGGAAAAGGGGAGACACCTTCAAACACCCCCACTCAGGTCAAAGAGACGACCACTTACCTCCTGACAGATGGAGTTGATATCGGCTCCTGAAATCTTATCTGGCCGGGCCACATCTATAGCAGCTGAGTTAGAGAAACCTTTCCTCATATGGTGGGGTCAGTCCTTGAAACGGATGCTGTCCTGGTCATCACCCCTCCTCCCTGGACCTGTCCCTGTCCTCCACAAATGGTGGTGGTGAAGACCCAGCCTTCATTTCCTGCTGGGTTCCCCCCTCACTTCCAAAGAAGGATACAGTCTTCCAGGTCGACCTCCTCAGAAAGGTTCATTTTGCTGGTGATGGTGGAGAAAATCAACCTCTTCTGGCGACGGTCAGGGAGCGGGAATTCAATTTTTCGGTCCAGGCGTCCTGGCCGCAGTAGAGCTGGATCCAAGGTGTCTGCTCTGTTTGTGGCCATGATTACCTGGCACAGGGAAGAACCAGCTTAGGCTTCTGCCATCCCTACATCTTCTTTTCCTGCCATGACATCTGGCCTCCATGAGCCATCTCCTGTCTTTCCTCAGTCCTTAGGCCATACCACCCTTTGCCAATCCTGAACCCTAAACCTTCACATTGACGTTCTGGTCAAATCCATCCATTTGATTCAGTAGCTCCAGCAGGATCCTCTGAACCTCCCTGTCAGCTAAGAGTGAGAAACATGGTCAGTTTAGAACACATCCTTGGACAAGCCCACACAAGATCCAGGTATTTGGGCACTGCTCACCTCCTGTCTGGGCATCAAATCTCTTGGTGGCAATGGCATCAATCTCATCTATGAAGATGATGGCAGGTGCATTCTCCTTGGCTAGGCGGAACACATCCCGGACCATTCGGGGGCCCTCACCCAGGTACTTCTGAACAAACTCTGAGCCCACCACACGGATAAATGCAGCTGAGGGCAGAATGACAAGGATTTTAGAATGAGGGATGTCCTCCTCTGGGGTCCTTTGTGCTTTACCTGCCTCTGGGAATTCCTGAAAATATCTCTCTCTCTTTTTTTTTTTTTTTTTTTTTTTTTGATAACTCCCCGTAGAAGCTGCCTAAGGCACAGGGCTGGGTCCCCACATGCCTCACAATGACAGATAAGCCCCAATCAAACCCTACTTGTACATGAAGAGGGTGGGGTGAGGCTTTTATTTTTTTTTTTTAATTTATTTTTTATTTATTTATTTATTTTTTTGTTTTTCGAGACAGGGTTTCTCTGTATAGCCCTGGCTGTTCTGGAACTCACTTTGTAGACCAGGCTGGTCTCGAATTCAGAAATCCACCTGCCTCTGCCTCCCTCTGCCTCCCTCGTGCTGGGATTAAAGGCGTGCGACACCACGCCACGCCCGGCGGGGTGAGGCTTTTTAAAAGAATCAGAATATTAAATACAAAACAAGAACTAAAAGCACACATTTCTAGAACACATGCATAATCAGTTAACAAAACAGAAATGTCCATAGACTAAGATTATCTGACTAACAAATAATCTTAAATTCAGGTTTGCTCTCTGAACCATACTTGTTTACTTGTTTGCTTGTTTGTTTGTTTGTTTGTTTGTTTGAGAAAGGATCTTGATACACAGCTCAGCCTTGCCTGGGGTTAAGTATGTAGCCAGGCTGGCCTTGAATTTGTAATTCTCCTGTTGCAAGCTCTGCAGGGCTGGGATTAAACACATTTACCCAGCTCTGAACTACTTTCCCAGCCTTGGAAGAATCAAAGGCTCTAAGGCTCTCTTCTCACATAACTGACAGCTGGCAGTAAGGCTGAACCAGGTTTGCTCTGAGCCCTGGCTGCACTTGTTTCCTAATAGGTGGACAGCTGCATGCGTGTGGAATATACTCCTGGGACTCCTTCCTGCCACCAGAGCAAGGAGACATAATTCGTACACACAGGCCAAGTAGGAGCTGAGCAAGGCTGCAGGCTATGGCAACCCTCAGGCCACACCTCACATCTGGCTGAAGGTATAAAAATGTGCTCACCCACCCACTTCCCTGCTCCCACATGACTGCTGACCCTGCCCTAGACACACCTCACCACTTTCCCCCTGCCCACAGTGGCCTTCACTCACTCACCTCACCCCTGTCCTTCTTCACCCTCCCCGGCCTCCTGTCTCTCTTTTAGAGTGATCAGTGTCTGGCATTCCTCCCACCACCATGACACTCCCCTGCTTAGTCCCTCACTCTCAGTGGCCATGGAGTCAAGTAGACAGAGTCCTGTCTCCACCAGGACTTTCCTTCTCCAAGGAGACAACTCAAGGACTTTCCCATTGTTCTACCCCTGCCCCCTCTTCCACTGAAAAAGCCTTTTCCAGATTCACCCAGAACAGAGGAGCCCCTCACTTTCTGTCTGTTCTTGGCCATGCTCACCTATCTGGATTGAAACCTGGGCAGAACAAGGACACTAATGGACCACTAGTAAATTTCAAAAATGTCTATTCTCCAGTTCAGAGTACCTTAGCAATGTCAACGCCCTGCCTTTCTAACTGCTCTGTGACTCTAGGGGACATGAAGTAACATGGAGGAGTCTGAGTAAGGGGTACACAACAACTATCTATAACCATGTTCCCTAAAATTATCCTCAGGAAATACTTGAATAAAAAAAGATGTTTTAAGACGGCAGATTTCCTGACTCCCAGATATAACACAGAGCTTTATGACTTTATTATTACTTTTTTCAATAGTCAGGAAGAAATGTATCCTCTGTACCAAGTGTATGGCTTACACATCCCTGTCTCTCACTGAGCTCAAGAAGATCAGTGGAGCATCAAGGGCCAGCAGTTTGGGGGGGGGGGGGTGTCAGAGGTCTTGGCATCAAATCCTAGCACTACAGCTGGTCAGCTGGTGACCTTGAACAAGTTGTAAGCCTGCTTTCTTATGTGATGCATTTCTTTTTCTACAGGGCTGAAGCAGTCAGCAATACCAAAGCTACTCCTATTAAACAGCATAAACGGGATTCAGTACATCACCACAGGAATGCCCACCCAAGGCCTAGCTGTTATGGAGAAAGGCCAGAGGACAGAAGAGATGATGCTAAATTCTCCTCAGCCTGCCCTAGGTCTTTAACACAGCCCAGGAACCAGCCTGCAGTCTCCCTCAGAACAGTCTTGCATTTCCACAGGAGGTGTTTAAATCATCCACGCATTGCTGCTCCCTCCACCTGCCTTTTCAAAGTCACCTAAGCCTAAGTCGCCACCACAGAGACCTCTGAGTCCTCAGGTGACTGCTCGGCTCCGTCCTCCTTGTCGGGGCGGCACCTTCCCTCATCCTCCTGCACCCACCCGTCTAAGCTCACCACCTCCCCACATCTCCCACCTACCACCTCTCTTTGTGCTTGGATCACCAACCTTTCCAGGTAACTAGCTCCTTCCCTAAGGCAGTTATAACAGTAAAATCTCCCCTTTGCAGATATCGCCCACCCCTACTTGTCCTCGAGGATACAGGCCCCAGGAATGGACATTTGCTTGTTGCAGTATCTCAGAACTAGAGCCAGTGACACATGGCACATGTGGTCCAATGCCAACTTCTGAAAGGCATGTGCGACTTCCCGAGAAGAGCAGGACATTACAGATGTCTAGCTAGCACTGTGACCTGTATTTACCACCGCTACTACTATTTTTATTTCACTTTTTAAAACCCTGGCTTATACCCAGAAAGATGAACTGAAGAGGACACACTGATGACTTCTGAATCTCAGCCACAGCTCACATCAAAGGACAGTGCCCGTGTTTCCTGTTTCTGACCGAGGGTTCCCTGGTCATGCAATCTCCGTGTGTCCCAGAGTGAAGCCACTGTTCTCCTTCCTCAGTTCATCCCTCTTCCCCATGAAAGCCAACAGGGTGCCAGGGGGCCCAAACCAGGAACTGACAACTTCTCTTCAAGGACCACCTCTTGCTAACTACACCTAATTCAGGTTTCTTTAGACTAAAACTAGTTTAGTCTATTTATAATCAGGCACCTCACAATCTCTTCAGCCTCATCCCTTCATGCTGCCAAACATAGCTTGCACAGCCACTCACCAGGACAAAACCACAAGTATGAGTTTGCTCTAGTGGTATCTGTAGCCTACCCACGAGCTACTGCACATGAGCTCCTCTCCACCGCTGGGCCTCTGCACGAGTGTATTTCCTGACCTAAATTCCTGCTCCCAATCTCTGTGCCTGACAAGTGTATTTCCTGACCTAAATTCCTGCTCCCAATCTCTGTGCCTGACAGCTCCTTAGCCCCTGCTTCTCCTGGAAACCCCTTCCTGAGAAGCCCATGCAGGATGGACAGCACACCCAGGACAGGGTCACCATCCACCCCAACTCCCTAGACTACTATATGGACCACTCTCTCCCTAATCTTACCTCTAACCACTTGCCCCTGTGGCTTCTGCCCAGCAAGCCAGTTGATAAGCACCAAGTCTGAACCCACCATAAGAAATACTCTGTATTGTTTCTCTAACTCATCATCGTCCTATGGAATCAGGATAGGATGTTTGTTTATTGGCTTAGTTTTTGCTTGTCTGGAGAAGGGTTTCACTAGGTAACCCAGAATAACCTTAAATGTTTATCTTAATGCCCTAGTCTCCTGAGTTAAGATTAAGAATATTTGCCAGAAGCTGGGCAGTGGTGGCCCACGTCTTTAAGCCCAGCACTTGGGAGGCAGAGGCAGGCGGATTTCTGAGTTCAAGGCCAGCCTGGTCTACAGAGTGAGTTTCAGGACAACCAGGGCTATACAGAGAAACCCTGTCTCGAACCCCACCCCACACCCCCAAAAAAAGAATATTTGCCAGAATGACCAGATGGGCTTTTAAAATTTTATTTCACCTTACTGAGACAGGGTGTCACTATCTAGCATTGGCCAGCCAGGAACTGCCCATACAGACCAGGCTGGCTTTGAACTCACAGCAACTCACCTACTTCTATCTCCTGGGCACTGGGATTATAAGTATGTGAGACCACACCTGGCTCATTAGTTTTCAATTTTGAGAAAACCAGGGCACAGTGAGGTGTAATCACCTGCCGGGGACTGCATGTCCCGTAAAGGCCCGCCATCTGGGCTATGGCCCCAGAGCCTATATTTACAGACACTACTGCTATGTCACTTCCTACAGAACCCAAGGAAGCAGGAGGCGAGGCAAGAAGAGCATTGGGGAGGCCGTGAGAGGCTCACCTGTCGTGTGATGTGCCACAGCCTTTGCTAACATTGTCTTCCCACAGCCAGGAGGGCCATACATGAGGACACCTCGGGGAGGATCGATGCCAATCTAAGAGATAAGAAAAGGATGAGCCAAGGGATTATGTCACCAACCCTAGGTCCAGAGACCTCCCTGCCCTGCCGCCTCGCTCGCCTCACCTGCTTGTACAGCTCGAAGTGCGTAAGCGGGAGCTCCACGGCCTCCCTCACCTCCTGCTTCTGGATGTCCATGCCTCCAATGTCGGCATACATCACATCTGGCTTCTGGTCTGGTGGGAGAGTAGAGCTAGGGCTTGCGGCTTGGCCCCTAGGGTCCCCTTGGGACTCCCAGGGCCCCGGTGCCCCCCTCACCTGAGGTGAGCATCATGATGCTGCTGTCGGCCTCGGGAGGCAGCACATCCACCAGGGCATTGCTGTGCTTGTGCAGGGCCACTGAGGCGTTGGGTTTGAGCAGCTCCCGATCGATGGTACTCAGGATGCGCACATAATAGTTAGAGCCTTTGGGAGCAGACAGGAAGGAAGATGAAGTGAAATGCCAGAGACTTGATGTCACTCCTTCCCCGTTTCCCTCTACATCACAGCTGGCACTTTCCACGTTTTCCACATCTGGCCCTAGGTCATCCCCTCTTAGCCCCCATGCTCATACTAATGACTTCCCTGCTGGTCTTCAGCCCTGATTCTTTCTTCAGGTCCAGCTCTGTGCATCTCAAATGTGGTCTCCTGGATGGCCTTGGGAATCTTTCAATGTGTTCCCAACACAGTCCTGGTACTCTCCACTAAACTGTGCTGTCCCCAAGTTGCCAGCCAGAGGACTAAGCCTTGTTCTGGCCCCCTCAGTCACTCTTTCTACCCCACCTCCCTCTGCTCTCACCTAGGCCACCACCAAACCCTGCCCTCATTTGGAACTATCCCCTGCCTAAGTATCCATATAAATTCCTGGTCAGCAGCCTCCATCTCTCTTCTCCAATCTAGTCTCTACAGCAAGACTTGTGCGTGCAGCAGCCTCCCACACATCTTCCACGACCTCAGCTCCCCTCACCATCTGCCTCCAATCCCACCCCTCCAATCATACCGCTATCTCAGGGAGCCCCACTGTCTTAAGTCTCACTTTCAAAGACACAGGCTTCATCTTGGATATTATTCTCCCTTCACTTCCTCAAAGCCCACCTGTCCGAGCCCACATGGTCACACGACTTTATCTAGAGCCTTTAAAAACACACGGCTCAGTCCAGCAGCAGGAAAAGACAGGTAAGACACCAGAATCGTTAGCTACTGTAAGATCAGGGCATGGATTTATGTTACTAGCATCTGCTGTATGCTGAGTCCTCAACAGAGCCCAATGTCTTTACATATAACCTATGCTTACAGACAGCAACTCCATATCCAGCAGCAGTTGTGGAGTTAACTCAGACGAGGGAAGTGACCTAAAGTTTGTTTAAATCAAACAGACTAAAACCACAAACATCAAAGGTATTCCAACCCACATGGCAAATTTCTTCTTCTTTTTGTCTGGAGACAGGATCTCTCTATGTACTCCCAGAAACACACTAGGTAGACCAGGCTGACCTCAAACTCATAAAGATCCCCTTGTCCCTCTGCCTCCTCAGTGCTGAGGTTAAAGGTGTACACCAGCACACCTGGACAGTGAAACTATATACACACACACGTGAATTGAGAGGCAGGAAGAGACATTCAGAAAATAAAGTACATATCCACTTTTGAATCGGTCAGTACTCTGGCCATTCTATCACCCTGTCTTGCTCCCAACCTACCTCACCACTCACCTGTGGTAGAGCCCACAATGGCTGTGTTCTGATCCACAGCTTCCAAGAACTGACCGATGACCAAGGGGATGCTCTGGATTCGTTTTACTTCCTCCTGGGCGTGGAGGAATTCCTTCTTCAGGTTCTTCTGCTCATCCTTGATATACTCCTCCTGCACCTCCAGGAACTCCAGCTCTTGCTGCAGTTTCTGCCCACACAGAGAGAGCAAAGGGTTGGCTGTAGGCCTTGCCGTACCAGAGTGGGAGATAGGGGCCCATATGTGATGGGGGACAGTAGGTATGCAGGAGCCAACTTAGGGTTGAACACACCTTGTAACGGCTATACAGGTCCTCCAGGTCTTCAGGTTCAGGTCCCAGAAAGGACAGGCCAGTCTGTGGCCGAGACACGGACAATGCTGGGATCTCATCCTATAGACGGAAAAGAAAACTTGGTGTTGGAAGTGGAGAATCATCTCATGAAGTCAGTGAGAGCGTTCTTCCTATTTCGCCACCAAGTCGCCTATGTCTCCAGTGTCTGACATAATTCATTATCTTTCAATAGATACAGGAACTGCTCAGTCCCCTATGTAGGTTGCTAATAGTAGGTCCCTTAAACAAAACTCTTCATGAAAGTTTTGCAGCAGCGTCATACCGGATCCTAGCATCCCAGTCCCCTCAAGAGGTTCTAAGTCCCGTGGATTTTAAAGTCAGAGTCACATTCAGAGTCTCATTACCCAGTTCCCCCCCCCAAAAGCTTTCATATCAGATTCCCCAACTCACATTAAAGCCAAAGGTCACTCAGCCAAACCACAACTAATACTTAAATCCTCCCTGATCACGAACCATGCACACTCAGTCCACTGGTCCCTTGGCCACGGAAATACCTAGGCCACAGGGCCCCCATACATCATCCTCCACCTGGTCCAGACCCCAAACCAAAAAGCTAGGAAGCACAGCTATCCAGGCCTCGCAACCGATCCGTCTGAAAAGAGTCTTTAAGTTCAGCGCCACTCTCCTCCCGCTCTGCTTTTCTGAGCTCTGCCGCCCTCCAGACAACATGACTACCCCGCCAGGCCTCAGGACCACCCAAAGCTCGACACCGAGGCCTCTGAACCCACCCAGTCCAGAGCTGGGATCCTGAGAATCCCTCAGCACCCCACTCATGTCCAGCTCCCGCTAAGAAACCCAGATCCCCACCGCACCTGAATTTTCTCCACCAAAATGCCTATCTCCTCCATAGTGACCAAGCCGGCCTCAGTGCAGCCCGGCCAGTCACGGCTTCCGCTGACGCCAACGGAAGTCCCTCACATAGAGCATCTTGGGAAGCGTAGTTTTTAAGGTATCGCCGCGGGTTGACCTGACGGGCGGGATAACAGGAAGGGCGGGAAACTCTTGGCCCTGGGCTCCGCCCCTAAAGTGCGTTCCTGCGCTCTGCGTTCCCGGCGCGCGCGCGCGCGGACCCGCGAGGACGTTGCGCGTGCGCAGTAACTCGCGTTCTGGCGTCATCTTGCTTCGCGGTCCGTCGCGCGTTGTGAAGGTTTCTCCAGTAGGTGGCGCGGCTGCGTTGCTCTTGAAGAAAGTCTCCAGAGGATGGATTAATTAATTGATTGATTGATTGATTGATTTTAATATTATCCACTTTTTACTTTCTTGTCTTTTCAAAGCCAGTCCCGAACTGAGAATATGAAGATTATTCAAGTCCTGTCCTAACTGGTTAAAAACTCCAGAGCTTTGTTAGAAGGAATTCTCAGATTTAACTAAGTATAAGAAACGAGAGGCGCTAGAGAAGCCTTTAGTTCCACAGAAGAATCTCTTGACCTTCTCTGGCCGCCACCTGAAGAGAGAAGCAGAGGTCACAGAACGGCGAGGAGCCAATCAGATCGCACCAAAGCTGGAGAAACCGAGGCAGCCGCGAATGCAGATCCTCTCTTTTTTGCCAAGTCCTGTCGAATCTTTTCTTCTCTGTCCTCTTCATATTATTTTTAGGAGCTGTCAAGATGGCCCAGTGCTGAAGAACAATTGCTGCTCTTCTACAAGACCTGAGTTTGGTTCCCAGCACCCAGGAGGGGCAGCTCACTAGCACCTGTAGGCAACTCCTTTGGTTTCTGCGGGCACCTGCACTCAAGCACACATCCCCGCTAGCAGAAACACACCTACACATGATTAAAAGTTTTGAAAGAGCCGGGCGTGGTGGCTCACGCCTTTAATCCCAGCACTCGGGAGGCAGAGGCAGGCGGATTTCTGAGTTCGAGGCCAGCCTGGTCTACAAAGTGAGTTCCAGGATAGCCAGGGCTACACAGAGAAACCCTGTCTCGGAAAAAAAAAAGTTTTGAAAGGATTGTATATTTAGTTACGTGTACATGTGTATATCGGAGTGCGCGTTTGTGCACATGGATTCAGTACATGCAGAGGTTAGAAAAGGGTATAAGAGTCTGTGGCACTGGAGTTACAGACCGTGTGCGCCATCTCTCTAGCCTCTTGTTCAGTTTCCCTCTTTGTGCTAGTGATGAGGCTCAGGAACTTTGATATGCTAAGCAAGCCCAGCTAAAATCCTTAGTATGCATTATATTCTCTTCAACGAAGAAGGAAGCTGGGGCCAAGCCCTGACCTCACTTGAGCAACTGGTAAAGCAGGGGTAGAACCTAGATCTGTGTTCCTTGTGCCAGGGATATACACTACTACACTTCATAACAGCTATAGTGTTAGTTAAGTAAACTTTTTATTGGGGCATAGATTTGGCAGGCACAAACCATTATTTTCTAGCTACATAATGCTGCATAAATTGAACTTCCTATCTATTCCGTGTGGTATGGAGAATCATCTACAGTAGCTCTCACACTGGCTAGCAGATGGGCTGAAGAATTAAAAGACAGAAAAACAGTGACCACAAAGTAAAGGTGAAGTTAACAAACTTATTATTGGCAAGCAATACAAATAGCTGAGAGAGGGAGCTCTCCAACTATTAAGGGAGGCTGTGTTTTTATTTGGTTTTAAGGTGCCCCGCTGGTGATTTCCGCTCCACCTGTCCTCTGTTGATCTAATAGTGCTTATGTGGCGCTTCTATAACAGGCCTATGTCTTGGTCCACTGACATAGAAATAACTGAATTGTTGCCTGGCTGAGGTAAGTGTGGGCACTTCAGCACTCTCTCCTCTTTGTGGTGTAACGGGTATAGGGTATAAAGAGATCTGCAGTACATGAGAGGGGAGTGGCATATGTCTCAGAGAAATGGAAATTTACTGATGGGGCAAAAGCCTACCAAGAAACGGAAACTCACTATTAGAGGCAAAAAGCCATTTAAAACATGGGCCCAGGGCCTTATCCTCTCTTTCAGTTGAATGAGTGGTACACGTGCGTGCATGTGTGTGTGTCAAAAAATAACAAAGTAACAGATAAGTAGAGGCGCCATATAGATGACTCCCCATCAAGGCATCTGGAATAATTTTCACTGGAGAGTCCCGGGTGTCATCTTGAGTAATGCTTCCAAGAAAAACAAATACAAGCAAGCCTACAGATATCACCATCAGATTGGGTGCTCACAGTCATCCTTCAAAAATGACCTGGAAAGCCCCTGTGAGGCAGCCAGCTGGGCTTCTCACTGGAGAGATGTGGGCAGATTAATCTCCTGTAGGGTGAGGCTCCCAAGGACAAGAACAAGTGCAGACAGAAGGTACATAACATCAAAGAGGGCTTTCAGCCACCCAGCAGAAACCACTGCAGCCTGACTGAGTTCCAGCCAAGTAGAGGGCTCTCACCAAGGCTAAGCTTTTGCTTCCCTTTCCCGCTGCAGGCATTTTTATACCACGGAATAAACAGCAGCCTCTGGTGGAATTTGTGTGTCCTCCAGCTGTTCACAAGAACACAGTGGCCTGCTGTTGCTATTATTTTACATTTTTTTTTGTTTGTGGGGGTGTGGGAATGAAACTCAGGCAAGCACCTTCATCCATTGAGCCACTTCACTGACCCTTAAACAATATGTTTCTAAGTTCATTTTTATTCATGTGTTTGAGTGTGCACTATGTACATGCATGCCAAAGCTCTTGGAGATCAGAAGAGAGTGATAGAAACCCCAGAACTAGAGTTACTGGCAGCTGTGAGCCACCAAGGGGTGCCAGGAATTGAACCCAGGTCCTCTGGAAGAGCAGAAAGTGCTCTTAACCATTGAGCCATCTTTCTTTCTTTCTTTCTTTCTTTCTTTCTTTCTTTCTTTCTTTCTTTCTTTCTTTCTTTCTTTCTCTTTGTTTCTTCCTTTCTTTCTTCCTTCCTTTCTTTCTTTCTTTCTAGATTTATTTATTTATTATATGTAAGAACACTGTAACTGTCTTCAGATACTTCGGAAGAGGGCATCAGATCTCATTATGGATGATTGTGAGCCACCATATAGTTGCTGGGATTTGAATTCAGGACCTCTGGAAGAGCAGTCAGTGCTCTTAACCGCTGAGCCATCTCTTCAGCCCTGAGCCATCTTTCTAGCCCCTTCTTCTGGATAGTTTTTTAAGTATACTTTTTGCTGTTTTCCTTTCTCTTAGTTACAGAGTTAGGGGAATCAACCTCCCCTAGGACAGGGATTAAGGGAGGACAACTTGAGACAAACATATTTTTGGATCTGAAATGGAGAGTCAACTCCACGCAGAGCTCAAGTATCACACGACAGTGGACTTTGTATTAGATCGTTATTACCCATACCAAGCAACCAAGCATTCGCAGCTCCCAAAGCACCTCAGAGTTTCCCTTCCCCAACCCAATAAACGGTTCACTCACTCTGGCAGACATGACATTGGTCTGTTTTGAATTTTCTCTGGACTTGTACAGTGTACTGTGTGTTTGCCTTTTCAGAAATTTATCATATCAGTGAGACCCTGTTAAGTGTAAAAATAGTTTCTTTAGTTTTTGAATGGTTTCCACTGGGGAATATCCAAGTAGATTTCTTCCAGTACACATATACACATTTATCAGGGGGACATACCCAAGAGTAGAATCGCTGTCTGAGGGAATGGCTCAGTCAGTAGAACACAAGCACAAAGACCTGAGTTTGTTCCACAGCACCCACGTATCCCCATGCTGGGGCAATAGATGGAGAAGGGAGAATCCCTACTGCTCACTGGCCTGCCTATGTCGACTAATTAGTACACCCCAGCCAATAGGGGACAGTCTTAAAGGGGGCTGAAGACCTTCCTGACGATGACACCCAGGGTCACTGTGGTCACTGTTCAGCCTCTACACATAACCAATCACATGTTCACATACATAAAATGAACTTTTTTAAACGAGCAGAATTGGAGGTCATTGTTTTTAGCTTAGTTGTCAACGACAGTTACCCTGACAATTTCATACACCGTGACCAGAATGTTTTCCTACCCAGCACATGCATGCTGGATCGCCACCTGGAACATTGCCAGTACTTACTTGTAGTCAGTCAAATTCCAACCCATGATCTCCTGATCTTCACAAACATTACAAATGAGGAAACCGATGTGCAGGGAGAAATAATCTCCACTGGTTCACAGAGAGCCCAATACCAGCTCTGTGCTCGGGAAGCTCAGAGGTTAGTCATACCTGGCCAGGCACCTTTAACTTCCCCCAAAGGGTTAGGCAACTCTTCACTTCTACCTTTCAGCTTTGATCTAAAAGACATTCTGTAACTTATGGCTTACAAGCCATGACTTAAACTCCACTGTATGTTCTCTGCTTGTGGTGAGCCAGTTTCCAAGCCCCGTGCCCAGTTCTGTGTGGTCCTGACCAGCACTGATGTGGAGTACCCACCAGAGAAGACTGCCTGAACATGGGTTTATGGCAGCAGAAAGTCTCTGTTATCCAACCAGCGACTGCATTAGGTGTTCAAGATCCAGGTAAGCATAGAAACCATATGCTGGGGCTGACAAACTTCCAGATAACAAGACGCCAGAAGCAGAACTTCAGAAGCCAAAAGGCAAGGTTGGTACATTAAAAGACTTTCCCAGAACTATGGACTTTGATGGACAGGGCCTTTGTCTTCATTTTGGCAGGTGGTACTGCCTATGTGCTGAGCTTTACAATGAGAATGGTACTTCAATCATGGAGTCAGCTGTGATAAGATCTGGGGGAGGGCTGGGCGGTGGTGGCGCACGCCTTTAATCCAGCACTTGGGAGGCAGAGGCAGGCGGATTTCTGAGATCGAGGTCAGCCTGGTCTACAGAGTAAGTTCCAGGACAGCCAGGGCTATACAGAGAAACTCTGTCTCAAAAAGAAAAAAAAAAAGATCTGGGGGAGGGGGGGGCCATACTTTACCTCACTTTCTTATCTTCCACAGCAACCTTAAAAAGTTGATGGCAGAAGCAAGCTGTAGTGTAATTTGTTTTGTTTTTGATTTTTGAGATCTCTCTATGTAGCTGTGTATAGACCAGGCTAGCCTGGAACTTAGAGATCCACCTGCTTTGCCTCCCAAGTGTTAGAATTAAAGGCATGCATCAAACCAGCCACACTGATTCTTAAGTACTTTATACATACCTTTGGATTTAATCCCCAGAGTGGTACTGGAAATGAGAACTCTGGTTTAACCATGTTCTCAGGTCCTACAAGAGAAAACATGCTCAGGAAGTGAAATTTCTGCCCAAGCACTCAGCATGTAAATCACAGAGATGGAACCGAAGTCAGAGCCTCATTTAATGTCATTGGATAGTTATTATTGATGTGTTGGACATCGTACACAGATAAGTCCATCTTTCTCAGGAATTAGGAGAAACAGTGCTCGCAGGAGTTTTCAAGCTAAACTGACCTTTCCCTGCACTGTATTATTAAGACCCTTCCCCCGCACTGTCCAGAGCAGCCCCTGGGGGACATTTAAAACAGGAACACTAGAATTAGGAAAGCCCACTTAATTTCATCTATTCAGATTCAAGCCCAGGGGCTTGCTTTCTCTCTGTTCCACCACCATCTAAAAGAAATCCTGACTACTCCCACAATTAGGACTTGGGTGCTCCGGGAGAGGCTCAGTACACAGGAACAGGTAAACAAGTAAGTAGAGATTGCCAGGCTGACTGGGAAGACTTGCCCTCACCCTCAAGAAACAACGATCATCCAGTTCCCCTGAAGACAGCCGTGCCAGAATGTTGACTCATTGTTCCAAGAAATCCAAGGTTGACGTTCAGTGGTAGATTGCTTATCTACACATGTTGATACCCAGAACTCCCCCAAAATGGCTGAAAACTCAGACTTGAAGTGGAAACTTCTAGTTCTTTGGAAAGTTATGTCAAATGAGGCTTTCCTGAAGCAGACACAGGTGAAAGAATGTTTTGATATAGTGAACACATAAAAGGACATGTGATGAAGGAGTATAGCTATGACCCCACAGACAGTGGGAGATGAGCACTGAGCATTGGTTTGGTTTGCTCCGCCTCGCTATTCTTCTTTAAAGACATGCACGCATTGGTTCCCCTACATAGTGTTATTGAGCTCAACTTGTGAGAGAAGCTCTCCCAAGAACTGCTCGTGAGGTTCCTGCAGCGGCTTGCAACTTCAGCAGCCTCACCTCAGGCCTGTTGGTGAGCCTGGTGCTTTCTTCTGGATCAAATGACAGCTGCCTGGTGTCTGTTTGCTGAAAGGACTGAACAAGCTGCTGGTGCATGCCTTGGTGTCTGCCTGCATAGAGGACTGGTCTGTAACTGCTCGGTCATATTTGATGTTTGCTACAGGACTGAACCCAAGGAGATCGAGCTCATCCCCCAAAAAAAACTACTGCTGAACAGGCTCACTCCCCCCACATCTTAATAACGTTTCTCTTCCACAACCTCTTCTGGGTGGTAGGCTAGTGGAGAGGTTAAACCCTTAATAAAAGTAGGTCACAAAAAATTTATGTCTACACAGAGAATTAAAATCTTTGAATGTTAAAAGGTTGACGTTTAGTTTTAAATTCAACAAACACCATGCAGGTTAAAAGAGAAGCATCTGTGTACTTCAGTCAACTGTCACATGAGTCCTGATGTAGGTTCATCTTGTCCCTGGTCCCAAGATCCTTTTCCAGTGTTAGGGTAAAAATGGCAGAAGAAGTTTGACCCTTTCAGAAAACAGCAAGAATAATAGAAAAAGGAAAAAAATGTTAAACTTAGGGAAAAGCAATTGTGAATATCTAACAACAGTCAGAAACTTGAACACTTTTTCAGTTTTTTAAATTTTACTTATATGCATGTCTCCCATGTATTTATATCTATGCATTGTATACATGAAATACCCAAGGAAGACAGAAGACAGTCTCCTTCTGGGACTGAAGTTATAGTTGGTTATAAGCCACCATGTGGGTGCTGAGAATGGAACCCAGGTCCTCTGCAAGAGTATTTTGAGACATCTATTATGGTCTATAATACAATTTAAAGGGATTTAGTGAAGTATTCACAAAATAATACTTTAAAAAGAAAAAAATAAGATCAGGTGTGGTGGCATATGCCTTTAATCCCAGCACTCAGGAAACACAGGTTGACAGATGTTTGGTCTACATACCAGGTTCTAGGCCAACCATGGCCACATAGTGAAAAAATTATGTCTTTATCAAAAGTCTTTTTAGTTTGAATTTTCAGAGTTAAAACTTCTAAAAACTGCCCACACTTTTAGCCCAGATTCTCTCCATTCATGTACCATATACATATTTCCACAATATACCAAAAGCCCTGCTAGAATTCCTATGAAGATTGCACGCAAGAAGACTTGACATTGTAGTAGCACTGACGCTTCTGATCCATACCATGCATAGTGCTATGTAGGCCTTTGATAATGGAGTAGTGCAGTGTGGGGCAGCTGGCCACAGATCCACAGCTGGGAAGCAGAAAGATGTGAGTGCTGGTGCTCATGTTACTGTCTCCCTTGTTCATCCTTGTGCAGCCTAAGACCTCAGACCATGGGATGGTGCAGCCTAGGACCTCAGACCATGGGATGGTGCAGCCTAGGACCTCAGACCATGGGATGGTGCAGCCTAGGACCTCAGACCATGGGATGGTGCAGCCTAGGACCTCAGACCATGGGATGGTGCAGCCTAGGACCTCAGACCGTGGGATGGTGCAGCCTAGGACCTCAGACCATGGGATGGTGCAGCCTAGGACCTCAGACCATGGGATGGTGCAGCCTAGGACCTCAGACTGTGGGATGGTGCAGCCTAGGGATGGTGCCATCCCATTTAGGGTGAATCTTTGCTCAAATAAAACTCTCTAGAATCACCCTCACAGATGTATCCAGGAGCACAGCTCTTAGTTGATTCTATATCCAGTCTATCAGACAATGAAGATAATGATTAACTATCACAAGGCTACCCCTTGTCAACCAGACACACGGACATATCACTTTTCAATCATAACATTTCATTTTTAGCTCCTAAAATCTCATATCTATCTCAAAAATGCAAAATAAATTTAGATCATTAAACGTCTCCAAAAGCTTGGCAGTTTGGAGTATTTATTCAAAATGGTAAAGGCGGGGTTCTCTGCTGAGACTAGGTGATTCTTTAACTCTGAATGTCTCTTTTTAAAGAAGTTATACTTCCAATACATTAATTACACAGAGTAAATATTCCCATCCCAAAAGAGGAGAATGGGACATAGCAAGAAAATAAAAGCAAGATAGAAACCCAATAGAATGAGCACTAAACCTCACAGCTTCGTGCTTGGCATCTTGGGCTCTTTGTAGCATCATCTTGTTCCAGCAGCTAGATTCACCTTTCTCTACTTGGGCAATTTATTCTATACCTACAGCTTCCCTTGAAATACATCCCATGGCGCTGGCACCTCCAGCATCCAACACTGCAACTTAGGTTTCACGTTCACAACCCTACAAAATGGGACTTTTAAATTGTATCTGTTTGTTTGTTTGTTTGTTTAGTGTATAAATGTTCTGTCTGCATGTACACTTGTATGCTAGAAGAGGGCATCAGATTCCTGTATAGATGGTCATGAGCCACTAAGTGGTTGCTGGGAATTGAACTCAGGATCACTAGAAAAGGAGCCAGTGCTCTTAACTGCTGAACTATCTCACCAGCTGCATAGTGCAATATTTTACATGGAACCTGATTTTATCGTACGTTGCTGGTGTAGGGTGAAAAAAATCCAAGCTCACTTCCCAGTTTTGAAACCCAACAATCCCTGAGCTCATCCCAAGCTCAGGATTTGAAGAACCACTAGTCCCTCGGTGGAAAATTCCACTGCCAAGAACCCTCTATAAGCCTGCCTCCCACTCAGCTCTCTGCTGCTTCTCTCCCAAGCAGAGTCAGCCACTGTCTTGTGTCTTACCCAATAAATCTCTTGTGTGAGGTTTGGTGTGTGGTGTGACTTTGTGGTATTCCTTGCCTCCTAACTGCCAGTGTAGCAATAGATTTTTCAAAACCTACTTTAATAAGGGTTCTCAAGCGCTTCCACCCCCGTTTCTTGCCCACCATCCAAAAGTAGGGGAGAAAAGATGGTAAATAGGACACAGGGAATGTAGACCTCTTTAGAAGTAGTTCCTTGGGGGCAATTCCAATCTCTGTTATCAAGATACCAGCAGTCCAGTTCAGAAGGGTCAGGATACCAAACAGGAATCAGCATCGGAGGCACAATCCAGCAGAAACAGCCAGGCCTCTGCTGAATAGGCCTGAGTCAGCGGGAGTGACCAGAACCATCCAGGGAAGCCAGGAAAAATTCTCTCCAGTGCCTCTCTCAATAAAGTAAAGATCAGTAAAGACTGAAGACCAAGAAAGCACTACAAGGGTAGCTTTGCAAGTCCCCCATCACTACCACTCATTGAGTCCCATTCATACTCTCTCCAAACATCAGGGTCCTCCCCATGGGTCTTGTCTCAGCAAAGCATCATCAAAGTATGTCAGTCTGTAACATACAACATAGCCAGAAATGTCCGCCTTATGCCAGGATGCTTTTCCCTTCAGAGCTACAACGCTTGCGTTAGGAAATCTTTTCCCCTTGTTAAGGGATCCACTTAAATCTAACATAACTCAAACACCAGGTCAATGCAGATGACAAAAATTTATTGTAATCAAGCCACTATTGATCAATCAGGACCACAAAACAGACTTGGGAGTTGAACTGCCACAACAAGCCAAAATATCACAGAATATTTAAGTTTGCAGACAACAAACATCTGTGTCAAGTTATTGTTACTTTTTCCCACCAATCAGGATAGGAGTTGGTTCCTGGGCCTGGGAACATGAACTTAGTTTAACCCTGTGAGCAATATGGAAAAGTTGTCCTTGAGACAGCTGGACTCAAACAATTGTCTTTTTATAAGTTGTCCCCGAGAAGGCTGGACTCAGACAACTCTTTACAACAGAAGCTATTCAGCTATTGGGAAGTCCCCAGCTCCCCTAGGGCCTGGGATCTTGAACTTAATTTTATCCTATGACTAAGTGGATTCTGAAAACAAAATGGCAGCGTTTAGGACAAGCTCCTTTTGCTTGTTCCCAGTACCCTCAGGTGTAACACAGCCTGAACTTAGCATCTCTCTGGAACCTTGGCGCAATCTTCCAGGATCCTGCAACTCTTGTATTTTACATGCATGCCAAGACAGTTTGGACAGCATTGCCAAGTTCTTCCACCACCTTAAGATATTATCAAGCTGTTTTCTGCTGCAGCTACAGTTTGTGTACCTTGGAAAATACTTCCTCAGGTGGTTGCTTCGGAGCAGAGAATGCCTTCGGCGGCATCCTTTTGAGCAGAGGACCCCTTCACCTGAGTTCTCAGTTCAGTCTCTCAGTGAACTGCCATTGTTTATAAAGCAGGAGCTTGTGATGAGTTCGCTCTCACACTACCAGCAGCTTTCCTGTTGTCACAGCGCCAAGTCCAAGGTCTCCTTAACTGTGCTGCCTTCATGGAGACTGATTTCACCCACATCTGCAGCTTTAACTTGCCCGTGCCCTTTCCTTGCCACAACACTTGTTGCCTTCCCTGACCCTTCTCACTGTCATCTTCATAAGAGCAGTGAGCAGTCATTGTAGCACGGGCTGAATGCCACTGCCTTGAAATCCCCTTTTGTAAACAAAATAGTTGGTCACCTTTGAATTCAGCCTCACTGGAATTCATAAGACATGGGTTGTGCTGTTGTTGTTTGTTTGTTTGTTAGCTTGCTTGTTTTTTATTTTGTTTTGTTTTTGTTTTTTGTTTTGTTTTGTCTTGTTTTTTTTCGTTTTTCGAGACAGGGTTTCTCTGTATAGCCCTGGCTGTCCTGGAACTTACTTTGTAGACCAGGCTGGCCTTGAACTCAGCCTGCCTCTGCCTCCCAAGTGCTGGGTTTAAAGGTGTGTGCCACCACTGCCCGGCTCAGCAAAACATTTCAAGTGTCTGCTTTAGAAAAACATCCTTTCACTCCAGTGTGCCCTAGCAAAACATCATTTGACATAAATGATTTTCTTTTTCTTTTTTGGCGGGGAGGGGGGTAGTTGTGACAGGGTTTCTCTGTATAGCCCTGGTTGTCCTGGAACTCACTTTGTAGACCAGGCTGGCCTCGAACTCAGAAATCCGCCTGCCTCTGCCTCCCGAGTGCTGGGATTAAAGGCGTGCGCCACCATGCCCGGCCAAGGCGTGCATTTTCTAAAGAAATCAGAAGTTTCCACTTCAAATTTGCTTTTTACAATGGAAAACAAAGTCTCAGACCAATCATGTAATCTTCTGATTAAGAAAGTAACAAAAGGAGAGCAAAGTAAACACAGGACAGGCAGAGGGGAGGAAGAGTGGAAATTAGTAAAATTAAACAAAAGAGAAAAATCAATAAACCGACCAATAACACGATGAATAAACATCTAGGAAGATGGATGGAAGTGAGAAGGCGGCACAAGTCACCAATACTAAGATGGAAAATGAGATGTTGCTATGTATGCACCTTTATGTATTAAAAATTATATGAGACAAGTTATATTCTCACATGTTTGCTAGCTTAGATGAAACAGATAAGTTCCTCAAACTCTAAAAGTAAGCAATGTAAAACAATCTGAAAATTCACCAAAGATTTAGAATTTATAATTTAAAAGGATTAGAGGCCAGAGAGATGCCTTAGCTGGTGAAGTACCTGCCACTCAAGCACGACGATCTGAGTTCGGATCCCAGCACCCATATGTAAAGCTGAGCATGTTGGTACAGCTCTGCCACCCTAGTGCCCAGGGCTGGAGCAGAGATAGGCCAATTCCAGAGCTTACTGGCAGCTATTCTAGCCAATCAGTAATCAGCAGAGTCAATAGGAGATTCTGTCTAAAAAAAAAAAAAGGTTGGAGAACATCCAATGTCTACTTCTGTTCTCTCCAAACTCACACACTTACACACACATGCACATACACACTCATGCCTTTGTAGTGTTAATTGTCAGCTTGCCAGGGAGAAGAGCCTCTGGAGATGTCTATGAGGCATTAATTGATGTGGGAAGACCCATGCTAAGTGCAGATAAGCCCATTCCCTGAGCAGGCAATCCTGTTTTACACCCTGGAAGTAAGATGGACACTAATTTGGATTCACCTTTCTCTGTTTCTTGATTGTGGGTGTGATGTGACCAACTGCTTCAAGCATCTGCTGCTTTGACTTCCTGCCAAGACAGACTGAACCTTGAACTGTGAACTATAATATTTCCTCTGCCCCCTTTCTTTCCTTTCCTTTCCTTTTCTTCTCTTTTCCTCATTTTCTCTAATTTCCTTTTCCTTCCTTCCTTGCTTACTTTTTTCTTAAGTCAGGGCTTTGTGAAGCTCTGACTGGCTTGAAACTCACAGAGATCAATCTGCCTCTGCCTTCTGGGTGCTGAATTAAAGTCGTGCACCATGCTCTGGTGCTCTGGTAACACTTTTTCAGATTGCTTCTGTCAGGGTACTTTATCACAGCAACAGGAAAAAAAGTCAGTGCGCACGCGCACACACACACATAGTTTAGAGAAAGCAATCTCCAAGCAGATGAAATATGAAACAATTTTATGCAACATTTCCCAGGAAACAGAAAGAACATTTGCCAACTCAATCTGAGACCAGCATTACCTTGGTACCTAAACCAAGAACATTACAGAAAGAAGAAACGGTGGAGAGGAGAGAGAGAAAAAAATACAGTATGTTTCGTGAACTTAGATTCTAAAATTCTTGAGAACATTAATAGATTGAATCCAGCAGTATGTAAAAAGTATTTTAATACATACCATCTATAAGTTTGATTTCTTCCAGGTATGCAAAGATTGTTCAATATTTTAAAAGAGATTAGTGTAATTCACCATTTCAGCACAAGTTAGAGGAGGTTTTTGTGACCCAGGAGAGGTATTTGGTAATATCTAACATTCATTTATGGTAGGTAGCACTTTCAGTAAATTAGAAGTAGGAGAGAGCTGCTGCAATCCCGTAAGACATCTACCAAAGGCTCTAACTTGAAGTGTGTGTGACAGAAGAAGGAGTGTTTCCCAGAATAGGAAAAAGCCAAGGGCTGTTCCCACTCATCTCCCTCACTCAGCACAACGCTAGAACTCCTACCCAGCTCAATGAAGAGAAAATATTAAATAAAATACATATCCAGGACTAAAACTGTCCCTACTTTCAGATAAATAGTAGCATTCAGCAGTCCCACGACCCACGGAAAAGCTGCTAAAATTAATGAATCCAACAAGTTTGCACACAGGAGACCCAACATGACAACAACTGAATGTGTTTCTGTACACTAACAATGGAAACATAAAATCTGAAATTGGAAGCATAATACCATTTGCACTGGATAAAAGTTAAAATTCGGCTGGGCGGTGGTAGTGCACACCTTTAATCCCAGCACTTGGGAGGCAGAGGCAGGCGGATTTCTGAGTTTGAGGCCAGCCTGGTCTACAGAGTGAGTTCCAGGACAGCCGAGGCTATACAGAGAAACCCTGTCTTGAAAAACCAAAAAAAAAGAAAAAAAAAGTTTAAATACATTAGTAAATTTAACAGAATAAGTAGAAGATTTATAGTCTGAGAAGTTTCAAAAACTAAATAAATGGAAAAATAATGTTTATGGATTGGAAGACTCAATATTGTCACAAGAAAAGTCCAGTTTCCCCCCCCCCAAAAAAAACAATACAGACTGATAAAATGGACTATAAATGAAGGATCCTTTTCACTCATAGAAATACTAAAACGCCAAGTCACAGAAAGGTGGAAAATATCTGCAAAACTCATAACCAACGAACAGTGTATGTTCAGAATATATAAAGAATCCATACAGATCAGTAAGAAATGCAATGAAAATTTGTGGGAAAGAAACTTGAGGAAGTATAGTACTAAAATCATAAGAAAAATATCCAAGTGGCCAATAAACACATGAAAATGTGTTCAACCTCACTGACAAACACAAATTAAAGCCATGGGTCACTAGCTGGAGAGATGGCTGAGCTGTTAAGAACACTGGCTGCTCTTGTAGAGGAGCCAAGTTTGGTTCCCAGAACCCACGTGGTTGGCAACCCTCTGTGACACCAGTTCCAGGGCATCTGACATCTTCTGAATGCCTCAGGCTCTTGCCCATATGTGGTATACAGACATATACTCAGGCACAGATATATGGAAAATTAATATTTAGAGCCACAGATCCACACCCCTACACTTTCAGAAAAGATTGGTGCAGCTCAGAAGCAGCTAAAATGGTCACACATACTGTGCAGGCTGAAATTAGTACCTTAGTTTTGAAAAATATTGACAGCATCTGAATCTTAATCCAGTAACCTGGAAAATTTACAATCAGGAACTTGACACTATTTTCCAACAAATTTGTGTACATTCACAAAAATCCATTAACTAAAATAAAAACAACCCAAAACGGTCACAGATAAGTATGGTTTAATATAACTGAGTGGCATATCACACTGAAAATAAACTCTAGTTACTTGGGCAAAGAACTATTGATTGAAAGTAGTCAATTAGGGCTGGTGAGATGGCTCAGCGGGTAAGAGCACCCAACTGCTCTTCCGAAGGTCCCGAGTTCAAATCCCAGCAACCACATGGTGGCTTACAACCATCCGTAACGAAATCTGATGCCCTCTTCTGGAGTGTCTGAAGACAGCTACAGTGTACTTACATATAATATAAATAAATAAATCTTTGAAAAAAAAAAAGAAAGTAGTCAATTCGAAAACAAGACAGAAAGATATTCAGCCATCTACACAGAATTCAAAACTAAAGTAGCCTATGGTGTTAGAAGGCAAAATAGATGCTACCTCTCAAGAGAGGGAGCCACTCGTGTTTGGAAGGGAGAACAAAGAATTTCTGAGATGCTGAAGTGTTCTTGGTGAAGGCTTTACCTTTACCTGGGCTTATAAAACTCATCTGAAGATTATAAGGGTGTGTTTATCTAAGACGGCTTAATGAGCTATATACATTTATGATTTGTTTACTCATTAGCAGTATCTTATTTTAATCAGATACTTGAAAAAATAGACCCACGGGTCACATCAGAATAGTTGTCTATAAGGAAACTAAAGGAATGAAAATTGAGCATGAAAGAGTAACTGATCAGGGATGTGAGAAGGGAGAGCAAACGCGTCCCGGTGAGGAGATGGGATGGAACCTGTGCTGGTAGCAGCTCTAGTGCTCTATGAGAGCTAATGTGAGCACTGGGCACAGGCCCTCCTCTAACAGTACACTAAATAAAATAAAATCTGCTCTTCCCCTGCACTTGTCACATTTCAAGTGCTCAGCAGCCACAGGAGGTCAGGAGCTCGATTGTCTACCACAGGCAAATGGGAGAGAGTGCCCAACATCATAGAACGTTCTGCGGGATGGCATGGGCAGACATGACTGCAATCTGGAGAAGTAGTTACGGTAAGACCATAAAAAGAATCTAAAACTCACCAGCATTGAAAGTGTGCGTGTAGGAAACAGACCAAAGTAGCACAAAAATGCAGGACGTGATGTCACAGAACCACGAGGAAACATTGTTGTTACAGGGAAGGGGCTGGAACCATGCGACAAGTACCAGGTTACTGAAGAACCTAGAGCAGTTTGTCTGCATGTGCATGCCAGATCATTGGGTCCAGATGTGAAGGAATAAAGCTAGAAACTTCTAGCAAAACCTGGACTTAGATGGACACAGTGAATACTTTGCCCTGTGTACTGTGTCCTGTGTCCTGTGACAAGTCAGCCCCCCACCCCCCAGCGTCTGGAATGGCCTGCCTTATATAGGGAGAGGCCCAAAAGTAGAAATGTAAACACCCTTTGCTTAGGCTCACAAGAAAGCTGCCGTTGGCAGAATAAATGGCTTCTTTGACCATAAGGAAGTGTCCCCATAGGTCATTTCCGGGGTTATTAGTGAAATTCCTGAGAATATAAAAAATCTGGGGTAGGGCACACAAGTGTATCATAACACACACACAGACACCACACACACACACACACACACACACACACACACACACACACACACACACTGAACTGAACTGATCTGAACCTGGAAAGGAGTAACAGACAAGGTCCCAGAGGGTTATAAAGTTAAAGTATTTGTAAAACTTGTTCCCCCACCCTTTTCCTGAGGTCTCCATCTGCAGAGAGCCATGATCACAGGGGTAAGTTTCTCTTTGGTTTCAGTCAGGGAAGGCATCAAGGCTCAGAGGAGTGTACAGGAAGGGGGCCAGAATTATCTCTGAAAACTCACCCTACTGTTTTCCTTCGCCCATCTCATGCCTCTGAGTGTCTCAAGAGAGAGATGTACCTACATAGAGGTTAGATGTACCTACATAGAGGTTAGATGTCTTAGCTTGCATGCACATTCTTCCTTGGGAACCCTGGTCTCGTCCCTCCCTGTCCGTCTTTCCCTCAGGGACTTTCTCAGGGTTCTCTCCCAGCTGTCCACGGGTCACCCACGCTCCACTGGGTTTCTTGTTCTCTCTGGTTTCCACCCAGCCTTCTGTTTACTCACCTCACTTTCCTGGTTGCCTTGAGGGCTCTATCAGTACCAAAACTTTATCTTTCCCTCTGAGAAAGTCACAGCCCAATGGAGAGAAGAGTCCCCCACCCACTCTGGCTGCACAGAAGTCTAGGCCTCAGTGATAAGGAAGAGGACTGGGAGGGGGTATTGACAGAGGACACTAGGCTTTGCAGCTGCTATTTCTGAGGAGACTCCTCAGCAAACAATAGTCCCCAAAGTAGGGATTAGAAGAGTATGGCAGGGGCCAGGCCAGTCCTATGAGACATGCTGACTCCAGCTCAGACTGCTATGCCACCTGGTCCCCATGCCTCAGTTCAGACTAATTGCAGGGTACTGGAGAGGGACAGGGTCACTCCAAACCTGTCCAGCCAGTCCCTTCTAAGGGTATAAAGGAAAAGAAGAAAGAAAGTAAGAAAGAGAGAGAGAGAGAGGAAGGAGAGGGAGGGAGGGAGGGAGGAAGGAAGGAAGGAAGGAAGGAAGGAAGGAAGGAAGGAAGGAGAGAAGATAACGAAACTACAAAAAGCAAAAAAAATCCCAAACCAAACAGTTCTCCAGGAAGTGAAACCTTCATAATCTTATGGAATCAGTAAACAGAGTCTCCAGCCTTCATTACACACACCCCGAGGCCCAGAACCCCCACCCACCCCTGCCCCCACCACAAGGAGCGAGATTATTCAGAACATCCAGATGCCCAGCAAAGCCAGGGTTCGTGTTTCCATTTCCCAAGAGAGAAACCCAGGCGACTGTGATGAACTTGGGGTAAGACTGTTATGATCCATGTCACCCGGCCTAGGTCGAGGCCTCAGACTCCGGGTCACCCCCAGACACCTCTTCTCCACGGGTGACTGGAAAGAAGATGTGGGATGGCCTGGAACCAGGGCTCAGCTTGGGACTGCAAGGAAGTAGGACCCGGATATGGGTCCTTTACTGTTGTTCCTGGCAGGAGTCAAAGAAATGAATCTGGCCGGTGAGCCAGCAAACATGACCAGTTGTCACCTCCCATCTCAAGTTCAAACCCTGCCCACTACCCTACCCATGTCCAGGGACCCAGGATCTCAGCATTCTGCTCCCCAGCTGTCTCTATAAGGACGACGCCCTTCCATGATTGAATTGATCCAGGAGCTGCCAGGTGTAGCCACCAGCTGCTCTCACACCCTTCTCAGGACACAGGCTGCAGACTCATTCTCCACCCTTGGCAGATCTTCAGGGCTCCCCATTCCACCTGGTCTGAAATCAGCATCCTCCTCCAGGAAGTTGGCACCGTATGTGCGTCAGGTGACCTGGGGTGTGGCCAGAGGGAGTAGGAATCTCCACTATATAACCTAGCTTGCAATCTGGTCCTGCAGCTCGGGGACCCGCAGGTGAGAAGGGTCGGGGTTCCCTGCAGAAGTGGGACAACTAACACCCTATTCTGCATCCAGGCCCTAGACTGCCTCTTCTACCTCTACTCTTAGAACCCTGGATATCCACTATGCCATGCATTGTCCTTGATCCTCACCCCCTCACCTCATGGCCAGCCTCACCCCCACCCCAAGCCCATCTAGTCCTATCTAGTTAACTTCCCTTCCCACTTGAGCCTTCCTTACATCGAGGTGGCTCTTGTCCTGAGATTGCCCTCTTCTAACCCCTCTATGCCTTCTGGAATGGTCTCTAACAGGACAGCATCTTTTGATCTCCCTCTCTCTTTGCTGCAGATATGGGATCCCCGTGGAGCTGGTGGGCCCTGTGGGCCGGAGCAACCCTCCTGTGGGGTAAGTCAAATCAAGCCCCCATTTATGTCTGGGAAGCTTCTTCTGCTTGCCCGGGTCAGCACCCTCAAGTTTTTGTTCCCTCTACAAACCACCTCCCTTCACTGTTCCCTCCCCCTGCAACCCGGCTAACTTAAATGAGACAGAGGCTAGCAGAAATTGGAGACAGACTTAGGCACTGAAAGAAGTGTGATAGTATTTGTTTACACATCTCTCTCTGTGTCTCTGTCTCTCTCTGTCTCTCTGTCTCTCTGTCTTTCTCTCTCTCTCTCTCTCTCTCTCTCTCTCTCTCTCTCTCTCTGTGTCTGCCCCCCCTCTGTGTGTGTGTGTGTGTGTGTGTCTGTCTGTCTGTCTGTCTGACTCTATCTGCCTTTATTTTTTCTCACACACATATACACACATGCACACACCCATGTTGAAAGCCCACTAACTCTACTCTAGCTTTCACAGACATTGTGGTGTCCACACTTCTATGGTCTTCTCCACTTCATATCCTTCACATAAACCACCAAGTCATATTAAGACAGACTGGATGAAGCTTTCATTCAGAACTTCCCCTAGCCTGCCAGACTTTCTTGAAAAATGTGAATGTGTGCCATTTTTAAAAAAAAAAGGCTTCAGTCTTTCATAATAACAACAAGCAAAAGCTGTTTCAGGTGGAGTGTGGGTCTCCAGTGTCCAAGTTTGTCTCCAAGACTATTGCACACCTTTCTACCACTCATCTGATCCTGCTGAGTTCAAGAGCCATGTGCAAGGTGCTCAGGTTTTGGGGCAGCCAAAGCCAGAATGGCTTGGAGGTGGATGCTGCATACATTAGGAAGGAAATGGGAGCAAAGGGTGAATTACTTCAACAGGTTCTCAGGAAGGCCCAGGAGCTGGGTTTGTAATGGGGAGGAACTAGGTAGCTGGACCCACAACTGCGTCTTCTTCAGGGTTGACCCGGGAGGCCACAGTGGACCCCAGAAATACTGGTGGGGAAGAATTCCTCACGGCCTTCCTGCAGAATTCCCAGCCCGAGAACAGCAGTCTCTGCCTCTTCATCTCCATTCTGTCAGAGGTACCGCTGTGTCTCCATCCTCAGCCAGGTCAATGACACCTCGCAGAAGGTCACAGGGGAGTCAGTCATGGTCAACATCAGTGCCAAAGCGGAGATGACTGCAGTGGCACTTCCCAGCATGCAGTAGTGGGTCAGAGTGGACCACCCTATCTCTGTGCAGGCTAAGCCCAGCACAGCAGAGCTAACATTGCTCTGGCCTGTGGGAGCCCTGGGCACAGAGTACTTTGTGCTCACATTCCCAGCATCTCTGACCAATATGCAAAGGAGTTTGCTGTGGTGGCTGGCAGAGCAGGTGCCTCAGTTACTATGGGCTTGAAGGCAGTGGTGACATTCCAGGGCACTGTCCATCCAGCTGGTGGTGTCATAAGTGTGACGCTGCAGCCTGCTGAAGTAGTCCAGTTACAGAGCACAGCAAATCTTTCTGGGTCAAGGGTAACAGCCAGCAGCCCAGTGGCAGTTTTTGTTGGTCACAGTTGTGCCTACAAGCACACAAATTGTAACCATGTGGTGGAGCTACTGCTACCCACATCTGCTTGGGGAACACACTATGTAGTCCCCACTCTAGCCTCCCAGTCCCACTATGATCTGGCCTACATTGTAGCCACCCAGGCCACAGAGCCAACCATGGGGGTATCATTGGTTCCTAGGGTCTCTAGGGTAACATGGTTGAGGGGCATCTCCAGGGTGAATGGCCAACTGGGCCATTCTACCTGTCTGCAGATGTGGGCATCAGGTTGTGCTGTTTGGCACAGGGGCCATAAAGGATCAAATGACTGGTGAGCCTTACCTAGTCCTGATCCCAGATATAGCATCCTACCACCCAGCCTGTGTGATCGTAAGTATGCCAGGCACTGAGGGTGTGGCCCAGCTGGTTGCACAGACAAAGGCTACCAGTGAGCTAACCATAGATGGGCAGGCATTGGAGGCCAAACTCACATGGGCAGCTGTGCAAGGCAGGGAGTTCTCTGCAGAAGTGGACCTTGGCGCTACTGACAATATGCACACAGCCAAGGCCCCTACCAGCTTTGGGCTGCTCACCTGAGGGCTGGCCCAGGCTGTGGGTTATGGGACAAGAGCTGCCGGTGGCCAGAGTGAGAGATAGGAAATGATCCCTGGCCTTGGCCTCTGGCCATGCCTTCCCTACCTCTCCTCTCTGGCCTTTGACTTAGTTAACCTTTCTATCCCACTCTGTCCTCCATGGCACCCATCCTTAATTCCTTAATTCTTAGCCCTTTCCCTCCCCCTACAGAAACTAATTCTAAAGCAGGAATCTGTACTGTGCACTCTATTGGTTTGTGGTGAGGTTGTCCTGGGGAGACCCAGGGAGCCAGGATGGAGGGTTGGTCAATGTTTTGATACTTTAGGAACTAGTACAGTTATACTTGCTGCCAACAGCAACTCTACACACCTCATGCAGGACTGCTGATGCACAAAGTCAGGAGATCCAGAGAGAGTAACAGTGAGGATCCCAGGATGGGGCATCTCTGTTCCAGCCTCCCTGGGCGCTTCCCGTGCTTTGACATAGTTTGGGAACAGAACCTGGACCCTGTGTGCAACCTCAGGCTCAGCCCATTCAGAAGCTGCCACCAGGCAGCTCAGGCGTTGTGAGGACACAGAGCAAGAGCCACAGGGCCTGGGGTTAACCCCAGTTGTGCCTGGGTGGCCTTTGGCCTGTCTGCAGATGTGGACATCAGGTTGTGCTGTTTGGCACATAAAGGATCAAGTGACTGGTGAGCCTTACCTAGTTCTGATCCCAGATATAGCATCCTACCACCCGGCCTGTGTGATCGTAAGTATGCCAGGCACTGAGGGTGTGGCCCTGCTGCACAGGCCCGATGAACTGAGTTTTGAGCCCAGAACCCCAATCAAGGTGGAAGGAGGAAGAAACTGCACAGAGTGTCCTCTGACCTCTGTACATACACCATAGCGCATGTGCATGGGCACACAGGGACAAGTTAAACCACTAAAGAGCCAAAGTGAACCACCATTAAGAAAGAAAGAAAGAAAGAAAGAAAGAAAGAAAGAAAGAAAGAAAGAAAGAAAGAAAGAAAGAAAGAAAGAAAATTTCATTAGGAAATAAAACATTTTAAAGCTGGTATGAAAATTAACGTCAAGCCAGAGCAAGAGATGCAGGCCTGTAGTCCCAGCTACTTGGAGGCTGAGGCAGGGGGATTGAGAGTTCAAGGGCAGCCTGGTTAACTTTGCAAGACTTTGTCTCAGAGTCAAAGGAAAATAAGTGGGTAGGGTAGGGTGGCTTAGTGATGGGATAGAATCCTATGTACAATGCTCTAGGTTCAACCCTGATAGTGAAAACAACTAATACTGAATACAAAGCAATACCTAGATGCTCATATGTGTAAGGCCTTACAGATGGCTGGGTTTCCTAGGCAAGTACTTCTCCAGAACAAAGATGTTGACCCCGTTTCCCCTGGAGGACGGGTTAGGACACTCCACCTCTCCAGGCTTCAGTTTCTATCAAGCTAACACATAGAAGTCCCTTGTGTGACTAGCTTGTGGCAAGAGATCAGGAGGTGCAGGGTGAGCTGTTGTGGGGAGAGAAGTCAGGGTCAGAACGAGAGTTCTTGAGGACTAGAGGCCAACAGGAAGGGCTGTTTCTTCCCAGATGGTCTTCTTCAAACTGGGAACCAAAACCCAGGGGTTGTCAAAAGAGGGCAGCCCACTTCAAGGGATGTTTGTATTTGAATATTGGAATAGGGCATGGGTTTATAGTAGTAACTATATTAATTATATAGGCTCAGTTACAAACAGCCTATGCCTTAACTTGTTAAAATATGCCGATGTCTCCCTCAAATGTCTGTGGAGAAACTGTGATTGTCAGACCCATATCACAGGACACCGGAGCCAGAGCACTGAACATAATCTCTCCAATGGCCCAGTGGTGGGCGCTTGAGCTAGGACTTCTACTAAGGTCACCTCTACGACAGTTGTCTCCATTTTGCTAAAGACTCCATCTTTCATTTCCTATCCTCTGGCAACTTCTATTCTGGTGGGATATCAAACTATAAACAGTTGAATGTTTCATCAGTTGCTCCTGGTCCTTCTTCACTCCTTGCCATTCCTCTGGACCAAGCTGTGTTGAACTGTGGAATCAGAAACCCTGGGAGAGGAACTCTCTCCATGAGCCTGCAAACCTCGGTTTCCATGTCTGTACAAGGGGCGGTCGTGAGCCAACAGGCAGAGTCCACACTGTAGGAGGCGCCAGATATCTGACCTCAGGCACATTTCTAACTCCAACTCTCTTCCCTCCCCAGCTCTGCTCACCCCAGCAGAGGCGTCCTGCCAAGGCATTCACTGTGCATCTGGGCAGCGCTGCCAGATGGTGAGTGGGAAAGCCAGGTGTGTGGCAGAGTCCACAGCTGTCTGCCGCGCCCAAGGTGATCCCCACTATACCACCTTCGATGGCCGTCGCTATGACATGATGGGCACCTGTTCCTACACCATGGCTGAACTGTGTGGGTTAGATGAGACCCTGCCAGCCTTCAGTGTGGAAGCCAAAAATGAACATCGGGGCAGCCGCCAAGTCTCCTATGTGGGCTTGGTCACAGTCTATGCCTACAGCCATTCTGTGTCGCTGGTTCGTGGGGAAATTGGCTTCGTTCGGGTAAGTGTTCAAAGCTTAACACCCACGAGCAGTCAAAAACATGAGAGCCAAAGCCCTGGTGTTAGATCCCCAAACTCACGGCCTTTTTTTTTTTTGTAGGTGAGGTGGTGGGGAACTGGTGAGATTTGAAAGCCAGTAGCAGATCTTTAAAACCTTTCCCTTACAAATGCCACTTCTAGAAATGTTAAGGATGTGGTTAGAGAGAAAAAAAAATATCTGGTGCTATTTGGAAAAGCAAAAAGGAATTTTTAAAAAGAAAGTGAAAAAAAAAAAAAACAGGTGTTCTAACTGTCTGACAACAGGGAATCTGTGATGTGACATAACCAGTTAGTGACCATGTGCTATGCCAGATCCCTTCCTCAGTACATGCATGTTCAGCATTTGCAGGATCTCTTTGAGATGACACTGTACTGTGGACCAGCTCAGGTAAGGAAAGAGACTGAAGGACATACGTGATTTTGCAAGGCCTGAGAGCCAGCTCTACCTAGGTGACACTTGGAAGAGGCCCATGGCTGCAGGGCACTCTGTGTTGAGTGAATGTGTTGCTTTGCAGTCAGGGCAAGCAGCAGCTCTCTCCCTTCTGTGCCACGACACTGTGGAATTATGGCAAAGCCTCCAAACAAGCTGAAGTCGCCGTTTAGCTTGAGAGTCCCTTCTCAGAGATGCTTCAGGTTTTGAAGGTTTAAAACTTTTGGAATATTTGCATATACATACTGCGAAGGGATTCAAGTCTGAACGCAAGATTTATTCAGTTTTCATACATTCCTAACACAAAACCTAAAGATAATTTCATACACTCTGTTCAGTGCACACATTTTTTGAAGCTTACTCATCTTCCTGGTGTCGGGGAATGAACCCACGTGTAGCATCTCCTTAATGCTCACAAAGTGTCTGATTCATTCATTTATTTCAGATTTCAGATGTTGGAGTCAAGGGTATGTAATCCAGACAATGGCCACTAGGATGCCAACCCCTGCACAGATTCTAAACACTGTAATTAACTCTCTCTTTTTTTTTTTAACCAGAGATACTGTCAGACTGGCAGTTTCTCTCTTTTTTTTTTATGTACTTGAAAGTCAATTACAGTCACCAGAACATGTCACCAAAATGACTTCAACATATATATTGTTGACTAGAGTGCAATGTTTAAGTAATTTTGTTTTGCTTAGTTTCTGGATAAGTTTATATGTATTAAAAAACTCGCAACTGGGCCATATGGGATAGGCCTAAATCCAAGCTTCTGAAGAGGCTGTGTGGTGAGCACAGCCAGCCTGGGAAAGGCAAAGCAAAGAGAAGATGGGAAGGTAGCAGCTCAGTGGTGTGGTATCCGCTTAGACGGCAAATGAGGGACCGGGTATGCAGTCAGTGGCAGAGCGATCGCCTGGAATCTACAAAGCCCTAGTTTCTGGTTTAATTTTTATCTCAGAGTCTTACTATGTAACTCTGGCTGGCCTGGAACTCGCTGTGCAGGCGCAGTGGCCTGCCCCTTGCATAGATCCTCCTCTCTGCTTCCCGAGGGCTGGGGTCGAAAGTGTGTGCACCTCACCCGGGAGCACTAGTTTCAACCCACGGAAGCACACACATCCCCTCTCAAAATCAAATTCCCGCTCGGCCAGAGTGCACTTCCACTGCAACTGCATTAAGATGGAAATTTTCTCCGTCACTTAGGACCCTTCCCTACAGCAACTTCCCAGTCTTCATGCAGTCTCTCCTGGCCACCACAGTCTTGATCTCTTCTCCCCACTTAGATTAGTTGTTCTTCCCAGCCTTTGAGAATCAAAAGATGGTATCTCTGTGAGGCTGACGCCAGCCTCGTCTACGTAATGAGTATAGAGATGCGCAAAGAACTTCGTGAAAGGGTATAGGATAAAACTTGACCAACTGTGCATATGACATCATGATCTTTTTTTTTTCTCCTCCACACAAGAAACAACCTCTGTGAGTACTTCTGTTAAATATATATATTTTTTTAATGTTACTATTGATCTCAATGCCTTCCCAATGCTGGCTGAGCACTGTACTACTGAGAGCTACATTGCAGCTCTCTCTGTTTTGCTTTGAGACAGGGTTCACCAAGTTTCCCTGGGGTGGTCTCACCCTTGCCTTCTATCTCCTTCAGAGTATCTGGGACTCATATCGGTCCTCCCAGGCTTGACCCAACTGTCCCTTCCCTGGGGAGCCTTTCTTAACTGGCAGAATTCAGTATGGCCTGTTTCCAAGGCTTCTCATCCGGCCCCAAGGCCTGTGCCTCCTCCAGCCCAGTCCTGACTCCAGCCTGCATTGCTGGAGGATGCTATCCCAATGCTTTGTCCCCGATGCTCTCCCAGCTCAGGGCCAGAACAGAGTTTGCTCCATAGCAGGTGTCACAGGCTAGAGTAAGGCAGAGATAAGACACCCCTAAAGTGAGGGAAAGTGAAGGTGTGTTCCCAAAAAGAGAGGCAGCCGGCTGCTGGCTTGCATAGACAAGGAGGAATGTGATGGCCACTTTGTACACAGCTCAGAACGTGCCAGTGCTTGGGTTAAAGCTACCCCTGGGCAGGGATTTTACTATGCTGATTGACATACTACAGTAATGGTTTAATGAGCTGGCAGCCCTCTGGGAGACTTGTCACCGTTTTAGCTCCGGCAGGTCTTGGCTGGTTCCGCCCACAGCCTCCTGACTTTCTCTCTTGCTCATGTCCTGAGCATGAGTTCCTCTGTTTTTCTGGCTCCCTGCAGCTGCCCCTGGCTGCCACCAACCCTGTCCCAGGTTCCTTCCTCACACTGGCTTCATGCTTGTAACGAGCCTGCCATTCTGCCAGCCACTGTCAGAGGCACTGGAGATAAAACCATGAGGTGTCCACCCAGTGGTTCTGACAGATGGAGCATGTGGCAAACTTGCACACTGTGGGAGAGGGCTAGGAGCTGTGGAGCTGGAAAGCAGAGGAGAAGGGGCAACAGGAAAGAGCTACTGAAAGGGTGACCAAGGGACAGCCTCACTGAGCCAGTGACAGCTCGGCAGACACTGTTGCGGGGCGGGGTCTTCATGAACCTCTTGGGGAAGAACACATCAGGCCACATCCCTAGGCTCAGCTGGTGAGGAAGGAAGGAAGGAAGGAAGGAAGGAAGGAAGGAAGGAAGGAAGGAAGGAAGGAAGGAAGGAAGGAAGGAAGGCACCCTAGTGGCTAGAGCTGGGGACTTGAGTGGAGGAGATGAAGGTCAGAAGGAGAGATCGCACAGGAGTCTGACCACTGTCACCTCTCTGCAGATCGACAATCAGCGCTCCCGCCTCCCTGCCTCTCTGAGTGAGGGTCGCCTGCGTGTGCACCAGAGTGGAACACGAGGTGTGATAGAGCTGAACTTTGGGCTGGTGGTCACCTATGACTGGGATGGCCAGCTGACCCTGAGCCTGCCCAAGCGCTTCCAAAACCAGGTGTGCGGGCTGTGCGGCAATTATAACGGAGACCCTGCAGACGACTTCCTCACGCCTGACTTCGAGCAGGCTCCCAATGCCTTGGAATTTGCAAATAGCTGGAAGCTGGATGATGGGGACTACCTGTGTGATGATGGCTGCCACAACTCTTGTCCCTCCTGCACCCCAGGCCAGACCCAGCACTACAAGGGAGACCGTCTCTGTGGCATGCTAACTCTGTCCACAGGCCCCTTCTCTGCCTGCCATGAATTGCTGGACCCCAAGCCTTTCCTAGACGATTGTGTGTTTGACCTGTGTGTCACTGGAGGGGAGCGACTCAGCCTGTGCCGGAGCCTTAGCGCCTATGCCCAGGCCTGTGTAGAACTGGGTGTCACTCTTGAGAACTGGAGATTACCAGCCAGCTGCCGTAAGTAGCACCTAGGATGGGAGCCCACTATGAGGGGCATTTGCCCAATATTTGAATCATGACTGATTCAGCCTGATGTTGGACAGGGACAGAGACACAGGTGGGCCAAGACATTCAAACTTTGCCAAAGTTAGAGACAGACATAGCACTGGAAAGGGAGAGTTCGGACTGACTGGAGGTTAGGATAGGGAAGGCACAGACAAATGGGTAGGAGTTGAGAGAGATGGGGACAAGGATATGATGAGGGAGGACTCTGTCCACCCCCCCACTCGCCCCAGTGAGATGGAACCACAGGAGGTGGGGGTGGGGGGTGAGGTACCTGGTCTGAGCCTGCGTTTGCTGTCTGTCGGGTACTGTGAGGAGCACATTTGGTACAGTGGAGCAAAGAACCAGGCAGGAGGCTGCTCTGGTTCCTGGGCTGTGGAGACAGTTTCTGCATGGGCTTGGAAAGTGAAAGTCCCAGTGGGCACTGCCTGGTTGGTTGTCCAGGGTTGTCCTGGGTGGAGGGGGCATTGGGGCCTGAGCATCAAGAAGGTAGGAATGCCATTAACTGAGGGGTGTGGGCCTCTCACCCTGGCCTGACACAACTTCTGTCCTTCCTCAGCCATGTCCTGTCCAGCCAACAGCTGCTATGATCCTTGCAGCCCTGCCTGCCCGCCCTCCTGCAACTCAGAAGCCGCACCGACCAACTGTTCTTCGCGCCCTTGCGTGGAGGGCTGCGTGTGCCTTCCAGGCTTTGTGGCCAGTGGCGGTGACTGTGTGCCTGTCTCATCCTGTGGGTGCATCTACCAGGGTCGCCCGCTGGCCCCGGGCCAGGAAGTGTTCGATGATGACCAATGCCGCCGCCGCTGCACTTGTGATGGAGCCACTCAGAAGGTGACCTGCAGGGACACAACAGGATGCCCCAGTGGTGAGCGCTGCAATGTGCAGAATGGCCTCCTTGGTTGCTACCCAGACAACTTTGCCAGCTGCCAGGCATCTGGAGACCCGCACTACGTGAGCTTCGACGGAAAGCGCTTTGACTTTATGGGTACCTGCACATACCTGCTGGTGGGCTCATGCGGCCAGCACTCTGCGCTGCCTGCCTTTAAGGTGCTGGTGGAAAATGAACACCGAGGTAGTCAGACCGTGAGCTACACAAGAGCCGTGCGTGTGGTGGCCTACGGGGTAGAAGTGGCTGTGCGAAGGGAAAATCCTGGAAGGGTGCTGGTGAGTTCCACGGGGCAGGGAACTGGGGTGTGAATCTCCTGAAAGACTGTAGTTGGAGTGGAATGGACTTATTTCAAACAAACAAACAAACAAACAAACAAACTTGTGGTTAAAGGAGGGGCACAGGAGCCAGGCAGTACCTTCTCTTCTCAGCTCTGACTTGTCTCTAGCCTTTGCATTTTCCTCTGAGGAAGGAAGGACATAGTAAGATGTTTCATACTAGGGCAGCAGCAGCGACAGCAACGACAGCAGCGGCAGCTCATGGTTGGGCGGCTGTGGAATTTGGATGAATTCATCCTAATGAATGCCTGCCTGGCCTTTAAAAATGCCATGATAGTGGTAGGATAGCCTTTAATCCCAGCACTTGGGAGGCAGAAGCAGGCCAATTTCTGGGTTTGAGGCTAGCCTGCTCTACAGGGTGAGTTCCAGGACAGCCAGGGCTACACAGAGAAACCCTTTCTCAAAAAAAAAAAACAAAACAAACAAACAAAACAAAACAAAACCAGAAACAAAAACAAAACAAACAAACAAACAAGATGCCGTGGTGCCCATGAAGTGCACAGTAGATATTAGCGGTTGCTGTGAAGTGCACAGTAGATGTTAGCGGTTGATGTCTTCTGAAACTTCAGAGTTGTGGGCTTCTGCATTTTCTGGAAGAGGATGGTTCACAGAGCAACGTGACATATGAAATGTCAGTCTCCAGCTGGGTGTGCATGTTGAGGATGACACAGATCCTCATCAGGCCTCTAGGATGAGGAGCAAGATGGAGCAAGGCTTACAGGTGCCCAGGTGGTCTTCTGAAGGGCCCAGCCCTGCTGAGAGGAGAGAAGCACTCATTTGTTCTGTAGAATCCAAAGGTAAAACTGGGAAAGGGAGCAGTTGGATATTCACACGGTATCTCATTCTTATAACAAAGAAGTTTGGGTAACAGGTAGAGTTTGGCCTCTCCTCTAGGGAGCGGGATGTACACGTTGGAAATGGGAGACCAAGAGAACTTTCTGTGCTCCCGATCCTGTGCACCTCTCACACATGGCCCCCAAAGTGAAGAAAATCTTGCTCACAAGCAACAGTTTGGTACGGGGGCTCCAGATAAGAAGAGGGGATAATTATTAATAGGTATTTGTTTCCTCACTTATCTGAAAAGACATTTGCCTGAGGCCTGAGTACTAATAGCTCAATACATTACGTTACTGCGTACTTCCAGGGGCTGAATGGACAGCACACGCTCACCCACCTCCTCTCCACAGCATGCAAGGAAAGTAGTTCACCAGTCTTTGCCTGACAAAACTGAAGTAGAGAGGTTGAGCCAGCCACTGAGGCTCACAATTGTGTGTACGGAGAGGGCCTTAATGAGTCTGAGATGCTGAAGAGTTAGAATTTGGAACCCAGCTGTTTTGCTCTGGAGTTCATACTTTAAAATCAAACAAACAAAAAAAAATTTTTTTAAACAACTGGCGGTGGTGGCACTTGCCTTTAATCCCAGCACTTGGAAGGCAGAGGCAGGCAGCTCTTTGTGAATTTGAGACTAGTCTGATCTAAAAAGTGAGCTCCAGGACAGCCAAGGCTAGTAAGAGAAACCCTATCTCAAAAAAAAAAAGAAAGAATAAATGAATATATTGTATTTTATTATTATTTTAACTGGGGGAGGGAGGCATGGGCTGTGAACATAAGTCCCAGAGGGGCCCAGAGGTTTGGGACCCCTGTGGTCTGGGCTTCCAGGCAATGCTCTGCCCTCTGTGGATCCTGAGAACCTAACTCAGTCCTCGTGTCCTCTGCAGAAGCAGTTCACGCTGCTAACTACTGAGATATGTCTCCAGCCTGCAGGAGTTTTTTTATAGTCTGTCACCTGTCCCGCAGTCAGACAGGGAACAGACAGAAAGGAGTTACAGGAGAAAGAGACAGCATGTGTAAAGAATAAGCTTCAGGAGTGAAACTCAGCAAGGACGCTGGTCGGCGTGAGTGAGGGGACCAGAAATGGTGACCAAAGAGCCGAGGCAGGGGCCTAACTATAACCAAGCCTTTGGATTCTGAAGAGGCCTGGAGAACAATGAAGAGGCTACAATGACCTCTTCAGGGCAGAGGGAACTGCAAACATGAAGCCTGAGGCTGGGTCGTCTTGAAGAAGATAGAACAGCACCCAGGTGACGAGAATAGCCAGTCACTCCAGGAGGTCTACACCAGGAGGTGGCACGCAGAAGCAGGAGGAATTGTGGGCCAGAAAGCTGGGCATGGGTAGGACCAAGTGGGTAGAGAAGCTTGCTTTTACACAGGATGTGAAGGAGACATTGGCAGCTGTGGATGTGGAACTAGGGTGTGGGGGTGAGTGAGAGTGTCGTAAGCAGGGGTACAGCAAGGAAAAGAGCTGCCCAAGTCTGAGCTCTTAGTTCAAGCACGTGTATGGCTTGTATGACTGGGATGAAGGGGTAGGGCTGTGAGCTGGGAGATTGAATAGGGACCAGTGGGACTCAGATCATATGTGGGTCATCTGAGGCAGAGCCTGGCATTGAAACACAGAGAGCAGGGAGCAGGGTGGGGGTGGGGAGCGCTGTTCCAGAAAGGGTTAACCAGAGGCAGTGCAGTCTGTGCAAGCACACTAAAATAGGTTCCAGGGAGACAGCTGAGGCAGGCTTTGAGAAGCAGCAGTCAGAGATTTGGGTTGGAGTTTCAAGAGTAAGGGGTGATGGCTGACATGGTAAACAGAGGGAACAGCCATTATGAAGTCCTGGGGTGGAACCATGAGGGGTGGGGGCAGAGCCAGCTGAGTGAAAACATGAAAGCCCTGACCTGTTGTTCTTCCCGAATCTCTCTGCAGGTGGATGGCGTCCTTCAGTACCTGCCCTTCCAGGCTGCAGGTGGGAAGATTCAGGTGTACCGCCAGGGCAATGATGCTATCGTGAGCACGGAGTTTGGCTTGACTGTTACCTACAATTGGGATGCTCACGTGACTGTCAAGGTGCCCAGCAGCTATGCTAAAGCTGTGTGTGGGCTCTGTGGGAACTTCAATGGGAACCCAGATGACGACCTGGCTCTGAAGGGTGGAGGCCAAGCTTCCAATGTATTGGACTTTGGGAACAGCTGGCAAGAAGAGATAATACCTGGGTGTGGAGCAACTGAACCTGGTGACTGTCCCCAATTGGACTCCCTTATAACCCAGCAAATTCAAAACAAAAAGGAGTGTGGGATCCTTGCTGACCCCGAGGGTCCATTCCGGGAGTGTCACAAGTTGCTGAACCCTCAGGGTGCCATACGTGACTGTGTCTATGACCTCTGCCTGCTGCCTGGTCAGTCTGGGCCACTGTGTGATGCATTGGCAGCCTATGCTTCTGAGTGCCAGGCTGCCGGAGGCACCGTGCATCCCTGGAGGAGCGAGAAACTTTGCCGTAAGTACCAAGAATGGCATCCCTGGGGTTGGGTCTGATATTTGTTCATTGACATACAAGTAGCATCGTTTAATCCTTATGATGCCTAGTGAGGAATGGCCCCTGCTTGTGCCCTGGAAGAGCTGAAGAGACTGAATGTACCAACTTGCAGTCTCATGCCTGCTCTCATGACAGCCAGGAGGCAGCAATGTGCAGTTGACTGAGATATGCTCGGTGGTGCTGCATCAAGAGGGAGCCCCGAACCCTCTGCAGCTGTCCTTGGTGCTATCTGGCCACTTTACCCACGCACAGCTCTTTGCTGCAGATGTGGGTGCAGGGAAGAAGTTTTGCTTGCCTTTCACAGAGATTTGGAAAACCATCTGCCCATCTCCCGAGTTTTAAACTTCACTCAAGTGTGCCCTGTGGTGCATATTTTAAGGGCGTACAGGAACAAACAGTTTCACTGGCTTTTTCAGGGGGACACAAATGTAAATAATAGTGCTAGGCTCCCTGCCCTGGAAGGAGCTGCCATTTCACTCTTGAGGGCTTGAACTCTGTGAGTAGAACGTGCACCTCCAGCTGCTCCATCTTGAGTATAGATAATTGCAAACGCTGAAACTCCCAGCAAGTGGCATCTTGGACTTTTAAGAATCTCTTTGCTTGTGGGAAAAGCACAGGATAGTGGACCTTTTATGTCCATCATCCAGGTTCCACAAAGATTAACATGGTACCATTTAAAACTGCTATTACGAGCCAGGCGTGGTGGCGTACGCCTTTAATCCCAGCACTCGGGAGGCAGAGGCAGGCGGATTTCTGAGTTCGAGGCCAGCCTGGTCTACAAAGTGAGTTCCAGGACAGCCAGGGCTACACAGAGAAACCCTGTCTCGAAAAACCAAAACAAAAAACAAAAAACAAAAAACAAAAAAAACTGCTATTACATTGAGTGTGTGTCTGTGTCTGTGTCTGTGTATCTGTCTGTGTCTGTGTGTGTATGAATGCTATTGCTGGGGAATGGTAGGATGCTTTTCTTGATTATCAGAGGTTCTGAGTAAAAAGAAAATCCAGAAGCAGGAGAACAGAAGGTGGAGAGGAAAGACAACATCTGCAGGCACACTGCATAGATTACTCACATGTACATGTGCATACATGCGATTTTAAAACACACATTGCATGCAGTTTATGCCCAACTTGAATACACAGAGATAATCACAAATTTGAGTAGTGTGAGAATCAAATATTAATTGACAAATCCAATTAAATGTGATGGGAGACGATCTCCTGGTGCCACCGAGCACACAGACATCTTGTCGGTGACTCAGCACGTGTGTATGAGAGACTGAAGTGTACGGGGGATCCACTGTGACCCTTTGAAAGAGTTAATGATCTTGGTGGCCCCTCTCTCTGCAGCGCTGACCTGCCCACCTCACAGCCACTATGAGCAATGTTCCTACGGATGCCCACTGTCCTGTGGAGACCTGCCAGTGCAGGGAGGCTGTGGCTCAGAATGCAGAGAAGGCTGTGTTTGTGATGAGGGCTTTGCCCTCAGTGGTGAGTCTTGTGTGCCTCTGGCCTCCTGTGGATGTGTACACCAGGGCGCCTACCACACACCAGGAGAAACCTTCTATCCTGGACCTGAATGCGATTCTCTTTGCCACTGCGAGGAAGGTGGCCTGGTTTCCTGTGAGCCCTCATCCTGCGGCCCACAGGAGGCCTGCCAACCATCCAATGGAGTCCTAGGGTGTGTGGCTGTGGGCACTACCACCTGCCAGGCATCTGGAGACCCTCATTACGTCACCTTTGACGGCCGCCGCTTTGACTTCATGGGCACCTGTGTGTACGTGCTAGCGCAAACCTGTGGAAACCGGCCTGGTCTACACCAGTTCACTGTCCTGCAGGAGAATGAGGCCTGGGGTAATGGGAAAGTCAGTGTGACCAAGGTGATCACCGTCCTGGTGGCCAACTACACCCTGCGACTGGAGCAGAATCAGTGGAAGGTCAAGGTGAGAGCAGAGGCTCCCCGAGGGGGTGGGCACATGTATGATGGACTGAGATCAGGCAGAGCCTGTGGGAGCTCGTGAAACGGGGGTCCAGTCAGAGGACATAGAGGAGGCTGGGAACTTTCCATGGCTCTGACTCTTCTGTCCCACTCTACTGACTGTCCCCACTGAAGCTCTCTATCCTCTCTTTATGTACACAATCGTCCCACACCCCACATAAGTTCTGCCCCAGGCACCTCCCTGCTCTCACCATAGACAGGATGCGGTATAATCAGACAGAGGAAAGCTCGGAGATGGCAAAGGTTTGAAGAAGGGGGCAATCTGTGATGTCATTATCCCCTTACCTAGAGCAACAACAACAAAGCAGCTACAGGTTTTTAACCGTGCCTAGGCTGCTGGCACAGACATGGTCCTTTAAACCCCGTGGAGTTGAAGTTTGCTTTCTTTCTTTCTTTTTTTTTTTTTTTTGTTTGTTTGTTTTTTGTTTTTCGAGACAGGGTTTTTCTGTGTGTCCTGGCTGTCCTGGAGCTCACTTTGTAGACCAGGCTGGCCTCGAACTCAGAAATCCACCTGCCTCTGCCTCCCGAGTGCTGGGATTAAAGGCATGTGCCACCACGCCCGGCTTCTTTTTTTTTTTTTAATTAATTTATTTTATGTATGTGAGTACACTGTAGCTGTCTTCAGATGCACCAGAAGAGGGCATCAAATACAATTACAGATGGTTGTGAGCCACCATGTGGTTGCTAGGAATTGAACTCATGACCTCTGGAAGAGAAGTCAGTGATGTTAACCACTGAGCCATCTCTCCAGCCCTTGTTTCCTTTTTTTTTTTTTTTAGAAGAAGTGTTCTCATCACTGTCCTGAGTTCCCTGAGATAATTCAGTATTGTTGTTGTTTATGTTATTGATGTGGTTTGTTGCAGTGATCTGGGATAACTGCTTCAGGAAATATTTCTGTTGAGGGTTATAGAGAATTTAGTCCATGGTTGTCTGTCCCTGTGTACTCGGGACAAACATAATGGCTGTGGGGCCATGTGGTAAAAGAGAGCTGCTTTCAGAGAAGGGAGAAATGAAAGGTCCCAGTACAAGATACCCATGGTCCTACCTCCAATGACCTGCATCCTTCAGCTTGGTCCCACTTCCTAGAGTTTCCAGAACCTTCCAAAATAGTGCCGCTAGCTGGGAACCAAGCAGTGAAAATATGACCCTTTGGGAGATCATTCATAGAGCAGCAGGATTTAAGCCCAGACTCCACATGGAACCTGCTTCTCTGAGTAGGAAGACTGAGTCTCAGGAGAGTGGCATTTGAATACACTGGGAACATCCCCCACTGACAGGCAGAGCACACAGCCATTGTCCTGGGAGCAGGAGGTACAAGAGCTGTCACACGGGCTGCACTATGTGGGATGCAGGTGCAGCTTCTTCCCTAACAAGCCCCAGGCTCTGAGGTTAGCAGTTGACAGAGGAGCAGCTCCAGACTCATGGGGACAGTCTCTTCCTGTCACCAACCCCAGCTTCCCTGTGGCTGTCCCTCACTGCAGAGGCAGAAACTGAGCCCAGAGGGTTAAGTGACTTGCCCTTATTCACTACCAGCCTGGGGAGGAATGATGTTAATGTCTTTTGGACACTCCAGACATGCCTAGAGCCTCCTCCCAGTCTCCTCACACCTATGAAAAGCCAGTGGGCTGGCTGTGTGATGAGGAAGGGCACAGACGTGGTGACATCAGGGGTGCACCAGGCAGGGCCCTCGGGTGATCCTCAGATGAGGCATGGAGCCTGGCTTTTCATCCAGCCACACTTAGAGCAGCAACTCTGAGTGCCCCTGACCGTCCAGAATGACTTGCAAACACAGTCCCAAGCCACAGGGCGTGTCACAGCCAAAGCCTTTGCAGGTGTCCTGTATCAGATTCCCTAGATGACACTCTGGGGACAAAGCAACTGATCCCTCCTAGACAGACAGGAAGCAGAAACACAGGTGAGTCTCCAGCCCAAGGGCACAGAGGGTTAAACAGAGGGCTGTACTTCAGCCCAGCCATGAGCTCCAAGCTCAGTCCCTGCATCATCAGTCAACTGATAACAAAGGATCCCCTCATTCAGGCTACTGAGGTGATGACCCAACTGAGATACATAAGCGTCTCCTGGTGGCTGAATGTCCTAAAACAACACACGTAGAATTCTCACAGCTCTGACAGCCAGAAGTCCAAGATCGAGGTTGCAGCAAGGCCACACCCATCCAAAGACTGAAGGGGAGAAACCTTCTTGCCCTTCTGGCTTTTGGTGTCTACAATGGTCCCTTGGCTTCTAGCACAGGCACTCAGGGTCTTGCCTTGATTTCTCCTCTTCCCATTAACCCTTTCCTCTCCTTCCCTTTCCCTCCCCTCTCCCTTCCCTTCCACTCCTCCCCTCTCCCTTCCTCTCCTTTCTCTCTCCTCTTCCCTCCCCTCCCCTCCCTTCCCCTCCCCTCCTTTCCTCTCCCTCTCCTGTCTTCTCTTCTCTTTTCTTCTCGTCTCACCTGAAGACACTTGCCATTGGCTTTGGAGTCCTGTCTGATATATGATTATCTCATTTCAAGATAGTAACTCTAATTACACCTGCTATGACCTTTCTTCAGAAATACTTTCTGAGGTTCTGGGTGGACTCATCTTTTTATTATTATTTTATTTTATTTTATTTTATTTTATTTTATTTTATTTTATTTTATTTTATTTATGCATGCCTCTGTGTGTATACATATGTACATGTGGGTGACCACAGAGGACAGAGAGGGGCATCAGGTCCCTTGGAGTTGGACTTACAGGAGTTTGTGAGCAGCTGGGTGTGGGTGCTGGAGTCTGTACTCTGGTCCTCTGATACAGCAGTAAATATTCTCTTAACTGCTGGCCCCCCTCACCAGCTTCCGAGGGAGATTTACCTTTTGGAAACCACCATTAAACCCAACTATAAGGCACCGCTATTATGTGTATTTTACAAATATGGGCGCTAAGGTCTACCCTGAAGCTTGTCATTCCCTGCCTCGCAGGTGAACGGTGTGGACATGAAGCTGCCTGTGTCGCTGAATGGAGGCAAGATCCGAGTCTCCCAGCACGGGTCCGATGTCGTGGTTGAAACCCACTTTGGCCTGCGTGTGGCCTATGACCTTGTATACTATGTGAGGGTCACCATCCCAGGCAACTACTACAAGCAGATGTGTGGTCTGTGCGGGGATTACAACGGGGACCCCAAGGACGACTTCCAGAAGCCCGACGGTTCTCAGACAACAGACCCCAGTGACTTTGGTAACTCCTGGGAGGAAGCTGTGCCCGACTCCCCCTGCGCACCAGTGCCTCCCTGCACCGGAGATGACTGTGACACTGAGTGCAGCCCCGAGCTGCAGGACAAATATCATGGGGAACAGTTCTGCGGGCTGCTGACCAGCCCCACAGGGCCACTGGCTGCCTGCCACAATCTGCGAGACCCCCAGGGTCCCTTACAAGACTGTGTCTTTGATCTCTGCCTGGGTGGAGGGAACCAGAGCATCCTCTGTAACATCATCCATGCCTACGTGAGCTCCTGCCAGGCGGCTGGGGGGAAAGTGGAGCCGTGGAGGACTGACACTTTCTGTCGTGAGTAACAGGGCATTGGGGAGGGGTGAGGGAGGTTGGGACAGAGAAGGGGTGGGATTCCCAAACTCCTCCCTGCTCTCTGATGGGCATTCTCTTCTTACAGCAATGGAGTGCCCCCCTCACAGCCACTATGAGGTCTGTGCAGACACTTGCTCCCTGGGCTGCTGGGCTCTCAATACACCCCAGCAGTGCCCAGAAGGGTGTGCTGAGGGCTGTGAATGTGACTCTGGCTTCCTGTACAACGGCAAAGCCTGCGTGCCCATTGAGCAATGTGGCTGCTACCACAACGGGGTCTACTATGAGGTAAGAACCCAGCCATCTGTACAGAACCCAGGGCCTCTTCCTAGACACACCCCGCTTCTACGGCTCATTAGCGCTCTAGCTTTTTCTCTGTTCAGCCTCTTGAACATGTGTGCATGCTGCTTACTGTGAACCTCTCTTATTATTACATATGTTGCGCACACACATATACAGACATGCACATGCACACAGGCACACACACACTGATACTTCTCAAACCTGTGCATGCTGAGAGCCCTGAAATGAATCATTACACTCCTGCCCATCACTCTCCCAGCCCAGCCCTGTCTCTACTCCTTTGCAAACCAGTGTGAACCAGTCACCCTTCGGTTCCATCTCTACTTCATAATGTTATAAACTCCATTCTGCTTTCTCAGATTGCTCCTGTAACTCGCTGTTGTTTACAGATGAGGAAACTGAGGCATAAAGAGGTTAAGCAATGATGTTCAGTCATACCGTTTGGAAAGAGTAGAACCAGGTTCAGCTGGGCATTGTGCTCCACAAAGTTTGCTCTGAAAGACTACTTAACCCTGCTCCTCTAAGCAACAGCAATTCCCCGCATATTCTGGAATGAATGGGTGAATGAATGAATGAATGGATGAATGAGTTGAGCCTCAAAGCCATGCCATGCCTCAGTTTCACTGCTGAGAGCTGTCCCCAACCTCTCTGTGCCTGAAACACTGGGAATTGGCTTCCACCTCTGGGTACTGATGGCATGCTCTCTGTCCCCACAGCCAGAGGAGTCAGTTCTCATTGAAAACTGCCAGCAGCATTGTGTGTGCCAACCAGGCAAAGGCATGATGTGCCAGGATCACAGCTGCAAGCCAGGACAGGTGTGCGAGCCCTCAGGAGGCGTCCTGACCTGCGTCACCAAAGGTGCTGGGCAGTGTGGCTGGGCTGGGGGGGGGGACACAGGACACAGGCTGGGAGCTGAGGGTGACATGCTTCATGGTGAGAGGTTCAGAGGACTGTGGATTGAGATGCCAGACCTTAGGCTGGGATTCTAGGAGTCAAAGGCAGAGGTCATGCAGGCCGGTTGTCAAGGGTCTTTAAGGCTTCGAGGACCCTGGGGCAAGATTTTGATGGTGGAGGTCAAAGGCCCTTGGAGTACTGCAGGATAGGTGAATTTTTTTCTCAAGGGCCCTATAGTAAATGCTTCAGTTTTCAGGCTAAGGAGCTTTCAATACAACTTCTGAACCCTTATGATGTAAAACAACCAGAGACTGTGTATATGGAGGGACAGAGAGGCAAGACAGCTTTACCTGCAGCAAGCACCAGCTGGTCCCATGGCTTCTTGCCCACTGGCTCATTGGATTATCTGGGGCTTTGGACACCAGCACTACAGGGCAGTTTGTCATTAAAGGGAAATCTTGATTTAATTTCCCTGATGACTAAGGACGCTGAACTTTATTGTGTGTTTCCTGGAGAAGCAGAGTGCAAGGCTTCCTAGAGCACAGGAGGACTGGACCAAGGCACAACCTTTCACACTGGGGATGAGGATATCTAAGGGTTCTGTTTAATGGTTGCTAGTTTAAAGCTGTGACATAGGGCCTCCCTCAAACTGATTTCCTAAGGTGAGGGGCTAGAGAATCCCAGGAGAGTAACAAAGTCGGAACTAGGATCTGGAGGCTGGGCTGAGACTCGCAGAAGTGATAAACATGATAGCAGGGGTCCTATCAGGAGAGAGACCCACAACTTCTCCTGAACAGGGAAAGCTTAATCTATGCAGTGAATGATTTGTGTGTTTGAGCGTGATCCAGTCTAGGGGTAGAATATTCGCCTTCCCTGCACAAAGCTCTAGATTCCCTCCCAGCAAACAAAAGGACTGCTTTACTTTTAGCTTTCTTGTTTGTTTGTTTGTTTGTTTTTTCTTTTTTTTTCCTGTGTAGCCATGGCTGTCCTAGAACTCGATCTGTAGACCAGGCAGGCTTTGAACTCACAGAGATCTGCCAGCCAAGTACTGGGATCAAAGTCATGCGCCACCACGGCCCAGCAACGCTACTTTTCTTAAGAACTACGCTGTACTAACATAGGTCAACTACATAAAAGGAGAGCATTTGTGATCTCGCCCCAGGCATCCTTCCGTTACTCTGTGTTACTCCTCTCACTGTCTCCTTCCTCTTCCACGTCTCTATCCACCCCCCACCCCGACTTTCCAGTTTCACGTCCTTTCCCTTCCCTAACTTCCACGTGTGAGAGAAAACTTTATAATGATGGCACCATCGACCTCCAGTCATATCCATTTTCCTGCAAGCGGCGTGATCACATTCTTCATGACTAAGTAAGGCTCCTCTGTGCATGTGTGCCACATGTCTTACCCTGTCAGTTGATGGGCACCTAGGCTGACCCCATCACTTGGCTACTGCGAACAGTGAGCAGCAGACATGGATGTGCAGGGACCTCTGTGGTGTGGTTGCTTAGACGCCTTTGGGCACATACCCAGTGGTGGGGCAGGCTCGTAGGGTGCTCCGAGTTTGGGTTTCTTCAGGCACTTCACACTGCTTTCCACAGGGGCTGCATCAGCTAATGTCCCTCCCAGCCGTGGACAAGGCTTTCCCTGCCCGGAGCCCTCACCAGCACTTCCTCGTCTCCGTGATATCGGTCATCCTGGCTGGGCTGACATGAACTCTCATTTTATGTTAAATCAAGGATTTTGGCCACTTGGTCACTGATTGTGTCTTTCCTTTGAAAAGTTTGTTTTCTGCCCATCTACTTGCTGAATTACTTGCTGTCTTGTGTTTAATTTTTTTTTTTTAGTTCCTTATGTAATCTGGATATTAGTCTCCTGTCAGATTAATGGCTGACAACGATTTCTCTCCCGTTCTGTGGCCTGTCCCTTCACTCTCTGAGCGGCTTCTTTTGCTATGCAGAAGCTTTTCCATTTAGTGAAGTTTTATTTACCAATTCTTTACACTATCTCTTGAAGAGTTCATAGAGCTGTTAGGGACTGTTCCTGGTTTTTTTCACTGTGTCCTCTAGCAGTTTTAAAATCTAGGGACTGGCCTTAAGGCCTGTCATCCATTTTAAGTTGATTTTTTTACAAGGTGGTGTGGTGTATGTGTGGAGAGAGAGAGAGAGAGAGAGAGAGAGCGAGCAGGCTTCTGTCTTCTATAAGGGGAAAGATGAGAAAGAGAAAGCTGATTTGACCAAAGACAGGAAATTTTTTTTAAAAGGAGGGAGAAGGAAAAAAGGGATTAAAAATTAAGAGTTAGGGCTGGAGAGATGGCTCAGTGGTTAAGAGCACTGGCTGTTCTTTCAGAGAACCTGGGTTCAGTTCCCAGCACCCACATGGTGGCTGTGGAGAGACAGAGACAATGACAGACAGACAGAGTTTATGTCTGTTCACTACCAAGGTTTGCATGTGTTTCTGCCATCACCCACCTCAGTGGCTAGCTGCTTTCCTGCTGTCCCTGACTCACTCCTCAGAAATGATGGCATTCAGTGTGTGTGAACAGTCCACCTCCTTCCTTCTCATGGCCCCTTCTAAGGGGGACTGGCTGCTTTCAGGTAAAGGAAACAGTGCTCACAGGAGCCCCACCCTAGAGCTGATCCCCAGTGCTGAGAGAAGAAGGCTGGGACTTAGAAGGCCTCACCATAGACCTCACTGAAGAGTGCAGGATCCTGTAGGTTGGACTTAGAGGAGTGAAGCCCCCACTGACCTTGGTAAAGCTCAGCTGGAAGCAGCCGCCTGAGGTGTTTAGCTGATTAGCTAGAGAGCCAGGGTCCCACCTGTCTCTACTCACAGAGTACAAGCAGCAGCCGCAGCCAGAAGAGCAGGGCAGGCTGTGAGGACAGGCACCCCTGCCTCCTGCAGACTCCCCAGCACCCTCTGCTGACAAAGCTTCCAGGCCGATTTCAAACAGGAAACAAGTTTGAAGGCTGGAGCCACACAGAGCTGGAGCCACAGAGAGTGTGACACTAGAGGGGTCTTAAACACAAAAGCCCCTGGGGATCAGTCTTCAGAGACTCCTGAGGCTGGATTAACAACCAGGGACGGAATTTTGTGATATGGGTTATCCAAACTGAGAGATTTAGACTCGGGGACCCTAGACATGAGATATGAAATTTCTGGACCCCTAGTGCTAGGTTCTCAGATCTAACACACAGCAACTCTAGGGATGAGGGCTAAGGTGTCAGGACACTAAGGTCTGGTCACACCTGCAGCAACCATCAGAGATGACATCCCTAGCTCAGATGCCGGGAGCCGACACACTTGTGGTGGGCAGCCCCTCACGGTACTTTCTCCTCTCCTCACAGACCCATGCCATGGTGTCACCTGCCGGCCACAGGAGACCTGCAAAGTTCAAGGTGGTGAGGGCGTGTGTGTGCCCAACTACAGTGCCACGTGTTGGCTGTGGGGTGACCCTCACTACAGCTCCTTCGATGGCTGGAGCTTTGACTTCCAGGGCACCTGCAACTACCTGCTGGCAGGAACGCTCTGTCCTGGGGCCAATGCCGAGGGCCTGACTCCCTTCACTGTCACAACCAAGAATGAGAACCGGGGCAGCCCCGCCGTGTCCTACGTGAGACAGGTCACCGTGACCACTCTCAACACCAACATTTCCATCCACAAGAATGAGATCGGCAAAGTCCGGGTATGTTCAGCATGATGGTCCTGGAACACCCTGGGGCATGGGGCCAAATGAACCCTGGTGTTAAAAGCAACAGTGGGGAGCTGGAGACCCTCCATTTTCACATAGGCATGAAACTACGTAGAGAAAACTGCAGGAAATGGGGCACCCTTTACCTGGTAATCAAGCGCAGCCCTCTGCTAAGAGCTTAAAGTAGACCCATGATGTTCTCCTTCACATAGACCAGTGCTTCTCAGCCTTCATAATGATGTGACCCTTCAATGCAGTTCTTCATGTTACAGTGACCCAAAGCCATACAATTATTTCTGTTTGTGAGTTATAGCTGTAAGTTTGCTGTTATGAATCATAATGTGTTTACTGATGGTCTAAGGTGACCCCTGTGAAAGTCATATGACACCCCCCCCCAAAAAAAAAAAACCTACAAGTTGAGAACTGCCGGAATAGACATAGATCTGAGCTCAGGTCCCCTCCTGATGAGGTCCGTGACACCATGCAAAGGACTGAACGTGGTGGGCCTTGATTCTGCCCGACAACCCAGCCCTGTGGTACCAGTTAGAGCTCAGCTCAGAGCCCAACTCCTTAAGCAAGCATCTGTCAGTGGTCGGGAATGAACGAGAGGACCAGGCTCAGAGAACATCAGAGGAACTGGGGTTTGGGGGGGTGGGGGGAGGCAAGCATAAGTCAAACATTCTGTAGATGGAATGAGGGTGTAGGTAGAGGGTGTAGGTAGAGGGTGTAGGTAGAGGGTGTAGGTAAACACTGACTTAGAGAGAGGCTGGAGCCAGGACGAAGAGTCAAAGCCTTCTGGTCAGGGAGACATATAGAACAGAGATGCAGAGAGGAGAGGGACAGAGGGACAGGAAGAGCAACAGAAATGTGGGTAGGAGATGCAAAGAGACAGAGACCAGAGAGGGACTTCTAAAGAGAAAGATCTCAAGGAAGAGAGTGGCTAGGAGGAATGAGGGGTTGGAGGAGAAGGAGGGTGGGGGAGAAGGAAGAGAGTGAATTTAGAGGAAAATCCAAAAAGGCATGGGGGTGGAAGGTTCCTTTCTCAGGGGCTGGATTAGATGGCCATGGGGTGAGTAAGGTATTGACCCCTACAATCAGGAGGAAGCGCTTTAGGAGGAGGGAGGTAACCTGGACAACAGAGGACACAGCTCCACCTGCACTGCTCCCTGACCCCTGTTGGACTCCCTCTCTCTCCCCAGGTGAATGGAGTTCTAATGGCCTTGCCTGTCTACTTGGCTGGTGGGCGGATTTCAGTGATTAATGGAGGCTCGAAGGCTCTGCTGGAGACTGACTTTGGGCTTCAGGTCGCCTACGACTGGAACTGGAGAGTAGATGTCACACTGCCCAGCAGCTACCATGATGCAGTGTGCGGGCTCTGTGGAAACATGGACAAAAACCCCCAAAATGACAAAGTCTTCCCTAACGGCACAATGGCACCCTCAATACCTACCTGGGGTGGCAGCTGGCAAGTTCCAGGGTGGGATCCTCTCTGTTGGCATGAATGTCAAGGGTCCTGTCCCACGTGCCCAGAGGACCGAGTGGAGGAGTATGAGGGTCCTGGCTTCTGTGGACCTCTGNACTGCTGGGTCGGGCTGGCTTCACTCTCGCCCTTTGCAGGCTTTCAGCTGGTTTCTGTTCATCCCTGTCTCCTGGCTGTGTCTGTCTGTGTCTGCAGCTCATCATCTCTCTGTCTGCCCTTCACACCATCAACTCTACTTTGTCACTTCGTCCCTCTCTGACTATGTCACTGGATCTGCAAGTCTCTCTGTCCCCTTCTATCTCTGTCTTAGTCAGGGTTTCTATTCCTGCACAAACGTCATGACCAAGCAGCAAGTTGGGGAGGAAAGGGTTTATTTGGCTTACACTTCCATACAGCTGTTCATCACCAAGGAAGTCAGGACTGGAACTCAAGCAGGTCAGGGAGCCGGAGCTGATGCAGAAGCCATGGAGGGATGTTCTTTACTGGCTTGCTTCCCTTGGCTTGCTCGGCCTGCTCTCTTATAGAACCCAAGACTGCCAGCCCAGAGATGGTCCCACCCACAAGGGGCCCTTGATCACTAATTGAGAAAATGCCTCACAGCTAGATCTCATGGAGGCATTTCCCCAACTGAAACTCCTTTTTCTGTGATAATTCCAGCTGTGTCAAGTTGACACAAACCTAGCCAGTACAATCTCTGTTGGTATCTCTCCCCACTCTGTCCCCATAGGCCAGTCCAACATTGTTCTTGGTTTCTCACTCCTTCATCTACCCACAGAGATCACCTGTCCTGACAACAGCCACTATGAGCTCTGTGGCCCACCCTGCCCAGCCAGCTGCCCACCTCCTGCACGACACACAGCCCCAGCTGCATGTGACGGGCCCTGTGTGGAGGGATGCCAGTGCGACGAAGGCTTCGTCCTGAGTGCTGATCAGTGTGTTCCCCTGGATGGTGGCTGTGGCTGCTGGGTCAATGGCACATACCATGAAGCAGGCACCGAGTTTTGGGCTGATACCACCTGCTCTAAGAGGTGTCACTGTGGACCTGGGGGTGACTCCTTGGTCTGCAAGCCTGCCAGCTGTGGGCGGGGTGAGGAGTGTGCCTTGTTGCCCTCTGGAGAGATTGGCTGCCAACCTACAAGCATAACTGAATGTCAAGCCTGGGGTGATCCCCATTACACCACCCTAGATGGGCACCGGTTTGACTTCCAAGGCACCTGTGAGTATCTACTGAGTGCACCCTGCCATGAGCCACCCACAGGGACTGAATACTTCAATGTCACCGTGGCTAATGAGCACAGGGGCAGCCAGGCTGTCAGCTACACACGAAGTGTCACTCTGCAGATCTATGGCCTCAGCTTGACCCTCAGTGCCCAATGGCCCAGGAAGCTACAGGTGAGTGGGCTGTGGGCCACACAGAAGCCATTCCAGCCTCTGATGTACAGACCATCTTTCCCAGCTTGGCGTGAGAGTGAAACTGGTTCAGCTTAGAGCTTGTGGGACCAGGACGGCTGGAAGCAGTGGTTTTCCAAGGCTCAGTCTTCCAGTATTCCTCTGTAGCGTAGATTGTTAAAAAGTACCTGCTTACGGGTAGCACGAAGAGCCAAGGATGTGGTCTGATGGTGACGTTCCACTTCTGTTAACTCGACAGACAGAGACTGAGGTAGAACAGTTGCAGAGACTTGAAGCAGCCTGGGCTACACTAGTTGCTCCTTCCTACAGGAGCAACAAACAAAATATAAACAAAAACAAAAATGATTCCGTAGCTCCGTGTCTTTTTACTTTTACAATAGCAGGGGAAGTAACCTACTTTGGATACCATAGCTTATAAATCGTGGTACATATGCATGACTATCAAGTGCCTCCCCTCTCACGTTCTCCCCGCCCATAGGTGAATGGAGAGTTCGTCGCTCTGCCATTCCATCTGGACCAGAAACTCAGTGTTTACATCAGTGGAGCAGATGTAGTAGTGAACACTGCTTCAGGAATCTCCCTGGCTTTTGACGGAGATAGTTTCGTGCGCCTGCGCGTGCCCGCAGCCTATGCTGGCATCCTCTGTGGCCTGTGCGGGAACTACAACAAGAATCCCAGCGATGACCTGACTGCAGTGGGCGAGAAACCTGAGGACTGGAAAGTGGGCGGAGCTCCAGGCTGTGACCAATGCCAGCCTGAGCCTTGCCCAAAACCCTGCACACCTGAGGAACAAGAACCCTTCCACGGTCCTGACGCCTGCGGCATTATCACAGCCCCTGAAGGCCCACTTGCGCCCTGTCACAGTCTTGTGCCACCCACGCAGTACTTCGAGGCTTGCTTGCTGGATGCCTGTCAGGTTCAGGGACATCCAGGTGGCCTCTGTCCTGCTATAGCCACCTATGTGGCAGCATGTCAAGCTGCAGGGGCCCAACTTGGAGAATGGAGAAAGCCAGACTTCTGTCGTGAGTACTGACCCATGTAGTTCCACACAGGCAGGGCCATCCCCTCCACCTCCTGACAGAGATACACCTTGGCACTAATACTGAAAAACTCCAGTGGGGTACGGAAGGACCCAGGGCACATCCAAAGTCAGAAACCCTGCATGCAGACCACTCTGGACACTCATGTTTCTAACGGACTTGGATATGACCCAAGGACAGTTACTCAGCAAGGAACCCCTGTCAGAGGCCACGTCTCAAGCCCCTGGACCGTCTCCCACACTGGAATAGAGATAGTCACACAGAGGTGGTCAGATAGCCCAGTGGTGTCTAGGGAGACCCTACATTGCCTGCCACATGCAGGTCAGACATCAGACACGCTCAACTGGAATCAGGACCTGTCCCCAGCAGATCCAAGCAGACTTCTGACTCAGAAGAGGTGGCACAGCTCCTTCAGGCAGATCTACTGCGTCAGGTTCAAGCTGTCAGTGCCACCCAACCACATACACACTGCCACAGTGGCATCCTGAAACAGAGAACGTCAGAGAGGTCCTCAGTCAGGCTGACTGGCCTCCCACACACTCACATCAGTAAAGCCTTGGTTGGTTCTAGACTGTCCTGCTCATAGGTGTGTGGCCATATCCCCAGACAGTCACTTGCTTTAGAAGTACTCGCCAGGCTGATACACCTTCCTCAGGGAGACCAGGTCATATCCCACACCTGAGATCCCATACCAGTGCCCCTGTCATATGTTCTAGGTCTAGTCAGTCACATGCCACGTCAGAGGCAGCAGGCCTCAGTCAGGCTCTCACACCCAAGCCCTCCTGTTCCCACCATCGCCTCTGCCTGATTCCTCCTTGTTCTCTCCCCACAGCCTTCCAGTGCCCTGCCCACAGCCACTACCAGCTCTGTGGTGACTCCTGCCCTGTGAGCTGCCCAAGCCTCTCCGCCCCTGTGGGCTGTGAAACCATCTGCCGTGAGGGCTGTGTCTGTGATCCTGGCTTCGTGCTCAGTGGTGACGCCTGTGTGCCTGTGGGTCAGTGTGGCTGCCTCCACAATGGCCGCTACTATGTGTTAGGTGCCACCTTCTACCCAGGCCCTGAGTGTGAGCGGCTCTGTGAGTGTGGGCCTGATGGCCAGGTCACTTGCCAGGAAGGAGCAGACTGTGAGCCCTATGAGGAGTGCCGGATAGAGAATGGTGTTCAGGCCTGCCATCCCACTGGCTGTGGCCACTGCCTGGCCAATGGAGGCGTTCATTATGTCACCCTTGATGGACGGGTGTATGATCTTCATGGCTCCTGCTCCTATGTCCTGGCCAGCGTCTGTCACCCAAAACCTGGAGATGAGGAATTCTCCATTGTGCTTGAAAAGAACTCAGCTGGAGATCCCCAGCGGGTTGTGGTTACCGTGGCAGGCCAGGTTGTGGGCCTGGCTCGAGGGCCACAGGTGAGTGCACACAACCCTGCCCGTGTTCTATAGGGACATGACCTCAGCTGGGCCTTACCCTATAGGGTCTCGGTAGACCTTGGAGAATTCCAGACTTCGAGAATAGCACCGCCCTACCATGATTGTTCTGGGTTTGTGGGTAAAGGAGCCACCTCAGAGTCTAATCTAGTCATGACCTACCTCATCCTGGGCATTTAGCACACCTGATTCTAGTCAGAAAGGGACTTAGCTCTTCCGAGAAGATACATCGCTCTCTGAAGGAGCTGAGAGTGCTTGCCTCAAGATGAGGCGCTGGCACCCTCATCCTAACTGACCCTTCCACGCAGGTGACTGTGGATGGTGAAGCCGTGGCCCTGCCTGTGGCCATAGGCCACGTGAGTGTGACGGCTGAAGGCAGAAACATGGTTCTGCAGACAAACAAGGGGATGAAGGTTCTCTTCGATGGCGATGCCCACATCCTCATGTCCATCCCAAGTTCCTTCCGTGGACGTCTCTGTGGCCTCTGCGGGAACTTCAATGGGAACTGGAGCGACGACTTTGTGCTGCCCAGTGGAGCAGTGGCCCCCAATGTGGAGGCCTTTGGAACCGCATGGCGAGCTCCCGGCTCCTCCTTGGGCTGTGGTGAAGGCTGCGGGCCCCAAGGCTGCCCGGTGTGCTTGGCAGAGGAGACACAAGCATATGAGAAAAATGATGCCTGTGGGAAGATCCGGGACCCTCAAGGCCCCTTCGCAGCTTGTCACAAGGTTCTGAGTCCCTTGGAATACTTCCGCCAATGCGTGTATGACATGTGTGCCCATAAGGGTGACAAAGCCTACCTTTGCCGTAGCCTGGCAACCTATACTGCAGCCTGTCAGGCAGCTGGGGCAGCAGTGAAGCCCTGGAGGACAGACAGTGTCTGCCGTGAGTGTCTCTGACCCCTTGGGTGACCCCTGGCCCTCCTTCCCTGTAGAAGTCCCTGCCTGTAACAGAGCCTCTTCCAGCCCCGCCCTGCAGCCTCTCTGGCTTTCCTCCTTTCCTTCTGGCTCTGGGGTCTCAGACTCCAGTCAAGAGTCCACACTGCCCAGCCCTGATGTTCACCTTTTCCCAGGGCTCCATACTGACCTGAAATGGAGGTGGGTGGGTTGAGAGCCCACAGGATACCTAAGTCCTGGCCCTTCCCACAGACTCCATGTCTTCTCACATACTCAGTACAATGCCACGGCACAGGCAAAAGACCTCCCTAATCTAGGACCACACACCTCTTTCCAAATTACAGGGCAGGAATAGGTCACCTCAGACACATGACAAGGCTGTAGCCACTGACACTGGCTTTATGGAAGAGTCAATTCTCTTCCAGTCTCCTGAGAGCAGAACCTTGACATGGGGCCATACCATAACATAGCAACTGTCCTAATGACAACAGTAGACTCTGTCTCCGTCTCTGAGCTTCCTCTTGAGTACCAGGCCTGTGTACCCATGGCCCTCTGTGATCCATTTGAATCCAACATCTCATCCCAAACCTGATTCTTCTTCTCCATCCCAGTGCCTATTTGATGACATCCACATCATCCTGGAATTACTTAGCTAGAGCCTAGCATTTTGCCTGGTTTTCCACTGTCTTTGCCTCAGCCCTCTGCCTGTGACTCCCCATCCTAATTCAAGCCTCTATCTGACTTTCTCAGGGAACCATGATCACTTTAGCTGTAGCTGTTTATGGTGCAAGCTCTTTTTCTTCAGAGCCTGTGTCCTCTGCAACATTGTGTGTTAGGTTTTGTACTGTGGCAAATGCTTGAAAGAAACAGTTTTTGAGTGTTTCTGTTGCCTAGAGGTTTCAGACATTTCTGTTCAAGGTAACTGAAAGCACTCTGGGGCCTGAGATCAGACACATTATAGCAATGTGTCCCTTTACTGAAGCTAGGGAAGATGGTGACCACAGAGTCAGGCATGGAGACAGAAGTGAGGAGCAGGCAATAGATATCCTTGAAAGGCCCATTCTAGCCCACCTGTTTTGTTCCACCAAGCCCAAACTCCAAAACTATCCATTGTTTTTGGAGTAATGCCATAAAACTATGTATCCATCCACGGATTAGTCATTGGTAGAGTCAGATCATCGTGGCTCAAGTACCAGTCAATGATTCAACCACCAAGGAGACTAAGTCTTCAACATTTGATTCTTTGGGGTGAAGTGTTCATCTCCAGTTCATTACATTCCACCCTTGATCCCAGCGGACTCCTATCTGCATGATAATAAGAACTGCATCCAATTTATTTCCCAGAATCCGCAAAGCCTTTCTAGGTCCCGGATTGCTTGAATGTCTTGAGTCCAGAGTCTTTCCCAAAATGCAGCGAAGACCCTTCGATGTGAGCCTCTGCAAACATGAAAATAGAATTATATATGTCCAGCACCCAATAGTGTAATATGGTACACATTCCTACACTAAAATGAAAGGCTGGACACATATAAGGGAAAGATGGGACCAATGTAAAATCAAAACCCAGCAGGGGAAATACTGGCACAGTATAAGCAGCAAAAAGCCTCTAGCCTCTGTGCCCTGCCAGCTGCAGCCTTCATGGCCTTCCACTCTTGCTTCTTTCCTGCTGCTTCCCCCACCCCACCCCACCCCGTTCCACATCCTTGCTTTCTCTAAATTCCTGTTTCCTGTCCTGTTTCCTCCATTCTCACAGTTCATGGGCCCATCCCCATGACACTTTGCCTGGCCCCTCGGGGATATTCTTGAAATCTGGGTGAAGCCACTGAGCCCCATCACCCTTACACTGTACAGGGCCACAAACTTACCTCCGTGCAGACGACTTTAGTGTCTGGAACCAGCTCAAGCAGTTGTCAGTTGTCAGCCATCAGCCTCCCTGACCATGTCTGCAATGGTCTCAGAGTGCCTGACCATGTCTGCAGTGGTCTCAGAGTGCCTGACCATGTCTGCAGTGGTCTCAGAGTGCCTGGACGGGTGAGCATGTGAGATTAACTGGGGAAACAACATCTAGGTCCTGTAAGAGTGAGGTGTCCCAGCTGTCCTGTTATCTCAAGGGAACAAAACCTCTCAAGGTCGTAGTTCCCCTTTTCAGACTATGATAGCTATGTTTTGATGATTCTCAAGACATCTTCAAATCATGGTTCCCGTTGTCCAAGTGCAACATACCTGGCTTTCTTCTGGGACCTCTGATCCCTTTAGGAACCATGCCTTTTTAGCCCTAAATACACAGGCTTTTTCTGACCAACCTACAAGTTTGTCAAATATTTATGCTCTGATTTTGTTCTTGATACAGACTATAAACCTTGACTAAACCCAGTCAGGAACACTATGCTATGGGCTGAATGTTGTGCTGCCTTGATATGTCCTCTGTCCTATTGATGAGGTTACTTCCTTTGTCTTAAACCTCTCTGGACATGGGCAAAATGTAGACAAGCTTGTTGGCATGTTGCAACACCAATGGATGATACTCTAGTTTCCAAGAGCCTTGTTTTACACTTGAAGCCCCTCAAGTATGATCTGAAAGCTTGTTGGCCTTCTGTTCAGAACTCCCACCAGAACTCACAGGAAGCCCCACTCACAGCACTCCAGGCTTTGTTAGTCCAATTCTCCAAACACCTCCTAGAAACCATCTTTAAAAACACATGAGACACATAGCCAGGAAGAGTCACAGCACAGGGCTCCCGTCTCATTAGCTGTGTTAGTTCCTCATGGGCCCGAGAAATACCTGGACGTCTGTAAAAGAGGACAGCTCTGATGTGGTTTGTGATCACACAGGTTTCTGTGTGGGTCTGACTTGTCTGTTAGTGAGGCTGTGCTGAAGCAGATCATAGGAGAGGGACACACAGAGAGAAGGTGTTCATATCACAGTGGCCAGGAATCAGTAAGAGAAAGGCCTGGAGTAAGAGGGAACCCTGGGGACTTACATAGGACAGACACCAAAGGCTTTACAGTCTCCCGGTACTCTCTGCAAACATAAATTCACTGAATAGGTCAGAGGCCTCTCAGTCATCACATTCAGCAGCTGGATACCAACTGGGTGTTTTTCTGGGGTGCGGAGGTCAGAGGAGGGAGCACTACATCCAGATTATAGCAATCACTCATCCCAGGCCTGAGATCCAGTAAGTTCAGGTGGTCAACATCTTACAGCACATATGACCCACCTTGCCTCCTCTCCCCACAGCTCTCCAGTGTCCTGCCCACAGCCACTACTCTGTCTGCACGCGCTCCTGCCAGGGCTCCTGTGCTGCTCTCTCTGGACTCACTGGCTGTACCACCCGCTGCTTTGAAGGGTGTGAGTGCGATGACCACTTCCTGCTCTCACATGGTGTGTGCATTCCTGCCCGTGACTGCGGCTGCGTCCATAACGGCCAATATATTCCAGTGAGTGGGGACCCCTGGAGGGACATTCAGAGCTGTTGTGCTCTGGGCTTCTGTTCAAGGACTGGGACATAGAGGGACACCACCTGCTTGCAGGCTCAATAGGTCAAACCTGAGAGCTTAGTTCCCAGCAGATCTGGAGGCCAGGAGTCAAAGACCAGACTCACTGCACTGACATCAAAGCGATGGAAGGAGACACTGGATTGTCTTAAGAGGACAATCAAGTCTTTGCCTCTCCCACCCCCTTACGTGGCCTTGGTCAGTCCTTGGCTTGGTCACTCCACTCCAATCTCTGCCATCACTTCTCTGTGTGACATAACATCTCGCTGGAGATTTTATGAATGTCCATGGGATTTCCCACCTAGATAACCAGGATAAATTCTCCATCTAAATAGTGTTAGTCACACTGCAAACACACATTTCCATTTAAGGTAGCACGCCTGCTCCCAGGAAGTGGGAACTGCTGTTTTGCTGTGTGGCCATTCCTCTACTACCCTGTGCTCTGGGCTTCTGTTCAAGGACTCCTCTGAACTCCTCCACCTGAAGAATGGCTGAGTCAGCATCCTGGTGCTCAGAACAGCTGGTACCCAGTGAGGGTCCACCTCATTTTCCTGTGCATCCCATTCAGCCAAACGAATTGAATTCACAATAGTGCTGTGGGCGGCTCAGCTACCAATCATTCAACAGCATTATTTGGGATTTAATTGTTAATATGCTTGTTGATGCTTTTTGGAAGATCTTTGTATGCATAAGTCTGTTTGAAACATTAAATCACTTTATAGTCATAACAGTCCAACAACATAGGTACATTTGCTGTTCTTCCAATTTTGCAGAGAAAATGTGTACCACAGAGAATACATACCAATTGCAAACACAGCCAAACTTTCATTCATCCCTTTGAGTCTCGCTGTCTGCTGGGAGCCATCCAGGATCCCATGGGTTAGGTCCGCAGCCTCCTAGGACTCTCACAGGCAGCTGAGCTCCTCATCCCAGGCCTCCCTCCCTTACCTCCTACTCCATCCCTGACCATCTACCTGCACCTCCCATTCTCACATTTAAAAATAAGGAAATTTATTTATATGACACAGATGACAATTATCAAAACCAGGAAAGTCACGTTGACTCAACACCATTATCTAATCTGTAGACTTTAGCCCTATTTCACCGGTTGTTCCAGTAAAGTCATCTACAGCAATTACTTCTCTCTGGGCCAAGGGCCAACTGAGGACCAGGCTCTCCTTGTTTCCATAAAAATCTAATGAACTCACCAGGTAGTGAAAGTAGCTAGAAAACAGTCATCGACAGAGCCCACAACAGGGGCTGCCCCACAACGGGAGACAGGGGCTGCAGGAGCAGAGGAACCTTGCTAGGCATCGAGAAGGAGCAGCTGGCCAGGGAAGGGACACTGGGGAAGGTTCCCTGTGTTGTGAGGTGAGCCCACCAGAGACCACCACACAGACACTCTCAAAGATGAAAACAAAATCTCTACTGTTGGCCAGCATGTGCCTGGGGAACTTGGCCAGGCCTGGTAGCCCTGAGTCTTACAGCCCTTTGTCCTTTATGTTCTACAACTATATCCTGGTTGTCACACTTCAGTATCAAGAAGCAGAGCTGCTATAGTCAAAAGCAAGGCCAGCGCACTTAGGGACCTTCCTGCATCTGTGCACTAGGTCTTCAATGGATTAGGTCCTTGTTTCCATTTTGGCAAGGATTGGGTCCTCCTTGCTGGGTCTGAAAGTCAGAATGGTGTCTCTAACACGGCATCAGTTGTGTTAAAGTCTAGGGGCCTGTTACACAAGGAAATGCATTCCCAGGGCACTGTCCTCTGTGCTGTGGCCACCAGTATACTGTGTGGGACATACAAAATTGCATATGAAGTTAGCTCTTGCAGTGTTGCAAATCACTCCTAATATGTTGCTCTAGGCTGAGTCTATTTGGTTTATAACCCTGTTTCCAGAATGGGCCAAGGGTTCCACCATCTCCTCACTGCCTTGTGGGTCATACTCCCCTGATAGGTTGAGAGAAAATTGTTTGGTTTCTAGACTAATGTATTTGCTTCGTTGGTGTAAGAAACCACCTAATGCAAGCTACTTTGAGGAGAAAATAGGTTTATGAAGCTCACAGTTTTGGACGCTAGAAATCTAAAGAGCAGTCATAACGAAGGTTTTCATGAAGCCCCCTTGACTGGTGGAACCCTGGGAGGAGCATGTGTATTCCTCGGCCAATGTCCTTCCCTGTGTGTAAAGAGCTGCCAGACCAAAGGGGAAGACCACCATGGATCAATCATGAGGGTTCTATCTTAGTGACTTTACTGATCTAATCACCTCTCTAATTCCTCCCTTCTAAACATGAAGCTCCCAGCCTCTTTGTACATAACGCCTTAGGAATAAACTCTTGCCTAGGTTCAACTAGACAAGCCTTACTCAAACCATAACAGCTAGCCTGAGTCCGGAGCATTGTCTCCGCATGGTCTTTGATTCTCCAGTTGCTAACTCTGTCTTGTGCTCACTGTAACTGGGCACAGTCTGAGGCAGAGACAGAGTGGTGACGGGGTGGGCTGTCAAGGGTCTCAAGTCAAGACATGAACTCCACACAGCCTGGCTTCTGCTGTGTTTCATTTGCAGATCACAGGCTGAGGGCCACTGAGACTCCTGGGTAGAAGACATACAAGCCATTTCTTACTGGGAACTCTAGAGTTTCCCTCTGTGTGAATGCATAACACCCATCCCTTTCTGTGCACAGGTGAACTCCTCCCTGATGTCCTCAGACTGCAGTGAGCGCTGTTTCTGCTCCCCAAACAACGGTCTGACATGCCATGAAGCTGGCTGCCCATCTGGCCATGTCTGTGAGATCCAGGCTGGAGTCCGGGAGTGCCAGGCTGCCCGTGGTGTCTGCTCCATCTCTGTGGGCGCAAACCTCACTACCTTTGATGGAGCTCACAATGCCATCAGCTCCCCTGGTGTCTATGAGCTTTCTTCTCGATGCCCGGGACTCCAGAAGAATGTGCCCTGGTACCGAGTACTTGCTGATGTCCAGCCTTGCCGTGACAATGACAAGATCGTGAGCAAGGTCCACGTCTTCTTCCAGGATGGCATGGTGACTGTGATCCCAAGCAAGGGAGCGTGGGTAAGCCTGGGCACAGAGGGCAGGGCCATCTTCCCTGGCTTTCCTTCTCTCTGTCACGATGTCCTACATCCTGTCTCCCCAGTGACCTTGAAGTCTGTTTTCTCCATCCAGGTCTCTACACTTTTCTCTAGATTTGTACCTGTCTCTCCATGTCAGCCTGGGTCCTTCTCCTTGGCCTGAATTCTTTTTTTGTTTGTTTGTTTTGTTTTTTTCGAGACAGGGTTTCTCTGTGTAGCCCTGGCTGTCCTGGAACTCACTCTGTAGACTAGGCTGGCCTCGAACTCAGAAATTTGCCTGCCTCTGCCTCCTGAGTGCTGGGAGTAAAGGCATGTGCCACCACCGCCCAGCTCTAAGTTCTTACATTCAAGTCACAGGCTACCTTTCCGTTGATTTTGATTCAGACTCCACTGGTTAGCAGTGACAGGAAACCAAATACAAACCTGAGGGCTGAGGGGAGATGAATGGACTGGCTCCATAGCTGGGAAACCCAGAGATGCCCCCCAGAAGTGTCTGGACCCAGACACTCCAGCTATACTGTCAGAATCTATTTACTAGTCCATAACTCCATTCTTAGAGTTTCCTCTGACAGGGGCAAAGTGTAGCCAGCATCTGCCCCCGGCTTATAGTCTGCCAGCTTTGCTACCTCAGCACAAAGTGACCCAACAATGGTCCCTACAGTGCATCTCACTAGGCAGGTTTGGAACATAAGCCCACTCCTGGGATTAATCACTGTGGTCTTCAGCATAGAATGCTATGATTGGCCAGGCTGGGGTCATAGGGAGGTGCCTGGATTCCCTCAGAGGATTCAGCAGATAGGTGTGCTATAGTTGTACTGATAGCTAAGAAAGATTACAGAAAAGGGACTCCAGCAAGAGGGAAGGAGCCACACCCAGTGCCATCCTAGGGACACAGACACTCCTCCAAAGAGACCCCTACTCCTGGAATCACACAGAGTCCTCAGATCCTCTGGCAATAGCCACGGCAAAGTCTGGGAAATATTTTCAGGGGAGTTCATATAAGCATCAGTTCAAGTGTCCATTGTTGCTGGTTACCTCAGCACTGTCTGCCGAGCATGGAGAAAGCTTTCAGGAGGAACCAGCGAGCGTTCGGCACTGTTGTTGTCCTGAGAGGGTAGGCACAGGTCATCAGGGATCCTTCCCAGTCCAGACTACTTCCTGCCAGTACCCAGAGCACAGCCTGGTAGCCTGGAGGTACCATGAAATCTTGGCTTTTGTGAAAAAACTCAGCTCTTTTCTCTGTGTGCAAGGCCCTGTGCTGGCTCCCTGATAAGACTCGGTTCTCACAGCTAAGCGTGCAGCCAATGAGACGTTCTGCCCACTGAGTCTCCGTGTGCCCTTTTCTGTATCCATCTTCTATATCTGTCCTTTCTCCTCCCTCCTTGCTCTTGGCGCCTATACCCTCTCACTCTTTGGCCCTATCTTCCTTGCTCCCTCCCTCCCACCCACCCACCCGTTTTCTCAGATCTGTATATGCCTTTCACATCTGTGGATCTAGGTTCCAACTTGTGTGACAGAGAAACTCAAAGTGCAAACACATTTGAAAAAAGAGTGGAAACATGTCCTTCCAAGAAGTTTCACCGGGGACTCTACCATCAGGAAGCTTAATCCATAAAGGAGAACAGACAAACGTTGGGAGGCGATCACAGAGCTACTGAGTCTGCAGTCTTTAATAAGAAACTGAAATTTTCCCGCGTGATTATTATATTGCTAGGATCACTATCTTCATTCAGACATAAGCCAAAAAACAATAGCTGATAAAGTTGCTTTTATTAGAGATCCAGTTACTTACAGGCAATTGGAGAGTCATTGTGAAAACTATAACTTAATAGTTTAAGCCTGGAATTCCTGATTTAACTGTCTGGTTTAAAACAAAACAAAAAAGAGGGGGGTGTACCAGCCTTAGAAAGTTGTAGAGAGACACTTTGGGCAATCTCTCCTCTTCCTCTTCCTCCTCCTCCTCCTCCTCTTTTTCTTCTTCCTCCTCCTCCTCTTCCACTTCTTCCTCTTCTTCCCCTTCCTCTTCCTCCTCCTTCTCCTCCTCTTCTTCCTCTTCTTCATCTCCCTCCTCCTCTTCCTATTTTTCATCTTCTTCCTCATCCTTTTCTTCATCTTCCTCTTCTTCCTCTTCCTCTTTTTCTTCTTTTCTCCCTATTCCTCTTCTTCTTCCTCTTCTTCCCCCTCCTCTTCCTCCTCCCCTTCTTCTTCCTCCTCCTCCTCTTCTTCCTATCCTTACCAATGTATACAGAAAGATATTCTCCAAATATTAATAAGTTACTATTGGGCCAGTGAAATGATTTGGTGGGAAACAAGCCACCGAGCCTGATGGAACCCAAATTTGATGTGTGGAACTCACAGGGTGGAAGGAAAAAACAATTCCCACAGGTTGCCAAATGGCCTCCACACTTGTATCAGGGCATTTGCATACACATAAATTAATTAATTAAACTCATATTAGAGCAGTAGATGCATGCACTGTGAGCTATGTGTAGACACACCCCAGCTCTCTCCACCTGTCCGTCCCTCCATGTAACCCTGCTCTCTTCCAGCACTTGCCCCTTTGCTTGAACCATCACTGTGCACGAGGACTCCAGCCTTGGTGACCCCTCAGCTCTTCTGTCACTCAATTCTCACTTCTTCATTCCCCCCCCCCCACCAGGTGAATGGTCTCCGAGTGGATCTCCCAGCTACTGTGTTAACATCTGTGTCTGTGAGGAAGATGCCCGACGGCTCCATGCTTGTCCACCAGAAGGCTGGGGTCACAGTATGGCTCAGAAAAGATGGGCTTCTGGATGTGATGGTTGGTGATGACCTTGCAGCCATGCTGTGTGGGGCCTGTGGAAACTTTGATGGGGACCAAACCAATGATGCCCATGGTTCTCAGGGGAAGACACCGATAGAGAAGTGGAGAGCACAGGACTTCTCCCCATGGTGAGCATGGAGAATGGAGGCCAGACTTTGGGAACTAGGGAAAGAGGTAGTGTGGGTGGATGCTTGGTCTGCAGGATCAAGTGCTAAGTGCCTGTCTCTTGCAGTTCCAACTGATCAGTCACCACCGGCACTGAAGGCATCAAGACCTGCTCCCTCCCAGAAGTTACAGCGATTGGAAGATGACCTTCCAATGTGTGTCCCTTCCCTGTCCCTCCCCCTTTGCTGAGCCACTGAGGCCAAACCTGAAAGCATTGAGCAAATAAATATCTAACCCAGAGTGTGTGTCTCCTGCTGTCTCCCAACTTTCTCCCCACTGTGGGGGACGTGGATGATGACGAGTCTTTACTAGAAGAAGAAAGGTGCACGTGTGGGTGCGTGAGCAGATGAAGGGTCAGATGGCCAGAGTGGGAGGGACATGGGAGATTGAGAGTCACAGATGGATGATTAGAGGCTCGGATGGATGAATGGTGAAGGGATGGATGGGAGAAGAGGTAAAGGGTGGAGAGAGAAAGACAAACAGACTCTGGCCTCACTGTTTATAAGCCTGGTGAGTCGCTCTTCCTCTCTGACTTGGTTTCATCACCTTTAAACAGGAGGACGGCTAGTGTTTACTCATAGAGTTAGAGTGAGGATTTAATTCCTGAATCCAATCAAGAAGGCAAAAGTGAACAGAGAAGTTGATAGAGACCATTGAAAGCCAAGTGGAACTCACATATGCTAAGCAGGCGGGCTGTCAAACACTGCCCATGGTCATTAAGATGACAGAAAATGGATGCACCACTGGCTTTAGTACCATGAAGGTCTTTTGCAACTTTTAGTCAAGTGGTGGAAGGAAAAACTTGGGAATTAGTCCAAGAAATAGAGATGGAATAAAGACAACAAGTACAAAAGTTTCTTCCATGTTTTAACCCTCCACATTCAGCTTCTAGGATGCAGGGACAGAGTAGTTGGAGAGCTGGAGTCAGTTTACAGTCTGAGATGTGAGTAAAGGTGTGTGGTGATGAGAGTGGGATGGGGTGGGTGCTGAGGACAGCATGGGCATGAAGAGGTGCAGGGTCACACGTTTATGGACAGCTTAATGGAAGCTGGGACTGGAGGATGCTTGGAGTATTAGTACTAAAGAGAGCAAGGTGCAGAGTTAGAAGCTGGTGGGCAGAAAGTGGCAGGTCTGGAACTGAGGCTGTCTCAGGAGCTGATTCTGTCTAGAGATAAGCAATCCCCACAGCTCCACACAATTCCCAGCATACAGCGCAAGGGTGACCATGGACATGTCTTCCTACAGGATATACGCAGGTGCCATCTAAACGCTGGCGACTCCAGGGCCCCTCTGATCAACAGAAGAGGTGACTTCTCAAAGTTTTAGGGCCACTTTAGAGAAGTCATGTCATCTCCTAGGTCCTGGATGACCTTGCAGATCAAGGGACATGTTGTGGGTGTCCTCTTAGTCCCTGTATCCTCTTTGACTTTGACCTCCAAGCTTTAGTTGAACCCCTAAAGGAAACTTGCAGTTCTCCTGAGGAGGTCATAGTGGGCCTTCATCCAACTCTCCTGTAACATTCAAAATAAGTATGGCTTTAAGTCAGTCCTGATCTTATTAAAGACTTGAGTTCCTACACAGTTAAAAAGCCTGATAAACAACAGAAAACACAAGTAATTATCTTGATAAACATGAAATATTTGTATATTTGTTCTTTAAGCCAGTTCTTATAAATGTTACCAAGAACAGATCAATATCTTAAGAAAACCTCCTTGTTCTAAATAGAGAACCAGGCTTCAGTTTTATAAGTGTGTTGAGTTTTGACTGTAAGAAATTTAAACCCTTTTGTAAAAATGTTTTTGTTTTTTGAGATAGGGTTTTTTTGTTTTGTTTTGGTTTGGTTTGGTTTGTTTTGGTTTCTCGAGACAGAGTTTCTCTGTATAGCCCTGGCTGTCCTGGAACTCACTTTGTAGACCAGGCTGGCTTCGAACTCAGAAATCCGCCTGCCTCTGCCTCCTGAGTGCTGGGAGTAAAGGCGTGTGCCACCACGCCTGTCAAGGTAGGGTTTCTCTGGGTAGTCCTGGCTATCATGGAACTCACTCTGTAAACCAGGCTGGCCTAGAACTCACAGAGATCTTTCTGCCTCTGCCTCCCAAGTGCTAGAATCAAAAGCATGAGCTACCACTATCGAGCAGGAAATTTAAATCGTTTAAGTGTGTGTGTGTGTGTGTGTGTGTGTGTGTGTGTGTGTGTGTGTGTAGTGTGTGTGTGTATGTGAGAGAGAGACAGAGACAAAGACAGAGAGGAGAGAGAGAGAGACAGAGAGATTCCTGAAGTTCCATTGCCCTCTTACCTGGACCTTCTGCAACATGCCTTATTCAAAAATATTTTAGTTTTATCCTTTCTTACCAAAAACACATCCGACGGCCTTTCCTACATCTATCCTCTATTTTTTGGCTCCTTTCTACAATTATTCCCTTCTTTACTGAAACAGAGCAACACCACAACGTGTACCAGCTTATTCAAAGGAAGCCGGGTGCTGGTTTCTGCAGCACATATACTAAACTTGAACAACACAGAGAAGATTAGCATGCCCCCTACGTAAGGATGACACACAAATTTGTGAGTTGTTCCATATCTTTATGAACTTGAATGTGAAAAAAGAAACCTTGAACTCAAATCACATTTATGGCAGAATAAAAGAAACTACAGTTAGCTGTCCTCATGACGTTAGAGTGTGAGGTTCTTGTCTGCCAAGAGTCTTGGACAGAATCTTCTTCCACTTTGGAGTCTAAGACACGAGCTAGCATATCTAGTATGTTAAATTCCAGCAAGAGTTTCCCATGATAACGAAGCTCTCAAAGGACACTGAACTGAAAAAACTCACCACCAACAATTTGCAAGAAAAAGTAGAATGAAGAGAAAATACACAAAGAAAAACCAAGTTTTATGTGGTACCCCTGTAACTGTAGCATAGGGTACTGCAGGTTCCCCTATGGGGCCCGAGGGCGTAGCAAATGGTTATTTTTTTTTCACAGAAGACCCAAGGGAGAGAGAACACAGTGGTACAAGCTGAACAGGAGCCTCAGTGTTGAGTCTGTAATAGAACGATGAGCCCAGATCACTTGTCCTTCTTACAGTAGTTTCCACTTAACCGAGAATTAGCTAGTGGTAATCCAGGAAGCTTTGTGTCCCAGTGACTTGGCATTGGCCCTCTGACCCCAGCATCTGCAGTCTCCAGAGCCAGACCTTTTTGGATTTACGGTCCTGGGGTGTAGATCTCAGGATGTAGTATCTGCCTAAGTATCCATCCTCCCAGTTTCCCGTTTGCATGTTCATCCTTTCCAACGAGGAATCGGAATCATGAGAGGCTGCCAAAGGCTGGGGGGTTGGTGTTAGGGGGACCAGGGAATGCTTTTCAAATGGTGCCTTTATAAAATGAAATCACGCTTAATTTCACTCCCCAGCAAATTTTTATCTGGTGACAAGTACGTTAAGTAAGAGCGGGAAAGCTTGCGAAGAGGAAGAAAGCATATGGGTCTGGCTCCAACTTGCAGCATTTACAGAGGTCAGGGCTGTGCTTTGAGGCCATAAAGATGGGAACAGGAGGAAGTTCTGTCCATTTGCCCAAGTTCAGGGAAAGGAGATACAACCAGAAGATAGTGTTAAAACCTGGGCTCCTGATCTTGGGCCAGACACACACACACACACACACACACACACACACACTTCCGTTTGCTGCATCCAAGCTGTGTCACAGAGAAACTGCAAGCGTTTTTTTCCTTAAGCAATTAGGGTTCATATTTGATTCTACTTTTTAATGATGTAGCCAAAGGGCCAGTCCTGTGGGGATAGAGGGCTGGTTCCACATCCAGAAGAGAAAAGCAGAACAATGTGAGGAGGAATATAGCCCTCAGAAATGCCTTCTGTGGGGCATGAGAATTGAGAGCAGGCTCTCCATCCAAGGAGCCTTGGATTTAGTCACCCTCTTCCACATACACATACTGTAACTAAGGGACCGGGGTTGGATACAATTCCTGAGACTGGGCATCCAGCAAGTTCTGCCCCCTTTTATTATCCCAGTCTCTCTAATTATGGCAGGGCCTGACAGTGCTCACCTAGGTAAGTAGCCAGATTGAAGGATCCAAAGAAAACCGAGTTAGAGCCTGTCCGAGCTGAGGTAAGCTGCACTGATTCCTCCATGGGACACACCATAATTACCCCACACCAGTATGTTAGCATCTGACGAAGCATGTGAGGAAGGGATAAGTTTGAGATCCTGGGCCTACTTCAAGTAGGGCTTCTAGTCAAACTACTCATGCCCTACACACACACACAAACACACACACACACACACACACATATGAGTCTACAAGAGGCTTTTTATAAATGGCTGAACATCTGGCCATTGAGGGGTTTTACACCTGTCAGAGGAAGAAATGAAATATGAGTCCGGGTGGTAGTGGACACTGAGCAAGGCCTGTATATGATGTCAGAATGAGAGACACATGTTGCAAGACAGGTTCTGGAGGGCAGACTGGCCACCTTCATGTGTTAGGGATCCAGCACTGTACTAATTTCTATGGAGTCACTTCAGAGCTGTCTCATCTATCAGTGTCTCACGTGGCTGGCCTGGTTTTTATCAAACACAATAAAGTAACTCAGGGCATTGCAGGGAAGATGGCCCTCTCTGATGCCCATGTCTTCGCAAGCAAGAGTATCATTCCATCTAACTCAGGAATGGGGAGTAGAAATCTCCCACAGTTCCCTGTACTAGAGGCATCTATTAAATGCTAAATGGTCTTCTGTAACAACAATGGGGGGACATAGCTCATCCCTGTAGCTGCCTGAGAAGACCCTACTCAAAGACTGCAACGCACACAAAGCAAGGTCCCTGAAATACCCACAGAAAAAGAGTTGCAGAACAAGCCAGAACAGAGAGTACACACTCAGCCTGAGACATATACTTCACAGAAAGTATGGCCCTGAAATACTCATAATGCAGGGATAACAAGAAAGCATAGGTTTGATATTCCTGTAAGTGGTTTATGCATATATCCAATCATAGCAGATTGGATCTTCATCTTAGGGCATTTCTCCCCATGAGTCTCTTCCAAGGACCTCAAGATAGGGTCTAAACCACAAAATATAAGGTATTGTAATTAAGCCAGGCTCCTTTGAGGATGCAGAGCCCTCATCTGAGTGCATGCACAGCAGCTGAGGCAGGTCCCTGGCACGGTAACTTCAACACAGCAGAAAGACCTTAACTGTAGCTTCTCATAACAGGACTTTCAACTCAAGAGTATGTCAGCCTGTTGGGGACAAAGCTACAAATACTGAAGCTACCTTCACGTCACACGTCTTCCCAGCTTCAATTTCTCCAACTGAATTGTGTGGGTATTGACATTATCAGTGGATTAATCCATCAGTGCACTTAGATATTTATGGAATTTTTGAAAGATTGTAGAACTAACGGGCAGAGCCTGATTGAAGAAAGTGAGGCATGCCCTAAAATGGTATCTATCTATCTATCTATCTATCTATCTATCTATCTATCTATCTATCATCTATCTATCTACCTACCTACCTATCTTTTCTGCTACAGTGTCCCACTGTCATGATGTTATTGACTTGCCACTGGCTGAAAAGCAAAGGACCCAGGCGATGATGAACTAAAACCATCACTGTACCGTGATTGAAAATACGCCTTCAGTTCTCCTCCTTATATTGTTTGATTCAGACACTTTTGCCACAGCTGTGAACAGTTCCTTACACAGAGGAGTTTAAACATGTCAGCTGGGGAGCATCTCAGATTCATACTATAACATTCCACCTCTGGTCCCAGGAGTGGCATGGCCATCTGATAATGCAAAATGCCAAAAATGCATAATCTGAGAGTCCCCAAATGTTTAGCGGTTGCAGTATTAGTCAAAAGTCCAACAGTCTCCTCTGTGACTCAAGGCACTGCCAGCTATGAGCCCTTCAGTTATAAAATGTTTCATTCTTCCAACACCCAATGGCATTGAGTAAATATTCTCATTCTATGAAAAATGGTAACAAGGAAAGACTGGAGCAAAGTCATACCCCAAACCAGCAGGACGAATATTAAACATATTCATAGTTACAGCTCAGAATGTAGAGCACATGATTGCACCATTGGCTCCACCCGGGTTCTTATGGGCTTGGTCAGACCCCTGTGGTGGTACCATTTGCAGCACTGTCTCCAGTCACTGCCGGAAGCCTTCCTTGGCATACATGGAATGCTCCTGGCACCACCACCACCATCCTAAGGTGTCCATTGCAACTTGGGGTTCAGCTTCACTACCTCAGGCATTGACTTATGAGGATTACCCCCCCCCTCATGGACTCTGTCTCTGCTACATAGAGCCTTTCTTCTGGAGCCTTAGTAATCACCTCATTGTTCAGTCCTCGTGCACGCCTACAGAGCCAGCACTAATGTGCAGGATGCCAAGGTCCGCTGGCAACTCAGGGTGCAGCTGAATTCGTTTGGACCACAGATACGGTGGCCTCTTAGTTCCTGTGCCTCTGAACAGAGAAACATTTCCCTACAGGGTCATGTTTTGAGCAAGACGCCCCTTCCTCTGCACACGTCTCTTCTTTAAAAAGATTCTTTCTGTTCACGTCATACCCTGAAAAGTTCGGTGGGAGGAGTGTCCCCCTTGAGGCGCCTTCCCGATTGTGTGAAGCTTTTCTTCAGTTGTATTTTGGACAACTGCATCTGTTCCCACTCACCTTGTCTGTAGCTTTAAATGCTCTTGGGTTCCCAAACTACACAGTATTCCACTTCGCTGCCCCACTTTCTCTGTCTGCTCTTGCTTTATACCTGGCTAGAAGCAGCTGATGATAATTCCTCTACCAAATCACTCCATTACTTTGAGATTCAGCCTCAACTCGATTTTTCTTGGACAGCATGTAGCAAGGGTCTTTGCCAGGTTAGAGCATAAATAGCCTTTACCCCAATTCCCAATAACCTCATGAGGACAGTCTCTATTGTCCACATTTCTACTGGCATTTTGGCCAACTTCAAATTTTTCCATCACATTAGCCCTATATGCTCAGCTACCGCCCACAAAATCCTCTTACAAGCCAGTGCCAAAGCACAAGAACCACATGATGAGGTTTAATTATACTAAAACCTCCTCTTCTCTGGACCAATTGTCTGTATCTGTAACATTTATCTTTGTTGTGATAAAACACCTGAGAGAAGTAATGAGAGAAGAAGAAATTCTTTTGGCTCATGGTTTGAGGGAGTACAGTCTATCATGGTGCACAGGGCATCATGGCTGGAGTGACTCCATCCAAAGCAGGAGCATGGGTGGCTGGTCACCTCAAACAAGCAAGAATCAGAGCAGGACAGAAGCAGGGACATGTATAACCTTCGAGGCTTGACCCTAGTAGCTTGCTTCTATATATGAGGCCTTATGTCCCAAACCTCATATTCCACAACTTAACAAAGTTACTGGTTACTGACAACCACATGTTAAAATACAATAGCCTGGGAAGACATTTCAGATTCAACCAATAATGTCATGGTTTATACCGGCCTTTTGGGAGTCACTGACTAGATCCCAGAAAGCTCAAACTCCCTCTGCTACTTTTTCTGCACCCTGAAGTCCCATATCATATCTCAAGAAAATTCTTGATTAGGTGAAAGGAAAGCATATATTCGCCCCAAGATTAGCCAGTCCCTTCTTCATGGAGAGAGATGGGTTTAGAGATATCTCAAATACCAAACCAAATAATTTTCTGAGATTGGAACATCATACCCTACACAAGACTGGAAGCCAGGGCCTCAGACTGTACATCCCAAGACAACTCTACTCACTGGTATTTAGAAGCAAGATGTGGGTGGCTTCGGACCAGGGATCAGCCCATGGGGACTGCAAGGAGCCAGAACCCGGATATGGACCTTTAGATATTGTTATAAGTAAGGACTAAAGATCGGAATCTGGCCAGGAAGCCAACAAACATAACCAAGCTACATCACCCTTCAATCCCCATTACCTTGCTCAGGGATCCCAGTCCACTGGCACACTACTCTCCAGCTGTCCCTCTAAAGATGGCACTCTTTCAAGACCAGAGTTTTCTATAGCTCCTGGGGTGCAGCCACCAGCTGATCTCACAGTCATCTCAGAACATGGGCTGTAGACATATCCTCTACATTTCACAAGACTTCAGGACTCACTATTCCCTCTGGCCTGATATCAACAGCCTCCTCCAGGAAGCTGGCACCATCTGCCTGGCAGATGGCCAATGGTGTGGCCTGAGGGAACAAGAAACTGGACTATATAGCTCAGTCCCTAGCCTGATCCCCCAGCTCCAGGACCTGCAGGTGAGAAGAGATGGGGCTCTCTACGGAAGTGGGATGGATAATCTCTCTTGCCTTTCTTTCTAGACCTCCTAGCTTTCCCCTCAAGGTATCTGAATATACAGTTCTCTCACCCATTTTCCTGGATTCAGAACCTCTAGCTCACTCCCCGATATACTGGACAGCTCCCCACAGCCTGCTCACACCTGGTCCTGTTGACCCAACTTCCGTCCCTACCCCAGCCCTCCTTGCCTCCAAGTACCCACTATGCTGGGTCTGCCCCCTTCTGTGATCTCCATGACAGTCTCCAACAGGACAGTATGACAGCCTTATCTGAGCCTCCATGTCTCCCTGCTGCAGATATGGGATCCCTGTGGAGCTGTTGGGCACTCTGGGCTGGAGCAACCCTCCTATGGGGTAAGATTGAACCTCATCCACGACCTGGGACATGGGTCCATGGGAAACTGGCTTGCCTGGATCGGCATGTTTCATTTGTAAACCTTTCATAAATCATGTCCCAGTCCCTCCCAGGCTAGCTGCAGTGGAAGTGAGAACGTGCAGGGAAAATGAGGTGGGAGCCCCCACTCCATGTTTGGAGTGTTGAGAGTCTACCTGCTTCAATTTTTAGGTGATGCTGTGTAAACTTCCATGACCCTCAACTTCCCCTCATACTCTTTGTACAAACCACCAAGATCTAAAACAGAAGTTATTCCAGTGACTGAGTCCGGTCAGAGTATATGCTCTCACAGGACTTTAAAGGGGGTGTGGGGGTCTCAGAATTCATATAGTCAGCTAACCAACTAGTTTCATCAGAAAACTAGAAGATGTAGCATCAAAAATAAATTACCACAGCCAGGCATGGTGGTGCACGCAGCCATTTTATCCCAGCACCCGGGAGGCAGAGGCAGAGGCAGAGGCAGAGGCAGAGGCAGAGGCAGAGGCAGAGGCAGAGGCAGAGGCAGAGGCAGAGGCAGAGGCAGAGGCAGAGGCAGAGGCAGAGGCAGAGGCAGAGGCAGAGGCAGAGGCAGGTGGATCTCTGTGAGTTCAAGGCCAGTCTGATCTACAGAGTGAGTTCCAGGGCAGCCATGGCTATTTAGTTACTAAACCATAAGTGTGGTCAGCAAAAGAAAACAGTGGCGCCTTCCTCAAGGTTGAGTACGCTGCTCCGGCATCCACAGTCACCACCAGGACTCACACCGTTCTACCCCTCGGCTGACCGCACGGTGTCTGAGTTCAAGAGACATGTGCAAGGTGCTCAGGCTTTGGGGCAGCCAAAGCCAGGAAGGCTCGGAGGTGAATGCTGCCTACGTTAAGAAGGAAATGGGAGCATAGGGAGAATTACTTCAACAGGTTCTCAGGAAGGCCCAGGGGCTGGGTTTGTAATGGGGAGGAACTAGGTAGCTGGACCCACAACTGCATCTTCTTCAGGGTTGACCCGGGAGGCCACAGTGGACCCCAGGAATACTGGGGAAGTATTCCTCATGGCCTTCCTGCAGAATCCCCAGCCTGGGAACAGCAATTAATTATATAGGCTCAGTTGCAAACAGCCTATGCCTTAACTTGTTAAAATATGCCGATGTCTCCCTCAAATGTCTGTGGAGAAACTGTGATTGTCAGACCCATATCACAGGACACCGGAGCCAGAGCACTGAACATAATCTCTCCAATGGCCCAGTGGTGGGCACTTGAGCTAGGACTTCTACTAAGGTCACCTCTATGACAGTTGTCTCCATTTTGCTAAAGACTCCATCTTTCATTTCCTATCCTCTGGCAACTTCTAGCCTGGTGGGATATCAAACTATAAACAGTTGAATGTTTCATCAACTTGTCCTTCACTCCTTGCCATTCCTCTGGACCAAGCTGGGTTGAACTGTGGAATCAGAAGCCCTGGGAGAGGAGCTCTCTCCATGAGCCTGCAAACCTCGGTTTCCATGTCTATACAACAGGCAGAGTCCACACTGTAGGAGGCGCCAGATATCTGACCTCAGGCACATTTCTAACTCCAACTCTCTTCCCTCCCCAGCTCTGCTCACCCCAGCAGAGGCGTCCTGCCAAGGTGTTCACTGTGCATCTGGGCAGCGCTGCCAGATGGTGAATGGTAAGGCCAGGTGTGTGGCAGAGTCCAGAGCTGTCTGCCGTGCCCAGGGTGATCCCCACTATACCACTTTTGATGGCCGTCGCTATGACATGATGGGCACCTGTACCTATACCATGGCTGAGCTGCGCAGCAGCAAGGGCTCCCTGCTGGCCTTTAAAGTAGATGCCAAGAATGAGCACCGGAGCTCCAACAAAGTCTCCTACGTGCGCTTGGTCACTGTGCATGCCTACAACCACATCGTGTCCCTGATCTATGGAGAAGTTGGCCTTGTGAAGGTGAGTTCCCCAAGGCTGTGAATTTAAGGTTAACCAAGCCAAAAGAAAAGGAGTTAAAGCGTTGGTGTTAGACCCCAAATCATCCCCTTTCAATGTGGAGGACTAGGCTCCACCACCATCCAGATAAACCAACCGAAGGGATGGGTGGCGGTGGCAGTGAGCATTGGAAAGAGATTTACTCAATGTGACTGCTTTGGGAAGTAACCCTGAAATCTCTCTCACAAGGACGTTGTTGTGAGCTTTTAGGAGCAGGGAGCAAAGCAGGCGCTTGAGCTGTGCACAGCAGAGAGCGCTGTTTGCCATGCTTAAGGTTTGAATGAACCGCCATTCAGCTCTGGTTCTGCAAGGGCTCTGGAGAAGATGGTATCACTGTCATTTCTTGAGGGGATCGATTTTTTTCCTCAAAGTGATTACTTTGGCCTGAATGTGTGACTTGACCACAGTAGTTCACATCTGGGGGTGATCTCAGCATGGTAGCCTGTCCTGTGAGGCTTGTGTTGCTTATGAGTAGTTTCACACACACCCAACCTCCGTGTTATATAGATGTTTATCTGTTTATAGAAGTAGAGAGTGTGTTCCCGAGGAGAGAAATGAAAATTAGAGGCTCGGCATGGTCAAAGAAGAGGGCTTAGAGAGATGGCTCGGCAGTTAACAGAGTTCACTGTTCTTCAAAACGGCTGGAGTTCAGTGCCCAGCCCCCATTGTCACAGACACCTGTATGTCCAGTTCTGGGGGACCTGATGTCCTCTTCTGACCTCTGTGGGCACTGTGCGTATGTTCACATCCATCCATTAGCAGCGTATGTCCTGAACTTAGTGGCACTCTACTGTCAGCAGGGGAGTACTATAAAGTGACCAGTCAGGTGATCAAGCTTTGGGAACTATGGTTTGGATTTTCTTGAGCGCTTCCTGTTACACAAAACATTGCTGTTTTAAGTGGGGAAATGGTGCTCTTTCTTTAGAAGAGCCCCCAACAGGCTCCATCTGGAATCCCATTATCCCTTTCTACAGGGTCAGAAATATGGTGGTGTTCAGGGAGAGGGACGGGGGGGGGGGTGATTCATCCTCTTTCTAGGTACACTTCACCTCCGTGTTACTTTTACTTGCATTTTCTCTCTGGGCAAACTCACTTGAGCATTGAGGTCACAAAGTAAGTCACTGTTGTAGTCTGTGAAACTGGACATTCTGGTATATACAGGAAACTGAGTTGAGTGGTCAGCCAGAGTGCACCGTAATGGCCGTAGGACTCCCCGAGTACTCTCATAACGGGATACAGCAGGATTAGTTCTTTTTGCTCAAGGGTAGTTAAAACTCTGTGTCAGTCACAAAGCTTCTGAGTGGCCACCTCATGATCAGTTGTAGTCATCCTCCCTTTCCCCTCCTTGTCCTGTCCCTCTGTCCCCCACCGTTACAAAGAAGGGGCGATTAAAGCTAACTGGGTTGTGGGAGTCCCCAAGCCTCCTCTGTCCTTAGCTGAGTTATCATAGACTCCTGTGATCTGAAGCTTCAGCTGTCTATGGTGCTGGTTCTAACAGGGTGCAGTGGCCTCTTTCCCTTGGGGTGAGAGCTCTAGCTCCACGTTTTCAACTCTGGATGCTCTGAAGGTGGGGCCTTGTATGGTCTTTTCATAGTCATTATAGTCTTAGTCATTATAGACTGAGTCTACCAATCAAGAAAGGCCCATGCCTCTGCCCCCTTAATTGTTTGTAATTTATTCACTGCTCATACACTTTTGGAGGCTTTCTGGATATAATTCATTTCATCTGTAATTTGGTACAGTCTTTATGACAAGGCTGAAAAGAGTCTTCAGTTAGCCTGTTATTAATAAAAAAGATCAAACAAGCCCCCACCTTCATCTAGAGCATCCAGAGTTGAAAACGTGGAGCTAGAGCTCTGTCGCCAAGGGGAAGAGGCTACTGCACCCTGTTAGAACTAGCACAATGCACAGGTGAAGCTTCTACCAGACGCAACTTTGTATCTTATTCAAGCGTCTTGGCTTAAGCGCCTAACAGGTTACTTTTGTGATAGCATCCAGCCAGCTCCTGTAGTTGCTGGAATTGAGTCCCTCCTGTTCTGTCACTTGAATATGGAGAGCTGGGAGGTGGCCTGACAGTTATCTCGCTAGCATTGTTTAAGACAAAGGCTTACACAGCAACTTCAGACGGGTGGTGTGTAGCTGAAACATTTGACTAATTTATCGGGTTAGAAGTAGAAATAGTGTCTTCGAACTGTCTTGACCCATCAGCTCCCAATAATGACACAGAGACCTCTTATTATTTATGAATGCTTAGGGCTTATAGCTTATGTTTGTCTGTTTCCAACTAGCTCATATAACTTAATTAACCCTGTCTATACTCGCCCACATTTGCAACGTAGCCCAGTTACCTCTCCTCAATCCCTTATGCCTGATTTTCTCCATGTCTGGTTGGGACCTAACTCTTTCCCAGAGTTCCTACCTCTTCCCAGAAGTTCCGCCTATTCTCTCCTGCCTAGCTATTGACCATTAGATCTTTATTAAATCAATCAGAAGATGCCGTAGACAGGTGAGGAAGGACAGAGATACACAGTGTATAAAAAGATTATCCCAACAAAATGGGAAGTGGATCCAAGAATGTCTGGGTCATCCCTGGGCATTGGACTAACCTGCCAAGTAGGTCTCAGTGAGCTGCCCCCTGCTGCACTCAGTTGAAGACCCTAAGAAAACTGCATTCCTTGATGGACTCTGAAGGAAGAGACCATTTCAGAGTCACCAATACATTAAGTAGGTGTTCACTCCTGGTGCTTCAGCAGCTTCGTGGAGGGGGAGAAGAGCCAGCTCAGATCAGTCAAAAGGTGGAGGGAGGCTCTTTGAGAGCTGGGGAACGCCAAGGCTTAAAGTCAGAGTAACACTGGCCCTATCTCTTCCAGATCTTTGCTGTGAACTAGAAGGGGGGTTATTGTTGACATGTGGGATCTTTATGCCCTAGATTTGCACCCATCTTTTAGAAAAAAAATCTTGATTATATAAAAACAGCTAAGAGCACATATTGCTTTTCCAGAGGACCCAAATTCAGTTCCCATTGCCCTCAGAAGGTGACTCACAACTGTCTGCAACTCAAGCTCCAGGAGATTCTAGGCCTCTAAGCACTGTGGACACCTTCTCTGTGTCTCTCTCTGTCTCTCTGCCTCTCTCTAGCACACATTATATGTGTATGTGTATGTATATATATACATGTATATATATATATATATATATATATATATATATATATATATATATATATATGTGTGTGTGTGTGTGTGTGTGTGTGTGTGTGTGTGTGTGTGTGTGTGTGTGTGTGTAATACTGCTTCAAGCCTGGCTTCCCTCACGGACAAACTGTAACTTCCTCCCCCAAAGTTGCATCTGACAAGTGCGCTGTGTCACCACAGCAGAAAACTAGCCCACTGCTACACAGTGCTGGTGGTTTAAAGAGGCTGGCAGCCCTCTGCCGGATTTGTCACCGTTTTGGCGCTGGCAGGTCTTGGCTGGTTCCGCCCACAGCCTCATGTCATGAGCATGAGTTCCGCTGTTTCCCTGGCTCCCTGCAGCTGCCCCTGGCTGCCACCAACCCTGTCAGGTTCCTTCCTCACACTGGCTTCATGCTTGAAATGAGCCAGCCACTGTCAGAGGCACTGGAGATAAAACCATGAGGTGGCCACCCAGTGGTTCTGACAGGTGGAGCATGTGGGAAACTTGCACACTATGGGAGAGGGCTAGGAGCTGTGGAGCTGGGAAGCAGAGGAGGAGGGGCAACAGGAAAGGGCTACTGAAAGGGTGACCAAGGGACAGCCTCACTGAGCCAGTGACAGCTCGGCAGACACTGTTGCGGGGTGGGGGGTCTTCATGAACCTCTTGGGGAAGAACACATCAGGCCACATCCCTAGGCTCAGCTGGTGAGGAAGGAAGGAAGGCATCCTAGTGGCTAGAGCTGGGGACTTGAGTGGAGGAGATGAAGGTCTGAAAGGGAGATCGCACAGGAGTCTGACCACTGTCACCTCTCTGCAGATTGACTACCAGTACTCAAGCCTGCCGGTCTCTCTGAGTGAGGGTCGCCTGCGTGTGCACCAGAGTGGAACACGAGGTGTGATAGAGCTGAACTTTGGGCTGGTGGTCACCTATGACTGGGATGGCCAGCTGACCCTGAGCCTACCCAAGCGCTTCCAAGACCAGGTGTGCGGGCTGTGCGGCAATTATAACGGAGACCCTGCAGATGACTTCCTCACGCCTGACGGGAAGCAAGCTCCTAATGTCCTAAACTTCACCAAAAGCTGGAAGGTGAATGATCAAGACCTCTTATGTGATGATGGCTGTTACGGCAACTGTCCATCCTGCATTCCAAGCCAGGCCCAGCTCTTTAAGAAAGACCTTTTCTGTGGCCTGCTAACCCTGTCCTCAGGCCCATTTGCTGACTGTCATCAATTTCTGGACCCCAAGCCTTTCCTGGAAGAATGTGTGTATGACATGTGCGTGACGGGAGGGGAACGTCTCACCCTGTGCCGTGGCCTCAATGCCTATGCACAAGCCTGTGTGGACCTGGGCATCTCTGTCCGCGAATGGAGGTCACGAACCAACTGCCGTGAGTTCAAGACAGGGTAGAGAATTTTGATGAGAGGTGGGAAGCCCATTGCGTCTGCTTGGTACCAGAGCACTGTTTATGCTTCAGTCCAGTGACAGGCAATGACAGAAACACCAAGACACTCCAGGGACACACACAGTAGTGAACGGGATAGACCGCAGTGATTGTGGTTGCCACAAGAGGGCGCTCTAGCATATCTGGAGATTAGTTGGAAAAGGATGCAGGATAAGACATTAGGGGAATTTAAGAGGGATAAAGGATTCTAGAGGGAGAGTAGGGGACAGTTACAGGGAAGATTTTCCTAGAATAAAATTTTCCAATCTAAAAGCCACGGGCAGGACTGGAATAGTCAGAACGGGGGGGGGGGGGGGGGGGGGGGAGGCGGATGTGGGCTCCTGACTCAGGGAACCACAGAGGTTTGTCACGAAGGGTAGTCTGCCAAGTTGCAAGCTCAAATTCAGTGATTATTCTTTGGTTGTAACACTCCCATGACTCCCAATGCCCTCTGCACAATATCAAAGATGACTAGCCAGGCGTCCATCCACTGAATCAATCACTCACTCAGTCAATAAACCTGCCATGTCTTCACAAGAGCCTGTCTCTGTGCTGGCCATGAGGGATGAAGCCGACCTCAGGCCCAGGGCTGAAGACTAGGAATTCAGAGGGGCAGTGAGTCCAGAGGGAGACAAAGGCACTGCTTGGACTCGCCTGCATCGCTATCATGTGCCAGTGTCCTGTAAGCCTTCCTCTCCACATGTCCCAAACTCCAACAGAGAAGCCAGTGAGTCTATCGCCCCTCCTGTCCATTTCTTAGGCCCTGTGCTCCATGCTGAAGATTCAATGTGACCGAATCAAGCTGTGCTCCCACTCCAGCAGAACTTGGGTGGGGAGGGAGAGACGAAGAGTTAGAAGATCTGCTAGAAAACACCTTCAAAGAGCAGGATCCTGTGAGAGTATCTGGAAACTCAGTGAAGATGTAGGAAGCCAATGACAGTGGACCCTGGAGCACATTCAGGCCATGGAGTCAGCTGAGTCATCATAATGTTGACCCTGGAGTATCCAGCTACAGTTCTACAGTTCAGTCCGTATAACCAGTGAAATCAGTATTGCTTCCTCCCATTTACTCCTGGCAAGGCTGAGATACAGATAAATACAGATACAGATACAGATACAGATACAGATACAGATACAGATACAGATACAGATACAGATACAGATACAGATACAGATACAGATTCAGATACAGATACAGAAACAGTTACAGTTACAGAAACAGTTACAGATACAGATACATACAGATACAGAAACAGTTATAGATACAGATACAGATACAGATACAGATAGATACAGATACAGATACAGATACAGATACAGATACAGTTACAGATACAGATACAGATACAGATACAGATACAGATACAGATACAGATACAGATACAGAGTCATCTGCTCATAAAGCTTTGGCAAGGGGGGAGCTGGTGTTTAGAATCTAGGCAGTCTGGACTCCCGGAGCCTTCGTCTTTACCTGCAAAGTCTGTGTGAGGAAAATATAATAACGGTAGGAAGGAAAAGCTAATGCAAAGGCCTGAGAGGGGAATCTTGGGACCAGGCACCTGTCCACCCACTGAGTGTGCCAGTAGGAGAGTGAGAGCCATGGGGACAGGGAGATTGTGGGGAGCATAGGGGAACCCCTGGACCTCGGGAGGACTCTGCTTTCCCCTGAGTGAAATGAAGTCACAGAAGGTTGGGGTCCCTGGTCTGTGCCTGCATTCACAGTCCCTCTGGTGCTGTGAGGAGCACATACAGTTCCGGGAGCAGGGAACCAGGCAGGAGGCTGCAGTGGTCCCTGGGCTGTGGAGACAGATTCTGCGTGGACTTGGAAGAGGAAAATCATGGGATTTGCCCACTGCCGGGTTGGTTGTCCAGGGATGGGGTGGAGGGGGCCTGAGCATCAAGAAAGTAGGAGTGCCATTAACTGAGGGGTGTGGACCTCTGATGAAGCAGCGTTGTCTCGGGGAGCCCCAAACCTGGCATGACCCACCCTTTCTCCCCACCCCTCCAGCCCTGACCTGTCCAGCCAACAGCCACTACGAGTTCTGCAGCCCTGCCTGCCCTCCCTCCTGCAACTCAGAAGCCACACCGACCAACTGCTCTTCGCGCCCTTGCGTGGAGGGCTGCGTGTGCCTTCCAGGCTTCGTGGCCAGTCGTGGCCTTTGCATGCCTGTCTCATCCTGTGGGTGCATCTTCCAGGACCGCCTGCTGGCCCCGGGTCAAGAAGTGTACGCTGATGAAAAATGCCACCGCCGCTGCACCTGTGATGGAGCCACTCAGAAGGTGATCTGCAGGAACACAACAGGGTGTCTGCCTAAGGAGCACTGTGGTGTACAGAATGGCTCCTTTGGTTGCTTCCCGGAATACTTCCGCATCTGCCGGGCATCCGGAGACCCACACTACATGAGTTTGGATGAGCGGATCTACAATTTCATGGGCACCTGCACGTACTTGTTCACTGCCTCCTGTGGCCAGCACCCATCCCTCCCCGACTTCAAAGTGTTTATAGAAAATGAACGCCGCGGAAGTCAAAGCGTAAGCTTTGTGCGTTCTGTGAAGTTGGAGGCCTTTGGAATCAAGTTGGAGGTGCGCAGGGAATACCAAGGCAAAGTGCTGGTGAGTGTGGCGGGGCGGGAACCGGGGAAGGCACAAATCCACTGAAGATCAATGGCTGTGCTGGGAGTAGAGTGGGATTCATTCAACGACCTTGTGGTAAGGTCCAGGCCCTGCTACTTTTTCTTGGCTCTGTGACAGTTTCCCAGACTGTCTTACCTCTGTCAGAGATCATAATCAAATAGATCTCCACCAGGAGCCACCGGTCTCTGGGTGGTTCTGCGGATGTGAGGAATTCACATCTTCAGGATCTCAAAAAGAGTTCTTGGTGCTCAATAGGTATTAGAATTTCCTAGTTTTGTTCTTATGAAAGTTTAGAATTACAGACTTGTGTCTAAAGAATGGTCCAGAGAGCAAGGTAACAGGTGATGTGAAATGTCCGGTACAAAGTGAGCATTTGTGTTGGTGGGTGGGGGTGGGGGGGTGGGGAGGTGGGGAGGTGGGGGGAGGGGGGTGGCGGGGTAGGGGGGGTGGCGATGCTCATTCAACCCTTCAGACTGAGCAAATTTCTGTCCACCCAGACAACATCAAGACCACACACATGGTGAGTTCTACTGTCAAAAAAACAAAAGCCGAGCTGCCAGGCTGCCTCTTCTCTGTGCCCTCTTTCTCCCCAGGATGGGCAGGTGCCTCTCCATCACTTCTTTTCAGACTTGCTCACCAGGCTGTCTGCAGTGCTGGCCAGAACTTGGCTCAGATGCCCTGGGGGTCAAACTCTTCTCACTCACTAGCACTGAAAACCCAGGGCCCTGGGCCAGCCAGTCAGGCAAGAGTCAAAGGACAGCCCTACACACACACACACACACACACACACACACGTTCATACACGTGTCAATTGTTCTGCTTCAAGTCTTCCGAAACAGGTTTGGCAAATCCACCATAAGTCCCATCCTGTGGTCAAAGATAGCTTTTCTGACATTCTTTAGTCTTTCTACATCTAAAGTCTATAGACACCCCTTGCCCATGAAAGAAAAAGAAAGAAAGAAAGAAAGAAAGAAAGAAAGAAAGAAAGAAAGAAAGAAAGAAAGAAAGATGAAAGCCAGGCTGTGCACAAACCAATCCCAGCACTCAGAAGGCAGAGATGGACAGATCTCTAAATTCCAATCTAGCCTGTGAGCCATCAGACTTCTGGAGATCATTCTTAGGGTCATCATTGTGGTTCTCACACTGGCCACACATCTAGTTCCAGGCCGGTTAACACACACTGAGACCTACTTCAAAGATAGATAGATAGATAGATAGATAGATAGATAGATAGATGATAGATAGATAGATAGATAGATAGATAGATAGATAGATAGATAGATAGAATTATTATTATTTCTTATAGTGGTGTATGCCTTTAATCCCAGTATTTTGGGAGACAGAGGATTTCTGTGAGACCAGCCTGGGCTATATATAGTGAGTTCCAAGATAACCAATGCTACAGAGAGACTTTATCTAAAAACTAATAAAAATTAAAATTAAAAATCTGTGTGTGTGCCGGGCGTGGTGGCACACTCCTTTGATCCCAGCACTCGGGAGGCAGAGGCAGGCAGATATCTGAGTTCAAGGCCAGCCTGGTCTACAAAGTGAGTTCCAGGACAGCCAGGGCTATACAGAGAAACCCTGTCTCAAAAAACAAACAAAAAAATGTGTGTGTGTGTGTGTGTGTGTGTGTGTGTGTGTGTGTGTGTGTGTTAGAAATGAATTGTTAGATACTCACACAATGTCTCATAATTATAGTAGAGAAGTTTGGGTAATGTCTTGTGCCATGGGGAGAGGGCAGGTGGACAAGTTCAAAGTGGGAAACAGAACTTTCCATGTACAGGCTTCTGAATCCCCCAGTGTTTGGTATGGAAAGGCCCTATGTAAAGATAGGGCAAAATTATTGATAGATATTAAAAAGGTTCTCCCACCTCTCACTTTACCTAAGGTTGGAATATTAATTAACAATATATATTAAAATAAACACAAAGGCCTTAGACCAGACTAAATGGAGATGTTTGGAGTGGTACCCATACTGGGGAGATAGGAGGCAGGTACCCTGACCTTTTGGTACTCCTGCATCTCTATCCAGGTGGATGGCATCCTTCACTACCTGCCCTTTCAAGCCCTAGGTGGGAAACTCGTAGTGTTCCGCCAAGGCAAGTACGCCATCCTACGCACGAACTTCAGCCTGTCTGTCAGCTATAACTGGGACACCCATGTGACTGCCAAGGTGCCCAGCAACTATTTTAACGGTGTGTGTGGACTCTGTGGGAACTTCAATGGGGACCCACGTGATGACTTGGGTAAACAGATTAGAGGAGAAGCCCTTGACCCTCGAGACTTTGGAAAGAAGTGGCTGGTGTCATCACCTCTGGGCTGCAGGACAGATGAGCAACTTCTGTGTCCTAACTTCAATAAAGAAGTAGTGTCAAATATAACACAGAAATGCAGAATATTTAGTAACATATCGGGTCATTTCAAGCACTGTTGGAGAGTGCCCGCCTACAACAGTGCCTACATAGAGTGTGCCTATGATTGCTGCCGTATGCCAGGCCAAACTAAGCCACTATGTGACACACTGTCCACATACACCGCCATATGCCAATCTTCTGGAGTCATTGTGTATCCGTGGAGGGCTGAGACACTTTGCTGTGAGTACCAAGAGGGCCAACTGGGGATTGGGTCTAATGCTTGTTCATTGGCTTACAAGTAGCATTGTTCGGTCTTATGCTGCCTGATGAGGAAGGAGCTATGCTTATACTATGGAGCTGAGACCATAGGAAGCCCCTGTATATTCGCAATGAGGCAGCTATGAGGTGCTGAAGTATGAACACGGAGCCGGACGTAAGCGTGGCATGTTGTATTGGGGAGCTCCCGCCCAGCCTGCTTGGCTGGCTGCTTCTCTTTGCTTTTACTGAGCCGCCTGCCTGAGAACGATTGATTCCTGTTTAGGAAGGGGGAACAAGAAACGGTTTGATTTGCTTGGGTTTGGGTTGTTTCTTTTTTAAGGTTTATTTTTATTTTACGTGTGTAAGTGTTTTGCCTGCATCTATATGCACCAATAGAAGATCACAAGGAGGTTAGAAAACAATATCAGATGCTCTGGGACTGAATTTACAGATGTTTGTGAACCACTATGTGGGTGCTGGGAATCGAACCTGGGTCCTCCACAAGAGCAGTAAGTGCTCATAACAGCTGAGCCATCTCTCCAGCCCTGTGTTTGATTGTTGGTCTGTTTGTTCATTGTAACACTAAATACCCTCACTAAAGTGTAGTATAAGTAATTATTTTCAATTACTAAATACTTCTTAATGCTTGAAATCACTAAACTTATATTTTATTAATACCATAAAATGAAGAAACTAATGCTATAGTCACTGATATACTGCACAGTTTCTACATACAGGCATGTGTAAGCTTATTTAAAATATGTAACACAAATTAGCATTTATATCCAATGTTAGCAGTGTCATTAAAGATATTACAGATTAACCCAAACCATAGTTGCATCAGAACTGAATCTGAGGCTCAGAAGCTATAACAAAAGGGTATAAAAGGATATTCTCTTGAAGCTACTAAACACAGTGGTCTCTTGAACTGGTGTGTGTGTGTGTGTGTGTGTGTGTGTGTGTGTATGTGTGTATACCGAGGAATCAACTGTGTCCACCCAAGACTAAAAGTCTTTGGTTTTGTTGATCCCTCTCTCTGCAGCAATGACCTGCCCACCTCACAGCCACTATGAGCTGTGTCAGCGAGGCTGTCCATTGACCTGTGGAGATCAGCCAGTGCCAGGAGGCTGTGGCTCAGATTGCTATGAGAGCTGTGTCTGTGACGAGGGCTATGTTCTTAGTGGTGAGGTCTGTGTACCCCTGGCATCCTGTGGTTGCGTATACCAGGGCATTTACCATGCACCAGGTGATGAGTTCTATCCTGGCCCTGAATGTAACTCCCTCTGCCACTGTGAAAAGGGTGGCCTGGTGTCCTGTCAACCCTCACACTGCAGCCCACACGAAGTCTGTAAAGTGTTTGATGGCATCCTGAGATGTGTGGGTAAGGGCTCTGCCACCTGTCAGGTATCAGGGGCTTCACATTACACTACCTTTGATGGCTGCCACTTTGACTTCATGGGCACCTGTGTGCATGTGCTGGCTCAGACCTGCTGGACCCGGCCTGGCCTGCAACCGTTCACAATACTGCAGGAGAACGCAGTCCAGCACAACAAGCAAGTCAGCGTGACCAAGAAGATCACCATCGAGGTGGCCAACTACACCCTGCAGCTGGAGCAAAATCGGTGGAAGGTCAAGGTAAGAGCAGAGGTGGGGCCCTAGAGGAGACATGGACCTCAGTCAGGGGTTGATATGTGAGTGGGGCATGACCGGTGCTCAGTCCAGGAGGGGGTGTTTAGAGACCCAAGAGAATACGTGAGAAAGTGGGACCTCAACAAGAGGAGATACGGATGGAAATCCTAGAGTAGGGAGGCCTCGGGGACCTGGAGCCTTTCCCATGTTGCTTTGTCTCTCCTTCTGTTCTATCCTTAACTGACCCTCTCCTCGTCTTCCTCCCACTGCACCTGGTCCCTGCCTGTTGTACGACACAATTTCTGAGAAAACTAGAACAAACATCTACTTGCCCCCAGATGGGAATTAATAACAGGCCAGAATAACAATACCACCTAAGTTTAACTTGGTGAACCAATGAGTTTATGGGTTTCTTAAAGGAATACAAACTCATAGGTCATAAACAACTCAAAGGAAACTGGGAAAACAGAAGTCCACCCCAGCACAGATGATAACTGCGCAAAGCTGAAACCCTGGGGCTTTTTGAAGCACCTTCAGCTACTTCTACAAGGAGGAGAGTCTCCAAACAGTCCCCATTGCTTATATAACCTTGAGAAGGGAGGGACCTTGAGTATCTGCCAAGTTTTAGGAACTTCCTGAGATGTGTGAGTTACTTACTTTCTTAGTTTTATAGAGCTTCCTTTTAGAACTTCTGCATCCTAATGAGCCTCTCTCAAGGATAAAATATATTCATGGGAAATTGCTACCCAACACTGCCCAAGCAGTGGTTGGTTTCCTACCCACAAGGAGCACTTGAGGTAGTCACAACATAGAAAAGTTCAAGAGGTGGGAAAGGTTCAACGACAGGAGCCAATCTGTAACCCCCATCATCCCTTAACAACCATAGCAACAACAGTAAACCAGCCACTTGTTTTGCATGCTGCCCCAGGCCCATTGGCTGCTAAGCACCTGGCACTCTCACCATCGATTTAACCTTGCAATGGTAGCTGGAGAAGGCACCATGATTGAATTCATTTTTTTTTTTTTTTTGGAAGACAAGGTCCCATCACTGTGTTGAAATTCTTTAGCAAAGGCAAGGCATTTGCTGCTAAGAAACAGCACACTGGATCCTGCACCACGCCCTATTGTTTTTCTGAGCAGGAAGATTGAGTCTCAGGAGAGTGGCATTTGAATGCACTGGGAATATCCTCCAACTGACAGGCAGAGCACACAGCCATTGTCCTGGGAGCAGGAGGTACAAGAGCTGTCACACGGGCTGCACTACGTGGGATGCAGGTGCAGCTTCTTCCCTAACAAGCCCCAGGCTCTGAGGTTAGCAGTTGACAGAGGAGCAGCTCCAGACTCATGGGGACAGTCTCTGTTCCTGTCACCAACCCCAGCTTCCCTGTGGCTGTCCCTCACTGTAGAGGCAGAAACTGAGCCCAGAGGGTTAAGTGACTTGCCCTTATTCACTACCAGCCTGGGGAGGAATGATGTTAATGTCTTTTGGACACTCCAGACATGCCTAGAGCCTCCTCCCAGTCTCCACACACCTATGAAAAGCCAGTGGGCTGGCTGTGTGATGAGGAAGGGCACAGACGTGGTGACATCAGGGGTGCACCAGGCAGGGCCCTCAAATGAGGCATAGAGCCTGGCTTTGCATCCAGCCACACTTAGAGCAGCAACTCTGAGTGCCCCTGACCGTCCAGAATGACTTGCAAACACAGTCCCAAGCCACAGGGCGTGTCACAGCCAAAGCCTTTGCAGGTGTCCTGTATCAGATTCCCTAGATGACACTCTGGGGACAAAGCAACTGATCCCTCCTAGACAGACAGGAAGCAGAAACACAGGTGAGTCTCCTGCCCAAGGGCACAGAGGAGTCTTCCCATGATGTTCTCTAGGGTCTCTGTCCTACCCCAGAGCCTTACAGGACACTTGCCATTCCATTGAGGATCCACTTGGATCCATGGTGGTTTTATGGCAAGATTATAATTTTTTATTACACCAACAAAGACCCTTTTTCGAAATATGTTCACATTTCAAGGTCCTGGCTCATATAAGATGCTGTTATTATACATGTTTTGCAAATATGGAAATGGGGAGAGCAAAAAGATAAGGTTACTCAGGATTTCAGTGTCAGACAGGAATATCTAGAACAGACTAGGGACACTTAGTGACAGACTGCCTCAAAGCGCACTCTCTGAAGCATGGCATTCCCTGACTCCCAGGTGAACGGTGTGGACATGAAGCTGCCTGTGTTGCTGGATGAGGATAGAGTTCAGGCCTTCCGGCATGGCACAGATATGGTAATCAAGACCAAATTTGGCCTGCTCATGTCCTATGATCTCAAATACAGCGTGCGTGTCACGGTTCCCCGCAACTACTATAAACACATGTGCGGCCTGTGTGGGGACTACAATAATGACCCCAAGAATGACTTCCAGAAGTCCGATGGAACACAGGCAGCCAGTTCCAGTGAGCTGGGGGACTCCTGGGAAAAGGCTGTGCCAGGTTCTTCCTGCACACGCCGGCCGGCCTGCAAACCGGGACAGGCTTGCAGCCGGAAGTGCTGCCCAACTCTGGAGAAGAAGTACCGTGGGAAAGAGTTCTGTGGGCTGATCACCAGCCCCACGGGGCCACTGGCGGCCTGCCACAAACTGTTGGACCCCCAGGTTTCCTTGCAAAGCTGTGTCTTTGATCTCTGCCTGGGTGGCGGGAACCTGAGCATCCTCTGCGGCAGCATCCACGCCTACGTGAGCGCCTGCCAGGCGGCTGGCGGCACTGTCAAGCCATGGAGAAACCAGACTTTCTGTCGTGAGTGATGGCACACTGAGGGGTAGGGAGAGGGGAAGCTTGGGAGACAGGAGCGGAACCCGGACACCCACCCTAACGTCCTCATCAGCCCCCCCCTCCCTCCCTCTCTCCCTCGCAGCAATGGAGTGCCCCCCTCACAGCCACTATGAGATCTGCGCAGACACTTGCTCCCTGGACTGCTCAACAATCACCACTCCTATCCAGTGCCCGACTACGTGTTCAGAGGGCTGCGAATGTGACACTGACTTCCTGCAGAGTATCACAGCCTGCGTGCCCATGGAGAAATGTGGCTGCCACTACAACGGAGTCTACTATGAGGTAGGAACTCAGCCTTCTTGACAGAGCCCCGGACTTCCTCCTGAAGCCAGGCCCCACTGCTTGTGAGTCCTATAGCCTTCCCACCATTCCACCTTCTGAATGCCTCTCTACCCACATCTGTCCCCTCCCTTCACCCTGATTTAGTACACCTCGTCCAGTCCTTAATTTTCCTCCCTCTGGTCTACCATCCTCATAGGGATAGAAAAGACCTTTCCAAATGTCACCATAGGTGTTGTTTTAAACTCTTTCCCCTGGCTCCCAAAGTCAAGACTTAGCTTTGTGAATCATGTCTGAACAAAGATGGCTCTCCTATTGTGAATCATACGGCTGGAGTCCTTCTGTTCTGCTAAGATAAAGATCGTGGGTAGGAAAGGAAAAGCGTTTCAAGTGCTGATCCTGGGCACTTTGTATCCACAGGTGTTTGATAGGGGTCTAACAGGCCAGAGCTGCTAATGTCAGAGTTCTGGTTCAGGAAGTGCCACAGCTCTTACAAAGGCCTAAGAGGCCAAGGCTTCCTTAGTCCTTGACAGCAGCCAGTGTTACACCATAGCGCTGGGGTACAACGCTCAGCCGGCCACTCCCCTCCCACCCCCCACCCCCACCCCCTTCACTCTGTGTTGCCTGCTCAGCCCTCAGTACTAAAAAGCAAGCAGGAAAAGACCACCCAGAAGCAGGCCATTTTTTGGGCCTACTGGTAACGCCATGGAAGGTGGCACAGGGCTCTGTCTCCCAGCTGACTCAGGAGGTGAGCTGAATAGCATACTTACAGTGCAGGGGTCTTTAGACCTAGCGTACCCTTGCCTGTTCAGTACCAGTCAACAACATTCACTGCCAGGCCACCAGGGGGAGCACTTCAGCTCCAGCCTAGAAACGCTTACAGGATCATCTAGAGTTCTCGGAGATCTGTGATAAGGAAAAGTCTATTCTCCACAGATCCATGGATTGCTTAAAACCACAGGTGCTGATCTGTGAGCTTAATCTGGCTTGTTCATTTGAGGGACAGTCCTTTGGCTCAAGGCAGCCACAGCAAAGAGAGAGTCCAGTAGCTGCCAAGTAGGGAACCAGATTGCCCTACTCTCCAATATCTTACAGGAAAAGTGAACACGGGGCTTACACTCTGAGAACAAAGTGTTTGTCATAGCAATATGGTTATAATAGTTTTAAGATTTATTTTTATGTTATGTGTGAAAATGCATGCATGTCTATACACCATGAGTGTTCCTAGTGAGTGTCATCAAAGAAGCTGGGGGCAGGGCATCAGATCCTTTAGGGCTGGAGCGCCAGGTGCTTGTGAGATGTCATTGGGGTGCTGAGAATCAAACTCAGGACCTCTGGGAGAGCAGTCAGGGCTCTTCATGACTGAGCCACCTCTCTAGCCCTGGTTTATAGCAACTACCCAGTGCCTCAAGGAGAGATGTACCCCATCCTCTGCCCCATGACTACAAAGAGGAGCCTTGCCTGTTCACTTCCTCTGCTTCCTCCTTTTGCTCCCCCACACAGAGGTCTGCCTTAACGTGCGTGTGTGTGTGTGTGTGTGTGTGTGTGTGTGTGTGTGTGTGTGTGTGTGAGAGAGAGAGAGAGAGAGACTCTGCCTTGTTTATAGAAGATTCAGAGGGCAGTACCTCCCTGTGATTCGCCTCCCATAAACACTAGTAATGAAAGCAAATGGGTGGGTGGGTGGCAATGCTCATGGACCTGGCTGATGTCCACAGGTAGACTTTCATCACACATGAAAACAAATGTGTGATGTGTGAGACCAGTGAAGTGTCCGCCACACACCTGCCCATCACTTAGCCTGCACAGTGAAGTGTCCGCCACACACCTGCCCATCACTTAGCCTGCACAGTGAAGTGTCCGCCACACACCTGCCCATCACTTAGCCTGCACAGTGAAGTGTCNAACACTAGTAATGAAAGCAAATGGGTGGGTGGGTGGCAATGCTCATGGACCTGGCTGATGTCCACAGGTAGACTTTCATCACACATGAAAACAAATGTGTGATGTGTGAGACCAGTGAAGTGTCCGCCACACACCTGCCCATCACTTAGCCTGCACAGTGAAGTGTCCGCCACACACCTGCCCATCACTTAGCCTGCACGGTGAAGTGTCCATCACACACCTGCCCATCACTTAGCCTGCACAGTGAAGTGTCCGCCACACACTTGCCCATCACTTAGCCTGCACAGTGAAGTGTCCGCCACACACCTGCCCATCACTTAGCCTGCACGGTGAAGTGTCCATCACACACCTGCCCATCACTTAGCCTGCACAGTGAAGTGTCCATCACACACTTGCCCATCACTTAGCCTGCACAGTGAAGTGTCCATCACACACCTGCCCATCACTTAGCCTGCACAGTGAAGTGTCCATCACACACCTGCCCATCACTTAGCCTGCACAGTGAAGTGTCCATCACACACTTGCCCATCACTTAGCCTGCACAGTGAAGTGTCCATCACACACTTGCCCATCACTTAGCCTGCACGGTGAAGTGTCCATCACACACCTGCCCATCACTTAGCCTGCACGGTTATGATCCTTTCTCGCTTCACCTTTACCCCTTTACTAAGCAGCCTGGATTACTGAAAAGCTGTCTCTCTACTGTCACCTGTGCTTCACACATTGTATTAAGGCTGTTGTGCTTACCATTTTTCCCCCAAGACAGGGTTTCTCTGTGTAGCCCTGGCTGTCCTTGAACTCTCTCTGTAGACCAAACTGTCCTTGAATTCAGAGATCTACCTGCATTCTGCCTCTCAAGTTGCTGGGACTAAAAGGTTAGCACCATCACCACGGCCCCGCTCATTGTATTTTATTAGTTCTGTCCTATTATTAAGTATCTACTGTCTGCCAATGAGAAAAATGACACATAGAGAAACTGAGCTGCGTTGTTTAGAGTTTGGAAAGAGCCTGTGCCAGAGCCTTTGCCCTGATCCTTCTTCCTCCCTCCCTCCCTCCCTCCTTCCCTCCCTCCCTCCCTCCCTCCCTCCTTCCTTCCTTCCTTCCTCCTTCCTTCTTGCTTCCTTCCTTCCTCCTTCCTTCCTCCTTCCTTCTTGCTTCCTTCCTCCTTCCTCCTTTCTTCCTTCTTCCTTCCTTCTTCCTTCCTTCCTCCTTCCTTCCTCCTTCCTTCTTCCTTCCTTCCTTCCTTCCTTCCTTCCTTCCTCCTTCCTTTCTTCCTTTCTCCTCCTTCCTTCCTTCCTTCCTTTCTCTTTCTTTCTTTCTTTTTTTAATTAGATACTTTCTTTATTTGCATTTCAATGTTATTCTCTCTTTCTTTCTTTTTTGATGGTCTTGCTATGTGGCCCTAAGTGACTCACTATGTAGTCCAGACTGGCCTCAAACTTTCAACAATCCTCTTGCCTCAGCCTCCCTAGTGGTAGGATAATATGCCCGGCATGCTTTGTTTGCATTGACTGTTTAACTCTGCTTCTCCTAAACGGTGCATATTTTAGAATGAATGGGTGAATGAATGAAGTGGATGGATGGATGGATGGATGGATGGATGGATGGATGGATGGGGTGAGCCCCAAAGCCATGTGGCACCTCAGCCTCATTGGCAATGGACCACACTGCTGCGAGTTACTTTGTATACTCCAATTCCCTCTGTGCCTGGAACACTGGGGGTGCCAAAGTTGGTACCCGCCCCTGGTTACTGATGGCATGCTCTCTGTCCCCACAGCCAGAGGAGTCAGTTCTCATTGAAAACTGCCAGCAGCATTGTGTGTGCCAACCAGGCAAAGGCATGATGTGCCAGGATCACAGCTGCAAGCCAGGACAGGTGTGCGAGCCCTCAGGAGGCGTCCTGACCTGCGTCACCAAAGGTGCTGGGCAGTGTGGCTGGGCTGATGGAGGGGGCGGGGGACACAGGACACAGGCTGGGAGCTGAGGGTGACATGCTTCATGGTGAGAGGTTCAGAGGGCTGTGGATTGAGATGCTAGACCTTAGGCTGGGATTCTAGGAGCCAAAGGCAGATGTCATGCAGTCTGGGTGTCAAGGGGCTTTAAGGCTGCAGGAACACTGGGCAAGATTTTGATGGTGGAGATCTGAGGCCTATGGACTACTGTAGGATTGGGCAATCTTTTCTTCTCAAATGCAGTAACAATTACCTAAGTTTGCAGGCCATGTGGCCTGGAGCAAAACTTCTCACTAAAACGCAGGTTTATTTACAACTGCAAGCACCAGAAGGTTCTGAGTTCTTGCCCAGGGGCTTATTGGGTTGGATATGGGGCTTCAGAAACCAGCATCAGGGTCCAGGAATCTCTGGGAAATCAGAGCTCTGAGATTCTTTTTGTTTGCTTGTTTGTTTGTTTGTTTTTGGTTTGTTTTTGTTTTTCGAGACAGGGTTTCTCTGTGTAGCTCTGGATGTCCTGGAACTCACTTTGTAGACCAGGATGGCCTTGAACTCAGAAATCTGCCTGCCTCTGCTTCCCAAGTGCTGGGATTAAAGGTGTGTGCCACTACCACCCGGCCAGAGCTCTGAGATTCTAAGGTGGTTGTTCCCAGGGTAGAAGCAGAGACAAAATCAAAGAAGAACCTTGACTATGGTACCATTCAAGCAGAGGATCATGATTTTGGAGATGCAGGTCTCAGAAGAGGCGCTCCTCCTTCAAAATTGGGGACACAATTTTAACCTCAAACCGGTTTCTCAGGAAGGCAACCCTGTCCTGCAATGAAGGAAGGATGAGAACTCCAGAGCTAAGGGCCGGGCTGGGATTCTCAGAAATGATGAGCAGGATTGCAGAGTCGCTGAGGGAAAGTCTGCATTGATCGGGGTCACAGCAGGAGAAAGAAAGTTTACTACGTCAAGGGATTCCCATATTTGAGGATGTGTGTGGCTAAGTCCTTGCAGAACATGTGCCTCACCCTGGAGTCCCTCCACAGCTCTGGGGCTGGGGACATAAGAAGGCAGGGATAGGGAAGTGACATACCCTAAGGCTGTCTCAGACCTCACTGGAAAAGGCACCCTTGTAACCACCTCTGGGTGTCAGAGGATCCAGCAGGTTGGGGGTTGCAGGAGCAAAAGCCCCGCTGATGTGCTGAGAAAACTCGGCCGGAAGCAGCCGGCTATGAGGGTATCTTAAGTGACCAGCTAGAAAGCCAGTATCCCACCTGCCTCAGGTCTCACAGAGCCACCTTCACTGCAGCAGCAGCAGCAGCCAAATGAGCAGAGCAGGCTGTGAGGACAGGCACCCCTGCCTCCCCCAGACTCCCCAGCGCCCTCTGCTGACAAAGCTTCCAGGCCGATTTCAAACAGGAAACAAGACAGAGAGGAGCAAGTTTGAAGGCTGGAGGATGAGACCCAGAGATTGTATGTGCACCCCATAACTAGAAACCTAGGAGAGGAAGTATAGAGGCACTAACACGGAGCCTTGGACATGAAAGCGCTCCAACGTAATCATCAGTACTGAGACTTCTGAGGCAGAACACAATGCCACCTGCAAATGGAGCTAGCGCCTCAGGCCGTAAGATATAGACTGGGGACAGAGTCAAAGTGTGAGACGTTGGGACCCCAGACACGGAAATCTCACCAGGATATCCCAGTACTGAGGCCTTGAGTGTAGAGACATAGGGTCCAGAAGAAGGTGTTTGATCCCCCCTGGAACTGGAGTTACAGACAGCTGTGAGCCTCCATGTGGATGTAATGAACCAACTCTGGGCCCTTCATGAGAACAACACATGTTCATAACTGCTGAACCATCTCGCTGACTTTTCCCCAGAGCAACCCTAGGACCTAGGGCTTAGCTGTCAACACCGTTGCCTGGAACCTGGTCTCGCTCCTAGCACATTCAGAGCCAATATGCCTGGTACCTTGTGAGGTAGATTCTAGGAACAGCCGTGCTGGTGGTGGGCGGCAGCTCAAGGATGTGTCTCCTCTTTCCATAGACCTATGCCAGGGTGTTACCTGTCGGTCACAGGAAACATGCACGGAGAAAGATGGCAAGGGTGTGTGCATGGCCAACTATGAGTCCAAGTGCTGGGTGTGGGGAGACCCTCACTACCATTCCTTTGATGGCCTGAACACTAATTTCCATGGGACCTGCAGTTACCTGATGGCAGGAACTAGCTGCTCTGGCACTGGTGCTGAGGGGTTGACCCCCTTCAGTGTCATCACCAAGCATGAGAGCCAGAGCAACCCTAAGGTGTCCAACGTGAGGAAAGTCACCGTGACAACCTACAACACCAGCATCACCATCCACAAGAAAAAGACCGGCAGGATCCAGGTATGACTAGTGGAACCTAAGCACTCTAAGAAGGCCAGCGTTGGGAGAGACCGCGATCAATCAAGAGATCTAAATAAACCCCATGGCAGGTCTCTCTCCCAAGAGCCTGAGACAGTGGATTAGAATGTCAGCCAGGAGGAAGCCCTTGGCTAGGGAACGGAGGAAGCGGGACAACGGAGGACACAGCTCCACCTGCACTGCTCCCTGACCCGTGTTCGACTCCCTCTCTCTCCCCAGGTGAATGGAGTTCTAATGGCCTTGCCCGTCAACTTGGCTGGTGGGCAGATTTCAGTGATTAATGGAGGCTCAAAGGCTCTGCTGGAGACTGACTTTGGGCTTCAGGTCGCCTACGACTGGAACTGGAGAGTAGATGTCACACTGCCCAGCAGCTACCATGATGCAGTGTGCGGGCTCTGTGGAAACATGGACAAAAACCCCCAAAATGACAAAGTCTTACCTAACGGCACAATGGCACCCTCAATACCTACCTGGGGTGGCAGCTGGCAAGTTCCAGGGTGGGACCCTCTCTGTTGGAATGAATGTCAGGGGTCCTGTCCCATGTGCCCAGAGGACCGAGTGGAGGAGTATGGGGGTCCTGGCTTCTGTGGACCTCTGCATCCCGACACAGTGGGTCCCTTTACCAGCTGCCATGCCCATGTACCTCCAGAAAGCTTCTTCGAGGGCTGTGTGCTGGACCTCTGCCTGGGTGGTCAAGTCAAAGACATACTGTGCCAGGCACTGGCTGCCTACGCTGCTGCCTGTCAAGCTGCTGGCATCAAAATCGAGGACNACTGCTGGGTCGGGCTGGCTTCACTCTCGCCCTTTGCAGGCTTTCAGCTGGTTTCTGTTCATCCCTGTCTCCTGGCTGTGTCTGTCTGTGTCTGCAGCTCATCATCTCTCTGTCTGCCCTTCACACCATCAACTCTACTTTGTCACTTCGTCCCTCTCTGACTATGTCACTGGATCTGCAAGTCTCTCTGTCCCCTTCTGTCTCTGTTGGTGTCTCTCCCCACTCTGTCCCCATAGGCCAGTCCAACATTGTTCTTGGTTTCTCTCTCCTTCATCTACCCACAGAGATCACCTGCCCTGACAACAGCCACTATGAGCTCTGTGGCCCACCCTGCCCAGCCAGCTGCCCACCCCCTACCCGACAAACAACCCCAGCTGCATGTGACGGGCCCTGTGTGGAGGGATGCCAGTGCAACGAGGGCTTCGTCCTGAGTGCTGATCAGTGTGTTCCCCTGGATGGTGGCTGTGGCTGCTGGGTCAATGGCACATACCATGAAGCAGGCACCGAGTTTTGGGCTGATACCACCTGCTCTAAGAGGTGTCACTGTGGACCTGGAGGTGACTCCTTGGTCTGCAAGCCTGCCAGCTGTGGTCTGGGTGAGGAGTGTGCCTTGTTGCCCTCTGGAGAGATCGGCTGCCAACCTACAAGCATAGCTGAATGCCAAATACTGGGCGATCCCACATACATCACCCTAGATGGGCACTTGTTTGAATTCCAAGGCACCTGCGAGTATCTACTGAGTGCACCCTGCCATGCACCACCCACAGGGACTGAATACTTCAATGTCACCGTGGTTAATGAGCATAGGTGCAGCCAGGCTGTCAGCTACACACGAAGTGTCACTCTGCGGATCTATGGCCTCAGCTTGACCCTCAGTGCCCACTGGCCCAAGCAGCTACAGGTGAGTGGGCTGTGGGCCACGCAGAAGCCATTCCAGCCTCTGATGTACAGAGCATCTTTCCCAGCTTGGCGAGAGCGTGAGACAGGTTCAGCTTAGAGCTTGTGGGACCAGGAAGGCTGGAAGCAGTGGTTTCCCAAGGCTCAGTCTTCCAGTATTCCTCTGTAGCGTAGATTGTCAAAAAGTACCTGCTTAAGGGTAGCACAAAGAACCAATGTACTAGTCTCTACTGTTATTATAACCGGCAATCATGTGTCTTAAGACAACTGATTCTGAATGGTGTAGGTAAGATTGAAACACAAACACACAGGACTCAACTGGTTCCCCTTTCCACATCCACAGGTGGATGGAGAGATGGTAATGCTGCCTTTCCAACTACAGTCACGGCTACTTGTTCACCTAAGTGGCATGGGCTTGGTGGTACACACTGCGTGGGGGCTCTCCCTGATTTTTGACGGAAACAATTTCGTGCGACTGCGCGTGCCCGCAGCCTATGCTGGCACCCTCTGTGGCCTGTGCGGGAACTACAACAAGAATCCCAGAGATGACCTGACTGCAGTGGGCGGGAAACCTGAGGGCTGGAAAGTGGGCGGAGCTCCTGGCTGTGACTGGTGCCAGCTTAGGTCTTGCCCAAAACCCTGCACACCTGAAGAACGGAAACGTTTTGGTGGCCCCAATGCCTGCGGCATTATCACAGCCCCTGAAGGCCCACTAGCGCCCTGCCACAGCCTTGTGCCACCCACGCAGTACTTCGAGGCTTGCTTGCTGGATGCCTGTCAGGTTCAGGGACATTCAGGAGGCCTCTGTCCTGCTATAGCCACCTATGTGGCAGCATGCCAGGATGCCAGGGTCCGACTTGGAGAATGGAGAAAGCCAGACTTCTGTCGTGAGTACTGACCCATGTAGTTCCACACAGACAGGGCCATCCCCTCCACCTCCTGACAGATATACCTTGGCACTAATACTGAAAAACTCCAGTGGGGTACGGAAGGACCCAGGGCACTTCCAAAGTCAGAAACCCTGCATGCAGATGACTCTGGACGCTCATGTTTCTAACGGACTTGGATATGACCCAAGGACAGTTACTCAGCAAGGAACCCCTGTCAGAGGCCACGTCTCAAGCCCCTGGACCGTCTCCCACACTGGAATAGAGATAGCCACACAGAGGTGGTCAGATAGCCCAGTGGTGTCTGGGGAGACCCTACATTGCCTGTCACGTGCAGGTCAGACATCAGACACGCTCAGCTGGAATCAGGACCTGTCCCCAGCAGATCCAAGCAGACTTCTGACTCAGAAGAGGTGGCGCAGCTCCTTCAGGCAGATCTGCTGAGTCAGGTTCAAGCTGTCAGTGCCACCCAACCACATACACACTGCCACAGTGGCATCCTGAAACAGAACACGTCAGAGAGGCTCGTGGGTGCTCCAGTCATGCCCACACTGTCCTCAGTCAGGCTGACTGGCCTCCCACACACTCACATCAGTAAAGCCTTGGTCGGTTCTAGACTGTCCTGCTCATAGTTGTGTGGCCATATCCCCAGACAGTCACTTGCTTTAGGAGTACTCGTCAGGGTGATACACCTTCCTCAGGGAGACCAGGTCATGTCCCACATCTGAGATCCCATACCAGTGCCCTGTCATATGTTCTAGGTCCAGTCACATGCCAAGTCAGAGGCAGCAGGCCTCAGTCAGGCTCTCACACCCAAGCCCTCCTGATCCCACCATCGCCTCTGCCTAACTCCTCCTTGTTCTCTCCCCACAGCCCTCCAGTGCCCTGCCCACAGCCACTACCAGCTCTGTGGTGACTCCTGCCCTGTGAGTTGCCCAAGCCTCTCCGCCCCTGTGGGCTGTGAAACCATCTGCCGTGAGGGCTGTGTCTGTGATTCTGGCTTCGTGCTCAGTGGTGACGCCTGTGTGCCTGTGGGCCAGTGTGGCTGCCTCTACCAAGGGCGCTACTACGTGTTAGGTGCCACCTTCTACCCTGGCTATGAGTGTGAGTGGTTCTGTGAGTGCGGGCCTGATGACCAGGTCACCTGCAGGATAGAGACCTGTGGGATCCATGAGGAATGCCGGATTGAAGACGGCGTCCGGTCCTGCCATCCCAAAAGCTCTAAATTAATGCTGGTCCTTCATGGTATCCATTATGCTACACCTGATGGCTTGGTATATGACCTTTATGGCTCCTGCTCCTACATCTTGGCCCAAGTTTGTTTTCCGAAGCGTGGAGAGGAGGAGTTCTCCATTGTGCTCGAGAAGGACTTGGCTGGAGACCCCCAGCGGGTGGTGGTGACCGTGGCAAGCCAGGTTGTGGTGCTGGCGAAAGGGCCACAGGTGAGTGCATGCAACCCTACCCATGGTTCTACGGGGACACAGCCTCACCTATGCGGTTATCTGAAGTCATGCCCCCTTTTTTTGGAAGGTCCTGGGGGTCGGGGACATTGACCAACTTGAGAGTCCTGAGAAAACTGAAAAACACCAGTGGAAAGCACGCAGTAGGGAGCACGCAGTAGGGAGCACGAAGGAGAGAAGCACCCAGGACCTGCTAGTTTAGAAGGCAAAGATACCACCCTGAAGCCTGTTGGAGACATGGCCCTATCCCTACCCTGGGAGATTAAAATGACCTCACTCCAGTCTATCTAAAAAGAACTTAGCTCTGCCATGAGGGTTTAAGAGAGACAATGCTCTTTTCCTTCCTTAAACTGATGTTCTCTGACCCCCCAACTTAACTGACCTTTGCATCCAGGTGACCGTGGACAGAGAGGTGGTGGCACTACCCATGGTTGCAGGATCCATATATATAACTGCCGAAAACCGAAACGTATTTCTGCAAACAAAAAGTGGGCTAAAACTTCTTTTTGATGGTGATGACCATATCCTCATATCCATCCCAAGTCCCTTCTGTGGACGTGTCTGTGGTCTCTGTGGGAACTTCAATGGGAACAAGAGTGACGACTTTGTGCTGCCCAGTGGAGTGGTGGCCCCCAACGTGGAGGCCTTTGGAGCTGCATGGCGAGCTCCCGGCTCCTCCTTGGGCTGTGGTGAAGGCTGCGGGCCTCAAGGCTGCCCAGTGTGCTCCGCAGAAAAGAGAGAATTGTATGAGGAAAACAATGCCTGTGGGAAGATCCGGGACCCCCAAGGCCCCTTCTCAGCTTGCCACAAGGCTCTGAGTCACTCGGAATACTTCCACCAATGCATTTTTGACCTTTGTACCCATCACGGAGACAGAGCCTACCTCTGCCGTAGCCTGGCTGCTTATACTGCAGCCTGTCAGGCAGCTGGGGCAGCAGTGAAGCCCTGGAGGACAGACAGTGTCTGCCGTGAGTGTCTCTGACCCCTTGGGTGACCCCTGGCCCTCCTTCCCTGTAGAAGTCCCTGCCTGTAACAGAGCCTCTTCCAGCCCCGCCCTGCAGCCTCTCTGGCTTTCCTCCTTTCCTTCTGGCTCTGGGGTCTCAGACTCCAGTCAAGAGTCCACACTGCCCAGCCCTGACGTTCACCTTTTCCCAGGGCTGTTCCCAGCTCTTTCCAAACTGACCTGAAATGGAGTTGGGTGGGTTGAGAGCCCACAGGAGTCCTGAGTCTCACAGTCACTAGCCCTTCCCACAGACTCTGTATTTTCTCACATCCTCAGTGCAAGGCCACAGGCAATAGAGCCCCCCCCCCCCCAATCCAGAACTACACACCTATTTCCAAATTATGGGATAACAACAAGTCCCCTCAGATGCCCTGTGCCAAATCAATGGTCCTTAGCGCTTTAGTGAAGAGCCTTTTCTCCTTCAGTTTCCTATTAATACCTAGACCCAGAGTCCCATCAGCTACCCAAAGGAACTGACAGAGTCCCGGTTTGACTGTGGACACCATCACTAGCTCAAACAGTAGGCTAGGTCGTGCACCCTGTGCTCTCTGAGCTTATCCTGGTGGCCCTTAAGGTCTCTGCACCAGCCGTATTTCCAACTGAAATCAAACTTCAGCCCAAATCTGATTCTCCTTTCCTGACCCAGATGCTATCTGATGGAAGCCACACCAGTCCGCAACACTGAGCCCGAGCTTTATCTTTGATGTCTTCCTGTGTCTTTCACATATCCTTGTCTTTCCCTTGCCCCACCCTCAAACCCATTCTTGTGCTATCCCAACCCTTTGCGCACACCTCCCAGCTCACCTAGTTACTCTGCTTTCCCCTGTCCCGAATGAACCCTGTCAGAGCCACCCCGGGTCATCCGACCCATCTGCCCAAGCCTCCCAGTGCATCGGAATCTTCTGCCTCACTTCCCCAGACCATCCTGACAGCCTGCTTGTCTGCTGCATCCCATCCTCAGCCTCTTCATCCCATCCCTGTCTTTTGGCTGGTCCTTCAAGGCCAAGCCCCGCCTTCCTCCATTAGCATTTCCATTTCCCAGGCCTGACACTCTCCTCTCAGATGTCTCTTCTCCCCTTGCCCCTCTCCCTCTTCGCTCCCAGAGCAGTATGGCAGCTGTAGCTGTCTGTATACCTGGATGTAAGACAGGGTTGGAGGCTGCCTTCCGCATTCACCTTACCTCCTCTCCCTAACAGCTGCCGAGTGTCCTGACCACAGCCACTACTCTGTCTGTACACATTCCTGCCAGGGCTCCTGTGCCGCAATCTCTGGCTTCACTGGCTGCACCAACCAGTGCTTTGAAGGGTGTGAGTGCGATGACCACTTCCTGCTCTCCCAGGGTGTGTGCATCCCTGCCCAGGACTGCGGCTGCTTCTACAATGACCAATATATGCCGGTGAGCGGAGGGGCTGGGAGTCAGTCTCTAAGCAGGCAGTGTGGATGGAGGGTCTGGAGGGGCATTCAGAGCTGCTGTGCTCTGGGCTTCTGTTTAAGGACTGGGATACAGAGGGACACCACCTGCTTGCAGCAGTGGCCGCTGTACTGATCACCCCAGGCTCAGCAGGTTAAAGGTGAGAACTTAGTTCCCAGCAGTTCTGGAGGCCAGGAGTCAAAGACCAGACTCACTGCACTGACATCAAAGCGATGGAAGGAGACACTGGATTGTCTTAAGAGGACAATCAAGTCCTTGCCTCTCCCACCCCCTTACGTGGCCTTGGTCAGTCCTTGGCTTGGTCACTCCACTCCAATCTCTGCCATCACTTCTCTGTGTGACATAACATCTCCCTGGAGTTTTTAATAAATGCCCATGGGATTTCCCACCTAGATAACCAGGATAAATTCTCCATCTAAACAGCATTAGTCACACTGCAAACACATTTCCACTTAAGGTAGCACGCCTGCTCCGAGGAAGTCGGAACTGCTGTTTCGCTGTGTGGCCATTCCTCCACTACCCTGCCCTCTCTGAACTCCTTCACCTGCAGAATGGCTGAGTCAGCATCCTGGTGCTCAGGACAGGTGGTACCCAGGGAGGGTCCATCTCATCTTCCTGTGCATCCCATACAGCCAAAAGAACTGAATTCACAATAGTGCAGTGGGTGGCTCAGCTACCGATCATTCAACAGTGTGATTGGGGATTTTATAGTTAATATCCTTTGTTAATGCTTTTTGAAAGTTTTGTGTGCATAAGTCTGTTTGAAACATTAATTTGCCTGTGTTCTCAACACTCTGAAACAGGCTGCACACAAAGGTTGTAAAAGAGAAGCCATCCCACAGCTACTCAGTAGCCAAGCGGAAGTAACTTGTGTGGTTGGCACTGCACTTCCCTTCAGGTCTCAATTGCTGCTGGAAGCCATCTGGAATGCCCTCACTTAGGTCTGCAGCCTCCTCTGGACCTCCACACCTACCTCCTACTCTGACCCTATTCTTGTGCACCTTGTTTCAGTCCAACACCTTCCCTCCTGTCCCTTGTCTCTTTCTGTGTCTTCCCACATCATCCCTGACCTCTTCACTGTTCAGCCCCTGGATTTGTGAAGCAGACACCTAGAGGAAAGTCCACAGAGAGATGCACATTCGAGACCTTGGGGTACTAGTAGGACACTCAACTCACTGAACCTTAGTTAATGTCAATGGATTCCACCCTATGTAGAATATTAGGGGACGTGACAATTGTCCTGATCATGTACAGAAGTATTTTATTGTCGTGATCTCCTCGTCAGTGCCACACTAAGTTTTTCTGTAGCATGTGCATTATCTTAGTCATGCTTTAAGGTGTACAGTAGAATGTGGTGGGTTACATGCAAAAGCGATACCACTGTACGGAATGGATTTAGCATCCTCCAGTATGGTACCCTTGGGGGCTTCTGGATCAAGGGATGACTGTTTTGTGATGGTTTGGGTGTTTTGGTTTTTTTTTTCTTCCAAAGTTTTCAAAGTTTTATGGTTTTCTTTCAAACTTTTATTCTTTTAAGTAATCTAACTTTAGGACACTTGTAAGCAAGTGTGTGGAGGAGTACCCCTTCATGAGGCTCTTCCACTGAAGCCACGCCCACTTTACCACCTTCTGTTTGTGTGTGTGTGCCTGTTATTTATTTCCTATAAACCTTTTGAGCTTTTCTTGCAAACACAGTGGCCCCTTTATCCCTAAGCCATTAAGTCTGGGTTCTGTGACAATAAGGAATTCGATCACGTGACAGAGGATAATGATCAAAACCAGGAAATACAGCCGGGCGTGGTGGCGCACGCCTTTAATCCCAGCACTAGGGAGGCAGAGGCAGGAGGATTTCTGAGTTCGAGGCCAGCCTGGTCTACAAAGTGAGTTCCAGGACAGCCTGGGCTATACAGAGAAACCCTGTCTAAAAAAAAAAAAAAAAAAAAAAAAAGGAGGATTTTACCGGTTATTTATTTTTACTGGTTATTTATTTTACCGGTTACAAGCATCTGTAATCATTATCCTCTCTGACCCAGGGACTGTGAGGAAAAAGACACTGTTTTCTGTTCATAAATTCTACTGAGCTCTCCAGGGAGAAAACAGGAAAGCCCAGGCCTGAGGACTGAGCACAGGTTGAGGGCCTCGGTCTAGGGAAGCAAGAAAACAGAAGATGATCAGAAAAGAGACACTCAGTTCAGGGAAGGGCACTGCCAGGGCCACTTGTTCCGGGCCACAGGCACAGGGACGCTGAGATGTCCCCAGCACCCACCTTATCTACTCCAGTAAGTTCTTTATGTATTGTAGTAATAAGTATCTTCATATAATTCGTGTTAACAAATCACTACAAAATGTAATAGATTAAAACAATGACTGTTTGTGTTTCTAATCTTGTGACTGCACTTTGGGGTGGAAGTCCTCTGAGCTTATCTGTTACCTAATGGGACAGCTGAGATGTGCTACTGTGGGCCACTAACCTTTTGTCGTTGCACGATAATACCTGAGGAGAACTGTCTTGTGGATAAAGGTGGTTTTGTGACTCACAAATAATCATTATGTCCTAGATCACCTTGCTGATATAAGGATCATATGTCATAGGCCAAGAGTAGTTTTGCAAAAGTTTTTAGGACCATAGCCAGAGTCCCTAATTACAAAATCCATAGATGAATAAAGTCTCTGCCTTCCTCATACTATTAATACAAAGCCTTGAGGACTAAAGTTCTACATGCTTTAGAGGAACACATCATATTCAAGCCAAGGCAAGTGGCCTGAGGTGGGACCATTGTCTGTACCATGTGGTGACTCATCCTTCAGTGGACTAGCCCAGGCTTATGCTCACTGTAACTGGGCACAGTCTGAGGCAGAGACAGAGTGGTGACGGGGTGGGCTGTCAATGGTCTCGAGTCAAGACATGAACTCCACACAGCCTGGCTTCTGCTGTGTTTCATTTGCAGATCACAGGCTGAGGGCCACTGAGACTCCTGGGTAGAAGACATACAAGCCATTTCTTACTGGGAACTCTAGAGTTTCCCTCTGTGTGAATGCATAACACCCATCCCTTTCTGTGCACAGGTGAACTCCTCCCTGATGTCCTCAGACTGCAGTGAGCGCTGTTTCTGCTCCCCAAACAACGGTCTGACATGCCATGAAGCTGGCTGCCCATCTGGCCATGTCTGTGAGATCCAGGCTGGAGTCCGGGGTTGTTGGCCAGCCAAAGGTCTCTGCACCTTCTCTGTGGGTGGCAACCTCATCACCTTCGATGGGGCTTTCAATCCTATCAGCTCCCCTGGTGTCTATGAGCTTTCTTCTCGATGCCCGGGACTCCTGAAGAATGTGCCCTGGTACCGAGTGCTTGCTGATGTCCAGCCTTGCCATGACAATGACAAGATCGTGAGTAAGGTCCACATCTTCTTCCAGAATGGCATGGTGACTGTGATCCCAAGCAAGGGAGCGTGGGTAAGCCTGGGCACAGAAGGCAGGACCATCTTCCCTGGCTTTCCTTCTCCCTGTCATGATGTCCTACATCCTGTCTACCTGGTGACCTTGAAGTCTGTTTTCTCCATCCAGGTCTCTACACTTTTCTCTAGATTTGTACCTGTCTCTCCATGTCAGCCTGGGTCCCTCTCCTTGGCCTGAGTTCTTACATTCAATTCACAGGCTAGCTTTACTATTGATTTTTGATCCAAACTCCACTGGTTAGCAGCAACAGGAAACATCTGGGAAACCTAGAGATGGCCCCCAGAAGTGTATGGACCCAGACAGTCAGCTATACTGTCAGAGTTTCCACCTCTAGGTTTCAAATTTGTCCCTGAAGTCAATCTTTCTCTCTCTCTCTCTCTCTCTCTCTCTCTCTCTCTCTCTCTCTCTCTCTCTCCCTCTCTCTCTCTTTCTGGACAGGATGTGTGAATGTATCTGTGTAGCTCTGGCTGTCCTGAAACTCACTATGTAGAGCAGACTGGCTTTGAACTCACATGATCCTCCACCTGATTCTACTTCCTAAGTGCTGGGATTAAAGGGGAGAGTCCACATGCCTAGCTTTCATCTTCATTCTTAAACAGTTGTTTTTGTTTTTGTTTTCATGAAAAGTCTCACCCTGACCACCTCATCAGAAACTGGTCCAACTAAAGTTCCAGGCCTGATTCTCACTAAGTCAGTTTGGCTTACCTGTCCACTTCTAGTCTTGGGGTGGGACACTGTGCTTAGCCGGGCGGGGAGCACATGAAGTGTTGGGATTCCTCAAGCCAATTTCCAGGCCACATGATCCCCACCAAGAACTCAGTACATAGTTGTACTGATAGCCAAGAATTATTACAATAAGAGGTTATGAAGATACGATGCAAATGGAAAAAAGAAGTCAAACACAAGTTCTAAATCATTATTACATCTTAAAAAGTAAAACCTGAAGAGTTGTTCCAGACTCACTCAATTGCTTCCTTGTCTTTCCGATCTGAGGAGCTTTTCCCTTTACCTTCGGAATGTCATGAGGAGCCATCCTTCCACCCTCTGAGAACAAAGAAATATTAGTAAGGTAATCTGAGAGTTGTATTGCAATGGGCAATACGAAGCAGAGCTGTGTGTAGACACACCCCAGCTCTCTCCACCTGTCCGTCCCTCCATGTAACCCTGCTCTCTTCCAGCACTTGCCCCTTTGCTTGAACCATCACTGTGCACGAGGACTCCAGCCTTGGTGACCCCTCAGCTCTTCTGTCACTCAAGTCTCACTTCTTCATTTCCCCTCCCCCTCCACCAGGTGAATGGTCTCCGAGTGGATCTCCCAGCTACTGTGTTAACATCTGTGTCTGTGAGGAAGATGCCCAACGGCTCCATGCTTGTCCACCAGAAGGCTGGGGTCACGGTGTGGCTTGGAAAAGATGGGCTTCTGGATGTGATGGTTGGTGATCACCATGCAGCCATGCTGTGTGGGGCCTGTGGAAACTTTGATGGGGACCGGACTAATGATGTTCGTAAAAATCAGAAGACAATTTCAATAGAGACATGGAGAGCACAGGACTTCTCCCCATGGTGAGCATGGAGAATGGAGGCCAGACTTTGGGAACTAGGGAAAGAGGTAGTGTGGGTGGATGCTTGGTCTGCAGGATCAAGTGCTAAGTGTCTGTCTCTTGCAGTTCCAACTGATCAGTCACCTCTGGCACTGAAGGCATCAAGACCTGCTCCCTCCCAGAAGTTACAGCGATTGGAAGATGCCCTTCCAATGTGTGTCCCTTCCCTGTCCCTCCCCCTTTACTGAGCCACTGAGGCCAAACCTGAAAGCATTGAGCAAATAAATATCTAGACCCAGAGTGTGTGTCTCCTGCTGTCTCCCCAACTTTCTCCCCACTGTGGGGGGCGTGGATGATGACGAGTCCTTATTAGAAGACGAAAGGTGCATGTGTGGGTGCGTGAGCAGATGAAGGGTCAGATGGCCAGAGTGGGAGGGACATGGGAGATTGAGAGCCACAGATGGATGATTAGAGGCTCGGCTGGATGAATGGTGAAGGGCTGGATGGGAGAAGAGGTAAAGGGTGGAGAGAGAAAGACAGACTCTGGCCTCACCGTTTATAAGCCTAGTTAGTGAGTTGCCTAGTTTCTCTCTGACATTTAAACAGAATGAGCTCTTGTGGAGTCAGAGTGAAGATTAGTATAGGAACCCTGCAACTAGAAAAATGTGGACAGAGATGACACTAAGAAAATGAATTGGTTCTTTTCTGTTTCTATGAGAAGACACCATGACCACAGGCAACTTATAGCAAAAAAAAAAAAAAAGATTTGATATTGGTTTACGGCTCCAGAGGGGAGAAGCCTAATGGGAGAAGCAGTATAGCCACAGGAGGCTGAAGTGGGAAGCTGAGAGATCACATCTCAGCTGCAAATATAAACAGAGAAAACAGGAAGCTGGGCAAAGATCTCATCTCTCAAAACCGGCCCTGGAGAGGTACTTCCTCCCACAAGTCTGCTTCAAACAGCGCCACCTGCTGGAAACCAGGTGTTCAAATTCCTGAGCACATGAGGAACATTCCCATTCAGCCCACCACAGAGAACATAGGAGAGTTCAGAGAGCCAGATTTAAACAGCACAAGGTCATGCTACAGCACATGAAGTATCAGAATAAGATGACACCACTGGTTTGAGTCCTTACTGAGTTTCTGGTGGAATGATGGAGGGGAAAATATAAACATGTATGTTAAAGCCGGGCGTGGTGCCACACGCCTTTAATCCCAGCACTTGGGAGGTTGGGAGGCAGAGGCAGGCGGATTTCTGAGTTCGAGGCCAGCCTGGTCTACAAAGTGAGTTCCAGGACAGCGAGGGCTATACAGAGAAACCCTGTCTCGAAAAACCAAAAAAAAAAAAAAATGTATGTCAAGAGTTTTACTGTGAGTCTCCTCAGCTTCTAGGATGTTGGGGCAGTGTGACTGGAGAGCTGGGTGTCAGTTCTACAGTTTTTGGCTAGGCATGAAGTTGTGTGGTTGATAGCGATGGGGGCAGTGTGGTCCCAAGTGGGTAAGGCAGGATGAAGAGGTAAGCAGGTCAGTGGGTCGACAGGCCTGATGATGCCTGGAACATCCCCATTAGAGGCGTAAGATGGAGAGACAGCCTGGGATGGGTGGAAAATGGGATACACAGAACTGAGCTTCCGACTGGAGTTTGGGGGCAAGTTAAAATCACAAACAGGGGGCCAGAGAGATGGCTCAGTAGTTAAGAGCACTGAGTGCTCTTCCGAAGGTCCTGAGTTCAAATCCCAGCAACCGCATGGTGGCTCACAACCATCCATATGAGATCTCACACCCTCTTCTGGAGTGTCTGAAGACAGCTACAGTGTACTTATGTATAATAATAAATAAATCTAAAAAAAAATCACAAACAGAACAGACATAACTTGGAAACTGATAGTGCTGGTGGGGAAAATGAGAGCATAGCCTAGCAGCTTTCAAAATCACTGGCTTAGCCAGGAGGCAGAGAGTTCAGTAAAACTCTGCTAATTAAAGTTGATGTCCACCATTGACCGGAGAGCTTTCTGGAGCTCAGCGCAATAGAGAGGACTCCTTTCATTGGCAAGGATTCTCCTTCTCTGACCTTGCATGGGGAGTTCAAAACCCCCCCACCTCTACCTGTGTGATGTCACATAGCATAAGCAGCAGAAGAACCCAGTTAGCTAGCACCCTAGATTCCTGAAATGCTTCCCCATGCTAATGAGACATTTCCATGCCCTAAAACTTCAGTCAGGATGTTTGCCCATCCTGGATGGTCCTACACCCAGTCTCCAAAATTATATAAGCCTTGAATCACCCCAAGTAAAGTTGACCTGTCTCCCTGCATCTGGTAGCAGTGTCACCTTTCACCATATGTACTCACAGGGCTTCTGACACACACCCCACCTTGTGGACCAATATGGCTGGACAGTCCCTGAGGGCAGAGAGAGTCACAGAGAGAAAGGGGTAGCAATGGCACTGAGGGGAATGAGGATCTAATCTTACATTCTAGCTTCATGTCCAATACCATGGCCAAAGCAACTTAGGGGAGGTAAGGACTTACTGCATCTTGCAGGTCACCATCAAATACTGAGGAAAGTCAGGAACTCGAGTAAGATCAGAGTAGAAGCACTGGAGGAATGCTGCTTGCTGGCTCCTCCCAGGCCTGCGCCTACCCAGTTTTCTTATACAGCCTACAGCCACATGCCTAGGAATGGTACCACCCCCAGTGGACTTTTCTAGGATGCTCCATCCCTTATCAAGTTGACATACAAAAACCTCACATTAAGCATAACCATGTAATTTCTTGTCCCCCAAAGTCTTGTGTGACTATCATAATTAAAAACACAGTAAAATATTTTAAGTCTTTAAATTTTTTCAGCAGTCTAGAAGTCCAAGGTTTCTTTAGAAATTCCAAGCAGTAGTGCAGGGCTCAGCCATATATCAGTCCCACCAGCACCCAAAGGCCTGGGTAGTCCAACTCTGCAGTCCTCAGCACACAGCTCATCTCAGCTTTAACCTGGCTCCACATCACACCTGCCGCTGTTATTGGTGGACATTCAGCAGTCTTGGCATCTGCAGTAACCTGGGACCTCCTTTGCAATCGAGGCCGTGCCTTCACGAGTGACCTCTCCACAGGGACTCCAACCCTGCCACATGTTACCAAATCCCAGCTGCTCTCCACGACCCCTCTCATACCTTCACAGCTAGTACCTCCTGGCTGACTCTTACATACTACTTGCCAAGTTCAGACCTTATTTAACTTTTTTTTTTTTTGAGACAGGGTTTCTCTGTGTAGCCCTGGCTGTCCTGGAACTCACTTTGTAGACCAGGCTGGCCTCGAACTCAGAAATCCACCTGCCTCTGCCTCCTGAGTGCTGGGATTAAAGGCATGTGCCACCACGCCCGGCCTTATTTAACTTTTTAATTAAAAAAAAAAAAAAAGGCCAGGCAGTGGTGGCACACGCCTTTAATCCCAGCACTTGGGAGGCAGAGGCAGGCAGATTTCTGAGTTCGAGGCCAGCCTGGTCTACAGAGTGAGCTCCAGGACAGGGCTACAGAGAAACCCTGTCTCAAAAAAATAAATAAATAAAAAATAAAGGAAGGAAGGAAGGAAGGAAGGAAGGAAGGAAGGAAGGAAGGAAGGAAGGAAGAAAGAAAGAAAGAAAGAAAGAAAGAAAGAAAGAAAGAATTTAAATTAATTTTTAAAGAAATCCTCGGAGCTTGGGGGGTATCTCAGCAAGTGAGAGATCTCACGCTGAGCAAGCATGAGGACTTGGGTTCAAATCCTAGCACCTGTCTTTAAGAAACTGAAGTGGTCACCTATGTGTCTGTAACCCCAGGGCCGAGGTGGTAGTGGTGAGACAGGCCTTTCTGGCCACCAGCCTAGCTCCACGTTCAGTGAGGATCCTGAATCAAGAGAATAAGAGAGAGGGTGATAGAGCAGAACACCCGACATCCTCCTCTGTTCTCTGCATACCCGCATGTGTGTGGGCACATGCACACTTGTGAACACACACACAGTGTGTGAGCATTAAAATATTTCAGTGTCTTACAGGCTTGTAAGAATCCTCTTTGATGCTTATTTTGTCTAAAACAAAAACAAAACAAAAACAAAACAAAAAACCAATGCTGGATGCTAGAGTGATTTGTCACCCTGGCAACCACCCAGCCCTTCCCTGGCACTTGGCTGCCTTGAATGAATGACTACCATCCAAGCAACCCCCTCTTGGCAGCCAGCTGGTCTACTGTCATGGCAGCCTGGCAGCTCTAGAAGGCTCCACAGACACCTCCAGGAAGCTATACTGCATGAACAACCACTAATGCTAAAACACAACTCCTGCTCTAGGAGGCACTATTCTGGCCCTGACTATCCCCAACAGTTTAACATGGCCTTTTTGCCATCAGAGGCCTCTATAATCTTTGGCAGCCACTTCACCTAGGCCAGAGGGGAAACATTTCCCCTGAGAACCCATCAAAAAGTCAGCGGTTAGAGCAAATGGTCTTTCAGTTGCACGGAAGACTATGATCTGGCTGTTAGGACGCTTCTTCTGGAGACCCGGTCTCTCCTGTGCTGCCCCCTGGTGGTGCAACATTAACATTGGGCCTTCTGCAACTGTCGTTGCTTGACTAATGTGATCTTTATCAGTAGAGTGGGCTGAATCCATGACCTGAAGAGGAGGGAGGGACAGAAGGCAACTGCAAACCAGCAGTGGTCTTGGAGCAGCTGCGGCAACATTTGGGTGAGTGAAGATTTCCAGTAAGAGGCCAGGGGCAGGGAGCAGAAGCAGTGAGATGCCTGTTCTTTGCTGCAAGGGAGGGAGCTTTCTGAGCGGAAAAGGAAGGGAAAATAGAAAAGCGAGGTATAGCCTGGAGACCATAAGAGAGCCCCAGTTCCAGGTCAGCCTGGACCCCACTGCAAAACCGTGTCATAAAATACAAACCTCAACAACAAACAGAAACATAAAGCTGTGCTGGAGAGATAGCTCAGCTGTGAAGAGAACATACAGCTCTAGCTGAAGACTCAGGTTCGGGTCTCAGCACCTATTTGGCGGCTCGCATGAGACAGACGAGCATGCAAGCAAAACGCTTCTAAGGAAAAAAATTAAAAATTTTTAAAGTCTTTGAAAAATAATAAATTTTTACAAATTGGTATAACCCCTGGTTCCTGGAGTGCTAGCATAAGTGAGAGAGAAAAGTCGCAGCGCATTTGTGATAGAATCTGTCACTCTGGGAAAAAGTGAGGCGCGAAGGGACACGACAGAGCCGGAAAATGATCCAGAATTCCCACCCAAGGGGCCGACTCCGACTTCCGGGAGACGGGAAGCGCGTCTAAGGGACGTGGTTACGTGCTTTCGTCACGCGCCGTGCGTCATCGCGCGCAGGCGCTCTTTTCCACGTGCGAAAGCCTGAGACTCGTGGAGTCCGGGACGCCGCAGGTTGCCTGAGTCGCGCGACGAGAACGCAGTAATGAAGCCAGGTATGGGCCACGGTGTGGGCAGGAGTCGGGAGCTCTAGGCGCGGCGGACGGGTGCCTCGGCTGCTCGGGGCCGGGGGATGTGGCCGGGAGCTCGGCTCACCGACCGGCCTACAGGTTTGCCGCCTCAGAGCGGCCGTTGCGGCCCTCCAGACCCTGACCCAGAGTTAGAGCTTGGATCTCCGAGCATTGCTTTAGGGGATCCGACTTGAGTCACAGATAGAAAGGCACCCTGTCCCCACCCTAAGCCTTCCCTGTTGCCGCCGTCACCCACTGTCACTCCCCGTTAACGATACCTGGGTCCCCAACCCAGCTTCCCCCCGGGTAAATGAGGATCTCCGGCTCCTTGGTGTGCGGCGCTCGCGTGCATAGGCTGGCGCTCGCCGCGCTTCCGGGAGGGGCGGGGCCCAAGGCGTGTAGGGGTAGAGGATCTGGGGACCTGTGAGTCCATGCTCTGTAGTGAGAGAGACTTTACTAGCCCGGCTATTATTAGGGTAGGTGATTGGAAGTTAGAGGGGTTGGTTTTGGTTTGGTTTTTTGAGAGCATCTTGTCAGCGTGACTCTGGCTGGCCGGGATAAACCAGCCTTTACGTCGAGTACGGGGATTAAAGGCGTGCGCCACCACGCCTGGCCTGACAAATGTATCCATCTCATCTATTTCCCGCGTTTTTCTGATGAGACCACTGTATGGTGGATGATGGCGAGAGTTCTGGCTTTGACAATAGAAAGTTCTCGTTTCTCTCCTGAATTCTTAATGGATAAGTAGTTTTCTTGGTGATAGTTACTCTGGGCTGTCAATCCTAGCACTCGGGAAGCAGAGGCAGTTAGATAATGAGTTTGTAACACCAGTCTGCTACATTAGTAGTGATAGCATGAGTTTTTCACTGTTGCCGAAGGATCAGTTTTCACTACTGCAGGTTTTTGTCTGGCGTGGGCACACATGTTCCTGTGGACAGATGAGAGAGTAAGTTACTGCAGGCGATAGTGACCCATCTCTCCCTCCCAGACATGTTGAATATCTGGGGCTCTGTTCTCCAGACTAGCCAGGGTAGAAATGGGCCTTGGGGGTGTCTGAGAGCTTTGAAGATGAAACTTGTCAACTTAAAAACTTAGAGCCTTTCTCTATCACACGATAGAATGAGAATTGTAGAGCAGTTGAATCTTCTGTGACCGTTTGTGTCTTGAATACAGAAGCAGCTTTGGGGGAGATTTTTTAAACAGGTGTGCTACAAAGTATGGTGGACATTTCTCAACAAGGTCCTTCATTTTCATGTTTGTGTATAGAAATGGCATTGTATTGTAATAGCCTAGGCTAGCCTCTGACTTGCTTCCCAAGTGGCTGGATTGTGGGCATGTGATTGCAACCGTGCTGGAGTTGCTAGTTTGGAGGTGGGGAGACTGCTAGAGGAAAGCAGGTTCTAAAAGAGCAGACTGTGTGGACATAAAAGTCTTGTTGAGTAGTGAGTCCTTTTGGTTCATTTTCTTAAAAACCTCAGGACCAGAAATGGATCCTGATAACACAATGAGTAATTATGTGACTGAGTTGACCCTGCTATCTACCCGTCCCCATGAGGATACCAACAGCTTGCCAGATCTCTGTTCTGTCGGGCCCGGGTTGAGCCCAGGCTAGTGGCTCCTCTCCTAGGTACTCTTGTGTATACAGTTCCTTGATTTTTCTATCATTCTCGTACACCTCTGCTACTTTAGGGTCCTGAGTAACAGGAGCATAGCCATCCTCCCATATGAGCTACAGGACACCATTCTCTTCTGAATGAAAACAAGTAGTTTCTCTGAGGCAGAATCTAGGGCCTTGAGTCAGCAGGGTTGTGGATGTGGCTCAGCTGGTAAAGTGCTTGCCTGGCATGCAGGAGACCATACCTTTATTCTCCTGTGCTACTTAGGGATGGGTGTGGTGGCGAGCACCCATCTTCCTGCGTTCAAGGAGGTCATAAATTCAGACTGATTGACTGTTTATGGTGCGGCTTGAGACCCTGTCTCAAAGTCATCGACAAATGTTTGCTGACTGATTTGTCAGTGTCAGCATTGGATTGTGCTGAGATGCTGTAACCAGAATAATTACAAAGCCTTTTGTGCATTTGGAAATTGGGTGCCAGTGAGATAGTTAAATGTAACGTGACAAGAAAACAGGGCGCTCGGTGGCAGAGTGGGCTGAGTATGTACCACTTAATCGGACACCCAAGTGCTGCAGGAGAAAGAGTGCCATGCCTGCTGGCGGGAGCTGGGAAGAGGGAGCAGCTCTGAGATTCCAAAGCCGGCTGTTTGCAGATGGGGGACAGCCTGGGTTGATGAGCCTCCGTTTAGGCTATACATTAGGGTCCTGCAGGAAATTCAAAAAGAAAAAAAAAAAAAAAGCCCTTCTCACTCAGGGAATCGTGGTCAAGAAAAGAATTCTGATTTTATTCTGGATGGTGAGGTGGGGAGGGTAGAAATGGGGCTTGGGAGTGTCTGAGAGCTTTGAAGATAAAACTTGTTAACTTAAAAACTTAGAGCCAGCCGGGTGTGGTGGTGCACGTGTTTAATCCCAGCTCTCGGGAGGCAGAGGCAGGCGAATTTCTAAGTTCAAGGCCAGCCTGGTCTACAGAGTGAGTTCCAGGACAGCCAGGGCTATACAGAGAAACCCTGTCTCCAAAAGAAAAACAAAAACTTAGAGCTGGGCGTGGCCTTTAATCCCAGCACTTGGGAGGCAGAGGCAGGCAGATTTCTGAATTTGAGGCCAGCCTGGTCTACAGAGTGAGTTCCAGGACAGCCAGGGCTACACAGAGAAACCCTGTCTTGAAAATCACAAGAACAAACAAAAACTTAAGTTAGAAATAGATACCAAGTTGTTTTTGAATTCTGAAGATTTGAACTCAAGGCCTGGCATATTAGAGCTATAGTGCCCAGCCCCTCAAGTGAAATGAGTTAGAAAGGACAAAGAACAAGCAAACAAAAAGTGAAAAGAGCAAAGGTTTTTTTTTTGTTGTTGTTGTTTGTTTCAAATACCATTAGGAGTACTGTTGCGTGGCCCACTCCTCAGCCCCTGGAGGAGAGAGGGTGTGTATCCTTGAGTTTGAAGCCAGCCTGGTTTACTGAGGGAGCTGCGGATTAGTCAGGATATGTAGTGAGACCTGGACTCAAACACAGCTAAAGGAAGTGAAGGGGAAGAGCACTGGCTGTTCTTCCAGAGGACCAGGCTTCAGTTCCAGCATACAGATAAGTGTGCAGGCAAAACACTAATGTTCATAAAGTTAAAAAAAAAAAAAAGATGGCAATAAACATTATTTTGGGGGTTTTGTTTTTTGTTGTTTTGTTTTGTTTTTTCGAGACAGGGTTTCTCTGTGTAGCCCTGGCTGTCCTGGAACTCACTTTGTAGATCAGGCTGGCCTCAAACTCAGAAATTCACCTGCCTCTGTCTCCCAAGTGCTGAGATTAAAAGCGTGTGCCACAAAAAATAAATGTTTGAAGCTGTCAATGGGGTATAGTTACAGGACTGAAACAAAAACTTGAGCAGGTTTTTACCTGACAGTTTATATCCAGTGAGATCATTTTGAACCACCCCTAATCTTCAAGCTGTGTTTCCAGATAAACTCTTTTTTAATATATATACACACACACTGTAGCTGTCTTCAGACACTCCAGAAGAGGGCATAGGATCCCATTACAGATGGTTGTGAGCTACCATGCGGTTGCTGGGAATTGAACTCAGGACCTCTGGAAGAGCAGTCAGTGCTCTTAACCACTTAGCCATCTCTCCAGCCCTCAAAAAAACCTCTTGTGTCCCACCTCCAGTAATACCAAAAAGGTTTTGGGAACCATCATGAAAAAGCTAAGGTAACAGCATTGGGTCCAGTCCCACTCAATGCTCTGTGAGCTTGCTTTGCCCTGTAGCTGGGAGGGGAAGGAAGGGACACGCCCTTGAGCACTCTACTACTGAGCTGCACCCCCAGCCCCACCATTCTCCTTTTGAAGCAAGGTCACACCGTGAGCCCCACTGGGGTCTCCTGCCTCCACCATGTAGAGTACTAGAGTCACAGGTGTGGTCTGCTATACCTGCGGTTAAGCCCAGGCTGATGTGCTGATGTTCTCTAGCCCGCCCATCCTTAAGAGGACAGTTTGGGGATTTCCTTAATTTCCCCCCTGTGCGGGGAGGGGTATTGCAGTCTTGAGAGCAGGGAGATGGATGAGCAGAGCTGAGCATCAGACTGGGGGGGGGGTGCACTTTTATCCAGAGGTCTGAAAGATACTGTGAGGGCATAGCAGGTCCTGTTGCTATCAAGCATATGTGTATGTGGGGCTCACTAACACGAGGGATAAAATGAGTTGTGTGGCACTTTCCCACCAAGAAAACTAGAATATCTGCGTTCTGCCTCATCCCTAATTAGATGGTCTGTGGCACGTTCTGCCTTCAGTGGCCCTGTGCTGATGCACCTCATAAGGCTGTGGTGCTGGGCCTGCAAACACAGTACTTGGCAAGCGGAGGCAGCAGAGGCGGGATCCATGTGGTGACTTCACTGCCAGCCTGGGATACTTGATACCATATTTCAAGAAAACTGCTTGGGTTTAGTTGTCAGGGATTCGTTTCTTCACTTCTGGGAGGTTCCCGTTTATCCATCTGCTGTAGAACTTAAGGTCACTTCCATTGTTGATTGCTGCTCCTCCTTTATGTGTCCATTCTGCTGGTGGACACTGGGTGGATTCTGGATGTGGGGACGTCTCCCTGAGCACAGAGCCTGTGCCTTGCTGATCTCTCACATTTGGGGACCTGACAGGTAAGGGTCCTTCTTAAGCTCCGTTGCCCTGATCCACATTTCCATTTCTGCTATAGGTTTCAGCCCCCGTGGGGGCGGCTTTGGTGGCAGAGGCGGCTTTGGTGACAGAGGCGGCAGAGGAGGTGGACGAGGAGGCCGAGGAGGCTTTGGCGGTGGACGAGGAGGCTTTGGCGGTGGAGGTCGAGGTCGAGGCGGAGGAGGTGGTGGCTTCAGGGGACGAGGAGGTGGAGGTGGCCGAGGTGAGTGAGGTTGACATGGGGTTGGAGCAGGTTCTCAAAGGATCAAGGGAGGGAAGACGTGGTGGCCTCCCTCTCCTACTGCAGCTCTCTCTTAACAGGTGGGGGCTTCCAGTCTGGGGGCAACCGGGGTCGAGGTGGTGGCCGGGGAGGCAAGAGAGGAAACCAGTCAGGGAAGAATGTGATGGTGGAGCCGCATCGGCATGAAGGTGAGTGTGGCAGACAGAATCGGCTGAAGCCAGAGGTGGACCATGGCTTCACTGTCCCAAGCCACACTCTGTTCTCCTCCCTTCACCAGGTGTCTTTATCTGTCGCGGGAAGGAGGATGCCCTTGTCACAAAGAATCTGGTCCCTGGAGAGTCTGTGTATGGAGAGAAGAGAGTCTCTATTTCAGTGAGTCCTGGATCCCAAGTACCAGGCCCCAGCTGATAGTATTGCCTGCAGTCTAGACTTGTTGCTCTGTGGCCTGCACGGGACCTCTGGGGAGGTCTTTGCACATGAGTTGGGCTGTGGCCTCGGAGCTCTTGCAGTCCCGGCTCCATACTAAACTGTGTCCTTGTCCCCTGTCTCTGGTCAGGCACTGCCTGCTCCTTCTGATGAGGCTCTGTCACATCACCCTCCTTGTCTAAGCGGTCCTCACTGCCACAGCCCTGGCTCAGCCATGTCCTTGTCTCTATTGCCAGCCATCGGCCTCCTTGTTCACCTCACACTCTGTGCCTGGAGTGTTCTTCCCAGGGTGGTGTCGATGGCTCCCTTTCCACTTCCATGTCTGGTTCAAACATGCCCCCCGCCCTTACTGGTCTGTGTTCTCTTTTTCACATTCTCCTTGCTCTTTTCTGGTTTCATGTCTCTATAGCCTGTCACCATCTCCTGTGTCGGTTTGTACTTAGTTCAGTGAGTACTTATCTCTCAGGGCAGGATATGTGTCCCGTTCACTGTTGTTCCAGCACCTATGTTCTATCTTTCACTTCTGTATTTACTTTCTATTGTCCCCTCCCCAAGTCAGCAGCCTCCATGAGAGGTCAGGGCAGCTTCTGTGCTGGTCCCTGCTGTACATCTGCATTTGGTTCTTACATGGTGATGTGAACGGTTTCTTTTGAGGGCCCCAGGGTTACTGGGAGTGGTGTCCTGCACAAGAACCCAGCACTGATTCTGTCCCCATTTCTCTTGGCTCAGGAAGGAGATGACAAAATTGAGTACAGAGCCTGGAACCCCTTCCGCTCCAAGCTGGCAGCAGCAATCCTGGGTGGCGTAGACCAGATCCACATCAAGCCAGGGGCCAAGGTGCTCTACCTGGGTGCAGCCTCGGGCACCACCGTCTCCCACGTCTCTGATATTGTTGGCCCGGTGAGTGGACAAGTGGTGGAACTGAGGGAGCTGGGCCTGGCCATTTCCCTGCACTGTGATGTCGATGGAGCCAGGCTCATCCCTCATTCTGTGACAGGGACAGCTTGAAGCAGAGCTTTTCTTTCAATACCACTCCTGGGTTCCTGATTTTAGTTGTGAGTTGTTAGCCGGGTGTTAAAGTGTAGTCAGTGTTGAAGTAACCCAGAGCTAGGAATGTAGATACCAAACGATTTTGGTAGAAAATTTATGTCCAAGCTGAACGTGGTGATTCAGTCACTGGTCACCACGCAAGCACGAGGCCCTGACTTTGATCCTCAGAATCCACTATTACAACAAAGCACGTGTGGCAATGTGCCCTCATGGTGACAGTGCGAGAGTGCAGTGGCAGGCTGGCCTCTGGGGCCTGACCAGCCATCAGCGAGTGGAAAACCTTGTCTCAAAAACATGATAGGCCAGGCGTGGTGGTGCATGCCTTCATCTCAGCACAGGAGACAGAGGCAGCAGATCTCATGAGTTCAAGGCCAGCCTAGTGAGTTCAAGGACAGCCAGGGGTATACAAAAACCCTGTCTCATAAAAGAAAAAAGAAAGGAAAGGAAAAAGAAAAAAGAATGGGTAGAGTTCCTCTGGCTTCCACGCAGACCAAACATTCATGTCCCCCAAACGTAGATTTTTGCTCTTGCCCACAGCCCTAACCCCATCCAGTATTGGGTGTTGGACCTAGGGCTTCTTGAAATGCTAGGCAGGTATGCTAACACTGAGTTACAGTGAACTTAAATGTTCTCTGTGGCAGTATAGGATCCCAGTGCAGAAAGCACCTTGTTCTTGGATGTCTCACTTGACAGCTTCTTGCTCCTTGACTGAATTATAGACTGTTTAATTTAGTTAGTGGAAGCACACACCTTTGCAATCCTACCCTAAGCTATATAGTTAAACCTCATCTAAAAGCAAATAGCAACAGCACTCAGACTTGGTGTAGGCATTTGACAGTGTGTGGCTTCAGTGTGGCACCTGAGCTCTCTAAGCCAGGGCTTAACCCTCCGGAGAAGGAAATGAAATATTTCAAGTGCTGCTCCATTGCAAACGCTATGAGCTCTGTTCCTTGGTCTCTAACTACCCTGGATGCCTGGATTTTTACCTGTGTTGGGAACCTGGGCCCGTGGGTCAGATAAATTAGGATCTTACTTGTGAATAATCATAGCTCATGACTTCTTGTCTCTGGGAGCATTTGTTCATCTGGGCTGTAGACATAATAATAGTTATTTCAAAGCAGAGTTTTGATTGTGGGTCTGAGAACCTGCTACAAGAGGGGCCCAAGCCGAATGTTAGCAGCTGTACTGGAACAGCAGTGTGTGCTCATGGATGTTGGGTTGATTTTAGGATGGTCTGGTCTACGCAGTTGAGTTCTCCCACCGCTCTGGCCGTGACCTCATCAACTTGGCCAAGAAGAGGACCAACATTATTCCTGTAATTGAAGATGCTCGTCACCCACACAAATACCGCATGCTTATTGGTGAGGGCCGGGGGGGGGGGGGGGGGGGGGGGAGGTAGGAGAAGCCACTGCATGGTTCCCAGAGGATGCTGATGGAGCCTGACTTAGGTGGAGTTAGAGTGACGAGCAGGCGTCTTCACTGCAGCAGTATGAGAAGCTGCAGGTGGAGATAGTGTCCGGGGTCAGTTCTGCTCCCCTCTAACACTTGGTGTCTTTTTTAAACTGCCCTGGTTTGTGTTTTAAAGCCATTATCTGATGAGATTCCAGCCCTGACCACAGCAAGTATAACCCAAAGGCTTTGTTTTTTAAAAACACCTCAAAGGTCTAGTATAAAAGTAGTGAGGTGTGTGAGTTCTCCTGAACTCAGGTACTCGGACTTGTCATCGCTTCTCCAGATCCTTAAAGGGCGTTTCACTCCATCACACTCTGTTGTAGTTTTAAGTCGCACTACCTTAAACCATTACCTTTCCATTGCACTGTTTGGTTTGGTTTGGTTTGGTTTGGTTTTTATGGAGTTCGGTTTTTTGTTTTGTTTCCTGTGCATTTTCTCAGTGCACCTCTGGTCCTTGTCATCTGACAGCCCTGCCCACGCCTTGTCTCTAATTGCTCACATTTACTTGACTTTTTGATGACATGTCTGTCTCCCCCCCAGACCCGGGAGGATCTCGAGGGCAGGGTCCGGGTCTGACTCGTCTCTGTGTCCCCCACGCCCAGCCCAGGGCTGGCCACAGAGTAGGTGGCAACCATTGGTTTACAACAGGAGTGGATGAGTGATGTGACTTTCGGGTTCTGGACCCACCTTTGGGGAGCTTTGGAGGGAGGCTGTGTGGCGGGGAGTAGGGCAAGAGAGTCCCAGGAAACCTGGTGGTGAAGGAGCACAGGCCCTGTTGGGAGGCTCTGGGACAATCGATCTCTGCTGGCTTGTTTGTAACTGCTGTCCCTTTTTTCCCTCAGCAATGGTGGATGTCATCTTTGCCGATGTGGCCCAGCCAGACCAAACCCGGATTGTGGCTCTGAACGCCCACACCTTCCTGCGGAATGGAGGACACTTTGTGATTTCCATTAAGGTATGGGTCTTGCCGTGTTATGTCACCTTAGCCTATTTTGACTTGTTTCTTTATTCGTCCTCTTTATGGTTGAAGTAAAGACTGATAAAGGGTAAGCATTTGGAACAGGTTGTGGGGTAGAATAAATATTAACTGCAGCAGGTACATTTTTCAAAACATTTTAATTTTAAATACAGAAAACTCTCAGGCATCCTCACCATGTTCGAAACTGGCCAACCTATTGCTACATTTGTTCTGTTTTTGCCAGCTGGGCTTCTGGGCTATGGAAGAAAATTCCTGACCTTAAACACTGCCTTAGATAAATGAAACAACCTGTTTCCAATGTGAGCCAAAGTAAAACTTCTTCAATGAAGTTAGAGAATTGGGAAAGCTTGGGTCTCGGAATCTGTAACTTAGTCTCCTTCCTAGGCCAACTGCATCGACTCCACAGCGTCGGCAGAGGCTGTGTTTGCCTCTGAGGTGAAGAAAATGCAGCAGGAGAACATGAAGCCCCAGGAGCAGCTGACACTGGAGCCCTACGAGCGCGACCACGCCGTGGTTGTGGGTGTGTACAGGTGAGTGCCTGCCCGAAGACCTCTCCCTTCCCTGTGGCCCTGGGAAGCCAAAAGTGGTTACAACTCGCCCCCCTCTCATTTCCTCACAGGCCACCTCCCAAGGTGAAGAACTGAAACTCAGAGCTGTCTGGACTGAAGAAATGTGTGTTGCTACTGTTGCACGTGTGGCTTTTCATTTGGGGGGCGGGGGAGTTGTTTTGTTTTTCTATTAAAAGACTCATCTGTCTCCCCTGTCTGGTGCCCATTGCTAAGTGGCCTCGAGACGCATGCGCCCTTGATCAACTTTGTGTGCTTGGGGGGTGGTGCCTGGAAAGTTTCATCCGGTCACATGGTGCATGCTCCATTGGTGCTGCTCCGCACGTGCGCGGCTCAGCACCCTTAAGGCGCAGGCGCACAGTGCTCCGCTAGGTCACGTGAACGATGTGGGGGCGGAGCCGGGGCAGGGGGGCCGGTTTGTTGTGGTCGCCATTTTGCTGGTTGCATTACTGGGTAATCGGGGCCCTGGCTCGCCGCGTCCACCGGATACCCTCAGCCAGTGGGCAGGTCTGAGCTCGGGCTCCCCGAGCAGTTTGAATCCCCTTACCCACGCCCTCAGGTAACGGTGCTGCGACGGGCGGGACGACACGCTTGGGTGGGGGGCAGGCCGGGAACCGCCCTGCCCGTCCCCGCGAGATTTAGCAAGGGAAAGGAGGGGGCTTCGGGCCGTTGCGGCGGAGTCCGGCTCTTCGTAGCCGGATTCCTGGAAGAGGCTGAGCCCGAGGGAGCCGTCCTGGGAGGGAGTCTGGGAGGGGGCTGCCAGGCCCCACTCCCGCCCTTTGTTTGGGCTCGGCTGCGCTGGCCGCTTCGCTGTCGCCTAGCAACAGCTGCCCTGAATGCTAATTGGTTAAGCTCTTGGCAGCAACAACCAATGGCGCGGTTGTTGCCATGGTAGGTGCGGCCTGCCGGGCTCGCTTGGGCCCCGCCCGCCGGGACTCCACCGGCCGGGGCGGGCCTGCCGGGTGGGGGGCGGGACGCCAGGGTCCCTGGGGGCGGGTGGCCACACGGGACGGGGCTGGGCCGTAGGGCGAGGGTTAACCTGCCCCTCCCCCGTCCACCTGCTGTCCCCTTCCCCCGCGTGCCCTGGTCTGACCCTGGTCCCCTCCTTTCCCCGCCCCTCCCCCTCGGTGGCAGTGGCGGCGGCTGCTGTTGTCACCCACCGGGCCGCCTGTCCCGCTTGCCCTCACCGCCGCGGGGCTGGCTAGGCTAGCCGGGCCGGGGACAGGCGACCACCTCCTCATCACCGCCGCCGCCACCGACATGCTGGCCGCTCGCCCACCGCACTGGGGCCCCCATCGCGCTCCAGCCCCCCGTGGGCCCAGCGCCAGCCCTGACCCGGGTAGGGGTGGGAGCTGGAAGAGCTGGTCCTACTGTGGGAGGGCTCGGGAAGAGGTTTTTCTGTGAAGCCCCAATAAAGGGGACCTGGATTGGCAAGACATTGCATAGAAGGGGATCTGACAAGGGGGAGGCTCCTAAGGAGGGGATTTTGTTCCGAAGGACGCTTTCAGTGAGTGAAGTCTTGTGCGATATTTAGGGATTTGGCTGTCAGGCCCTTCTAGGAATAGGCTCAATTGTGGGATGACCCGGGATAGAAATAGAGGAGATAGCAAGGATCCCAGGGTAAGGAAGAAAAAGACCGTGACTCTTAGATGTTGAGAAATGACACCTCTCCGTTTTCCTGAGGAGTAGGGGTCTTGGAGTAGTGGGGAAATCCTAGTGGGGTAAATATAGACTACTTAGAAGAAGGATCTCTGGTGCCAGAGACCTCAGCTAGGGAGCAGGGAGGGATCTTAGAGTATGGAGTCGGTCCCAGGGGAAAGGGCCATGGTGGCTAAGACATCTATAGCTTGCATGTAAAGGAGTTCTCAGATAACCTTGGTTTTGCTAGGAGGTCCACAAGGACTGCTATGTTCTTTAGAGTAGTAAGAACTAGTGGGTAGACTAGGCTTGAAATTGGGCCCTTGGTGTTGAGGGAAGACCTTGTGAGGGCGGGGCCTTATCTGAGGGACTCAGGCTGGCCACCAGCGGAATTTCAAAGAAAGACTGAGTTCTACTGCCCAGATTACACGGTTTCTGCCTTCTTTTGCTCTCCTAATTCCTGGCCTCTTTGTATCCTTCCTGCCCTGGCCTTGTACCCACCCTCTCCCACCCTGTCTGCCTCTGACCGTTCCCTTTTACGTCTGGATGTGATGCCTCATTCATTTATTCGGCTCCTCGTTTGTTGAGAGACATGGCTGTGCTAACCCACTTGCTACCCTTTGTTTGTACATGGCTACCTGTCTCCCCCTGGTCCTACCCCTAACTCATGCCCACCTCTTCTGACTGACCCTGACCTACATGCCTTCTTGTTCCATGTTGTCTTCCCACTTCCTACCTGCTCTCAGGTCTCAGCGGCGGTGGCAGCCGAGGTGCAGGATGCGAGAAGGCGCCCCCCGGCCGGGCTCCCGCTCCAGGCCTCACACCCCTGCGGCCCTCTGAGCCCACCATGGCCGTCCCACCAGGCCATGGTCCTTTCTCTGGCTTTCCGGGGCCCCAGGAACACACGCAGGTAGGCATTCAGCTGGCTTCTCACCTGCCTGAGGATTGGAGGACCTCTGGGGATTTTGGAGGTCTCACAGTACTGGAAGAGTTTCAGGTGGTCGGACTTTGAAGAGTCCACCCTCATTCCTGTTGAGAACGGAATCATTGAGTTTCTCCGTGGCCTGCCTCTCACAGCATGGTTTTGAAGTGTAATGTGTCTTGGATCAGAACTGGCACTGGCACAGAGCAAACAGGAACACAGGTCTGAGTGTTCACAGTGAGAAAGAGGTCTAGAGTAAGGAGCCTGAGAGAGATGTCAAGGGGGAAAGGAGAATGAGCTGAGAGCAGGAGATCCAGGAACACTAACCCAGTCCAGGAGCTTTGTAACTGGGCAGAAACACTCACTTGAGAGTGAGGACATGGAGATACAGGAAATTCATTGCCATGGTTCCCTGAAACAGCCATCTCAGGTGCAAAGATTCAGGGGACAGAACCTAGATGTGGAGCACAAGAGCTGACCTGGGCCTGAACGGAAGGCCAGAGGGAAATCACTCACTTCATATAGTGAACAGATGAATGGGGAGGGAGCCCACAGTGTGTACTTGTGCTCTACAGATGGGATCAGAGCTAGAGAAATGTAGGCATGGCCAGCGAGTCGTCAGCTTTCCCATTCTCTCCCTAGAAGTTGATGTGAAGGCTTGTGCTCAGTGTCTGCTCCCCTCTACCACAGGTACTACCTGATGTGCGGCTCCTGCCCCGGAGACTGCCCCTGGCCTTCCGGGATGCGGCCTCAGCCCCGCTGCGCAAGCTCTCGGTGGACCTCATTAAGACCTACAAGCACATCAATGAGGTAAAGCAGGGAATGGACTTTCCCTGGTTGGGTGTTGCAAAGGGTCCTGGCTTCTTGCCCTGGTCACTCAAGGGTCCGGTTTCCTGACTGCCTGAGCAGGTATACTATGCGAAGAAGAAGCGGCGGGCCCAACAGGCACCACCCCAGGACTCGAGCACCAAAAAGGAGAAGAAGGTCCTGAACCACGGTTATGACGACGACAACCACGACTACATTGTGCGCAGTGGCGAGCGCTGGCTAGAGCGCTATGAGATTGACTCTCTTATTGGCAAAGGCTCCTTTGGCCAGGTGTGGGACTCCCCACTCCTCCAGTATCTGGATGCAGACAGCCACTAACCTTACCCAACATTCCCTCCTCCCCGAGTGGTTCACTTGCTGCAAGTCCTGTCCTGGACCAGCCACTCAAGCCACATAGTTTCCCTAGTCTTAGTTCTGTATGAGTATAAATCACAAGACTTCTTGTAAGAGAACTGTTGTTATTTTGTATCCAGTATAAGAGATGTGAGCACTGGGCTGTCAGTTGTTAGAAAGGCGTGGCTGGTGGCTCCCACCTTCCCAGGTAACTCTCCTTGTCTCGACAGGTGGTGAAAGCCTATGATCACCAGACTCAGGAGCTGGTGGCCATCAAGATCATCAAGAACAAAAAGGCCTTCCTGAACCAGGCACAGATTGAGCTACGGCTGCTGGAGCTGATGAACCAACATGATACAGAGATGAAGTACTACATAGGTGAGACACAGATGAAGTACTGCATAGGTGAGACACAGAGATGAAGTACTGCATAGGTGAGACACAGAGATGTACTGCATAGGTGAGACACAGAGATGAAGTACTACATAGGTGAGACACAGATGAAGTACTGCATAGGTTAGACACAGAGATGAAGTACTGCATAGGTGAGGCCTGGGCCGGGCAGGGGCAGGGTGCCTGTGGGAGAGAGAGCTCCAAGTCTCAACCTCGGATTCTCCTGCTGTGCTCACTGAGAGCCGGGTTGTGTTGCAAACACTTGCCATGAATTACCCCTCCCCCCCCCCAAGCTGGCCAGGGACGGGGCAGCTTTGTGTACATGTTGGAGAGACTGAGGCACTCAGTGCTGTCACATCAGACTCAACAGTTGATAATGTGAGAAGCAGTGGCCTCTAGAGCTCTGGCTCTTGAGATATGTCCCAGTCTTCAGTTCCTCTGGAAAGGGACTCTTTAGAGGACAGCCAGTATCCCTTGCCACATGGGTAGACATAGCAAAGATGAGAGCAGGCTCTTCTGGTAGTTTGGGGTTTTGGTGATGGTGATATTTTTGGAGGTTTTGCTTTGCTATTCTGGGGATCAAGCCCAGTGCTTCATATATACTAGGCACATAGGTCCTCCCCTCAACCACCCCCACCCCAGAACATCTCCAGACCTTTTTTTACTTGACTATTTTGAGATAGAGTTTCACTAAATGTATCCAGATGAACCTTGAGCTAACAGTCTTTGTGCATCAGTGTACAAAGACCTGGGTCTCCATGCCTACACCCCAGGCCTGGTTCAGTGTTGTCAAATGAAATGAGCAAATGTGGAGCTGTTTATTTCCCTTTGCAGTGCTGGGGCTTGAACCCTGGGCCTTGTGCTTGCCAGGCAAGCATGCTGCCACCATTTGGTCATCTAATACTCTACGCTAGTGTAACCCTAAGTTACACCATCCTTTGGGGTTTTGTTTTGTTTTATTCTGGGCTTCACTGTGTAAGCCAAGCTGGCCTTGAGCTCATCACCCTCCGTTTTGTCTTTCCGACTGCCGGGGTTACAGTCATGCTCACTACTTCCTGCTGGCAGAGTCCTTCCCTTTGGTAAAAACTGGAAGGTGTGAGAGAGAATTAGCATGCCTTGGAGTCAGTGTAGAAACACCTGAGGGCTCACTGCAGCTCACCAGAGGTGGCCGCTGTGTGGTCCCAAGCCAACTGCCGTCAGTGTGTCTAACCTGTTGCACACTGTCACCGTCGCCCGCAGTACACCTTAAGCGGCACTTCATGTTCCGGAATCACCTGTGCCTGGTGTTTGAGCTGCTGTCCTATAACTTGTACGACCTCCTCCGCAACACACACTTTCGAGGTGTCTCACTGAACCTGACGAGGAAGCTGGCACAGCAGCTCTGCACAGCTCTGCTCTTTCTGGCCACCCCAGAGCTCAGCATCATCCACTGCGACCTCAAGCCTGAGAACATCCTGCTCTGCAACCCCAAGCGCAGTGCCATCAAGATTGTGGACTTCGGCAGCTCCTGCCAGCTTGGCCAGCGGGTGCGGTTCTGACTGTGGGCAGGGCCGACGTCTTTGGTGGGATGGGGTGGGATGGCTTCATTTTGGCCCTGGAAGCTGATGGCCAAGAGATGATACTGTTCATAGGAAGGCCCGCCTGGAGAGAGGTGGTGGGAGGTGAAGGGGCAAAGACGACCCAAGCAAGGAAGAGAAAGGGTGAAGCAAGGAAGAGAAAAGGTGATCTGAGCCTCAGGCTGCTTTGCTGATGTGCTCACAGGGAGAGTGCCCTGAAACCTTGCGGTTATACTAAAATAGTGCCGTACATGATGGCCAGCCTCTCTGATTAAACAAGAAGGACCAGAGCTGGGAATGGAGACAGTTAAGGCAGGAAGGCCATTGAAGACTGGAGGCTCATGAGCAGGACAGTGACTGTGGCTTGTGCAGCATTGCTCAGAACCTCACCACCTAGAGGTTCCATCCTGTTTTCAGGGGGAGGCTTGTCTTCAGTTGATTCTCCCAGTGGGACCAGCAGGGGAGCTGGTGCCCTGACTACTGTCCCCTCCCCCAGATCTACCAGTATATCCAGAGTCGCTTCTACCGCTCACCCGAGGTGCTCCTGGGTACACCCTATGACCTGGCCATCGACATGTGGTCCCTGGGCTGCATCCTTGTGGAGATGCACACCGGAGAGCCCCTCTTCAGTGGCTCTAATGAGGTGTGCCCCTGGAAGGGGTGTACTGGAGGTGGAGGGGTGGAGCCCGGCCACCTGGCGCCCCTGACCGCCGCCTGCCCGTAGGTGGACCAGATGAGCCGTATTGTGGAGGTGTTGGGCATCCCTCCCTCACCCATGCTGGAACAGGCACCCAAGGCTCGCAAGTACTTTGAGCGGCTGCCTGGGGGTGGCTGGACCCTACGAAGGACAAAGGAACTCAGGAAGGTGCGGCCCCTGCCCTGTGCCACTTCTCCCTCCCTGGGTGTCCCCTCACTCACACTTGGGGCTCCCCTCTCCCGGTGTCTTTCCCTGTCTACCTCTCCCCCTTGTCTGTCCTTTCCTTCCTCCCCTGCCCACCCCATCGCCCTCCTACCCCACAGCTCTTGTTAGCTTTCTCTCCCTCTCTCTTTCTTGTGCCTCCGTTTCCCCCGTGTGTGTCTCCCTGCCCCTCCTGCCCACTGACGGCCACTCTCTTGCCCCCCCTCCCACCCCCTCCCTGCCAGGATTACCAGGGCCCTGGGACACGGCGGCTGCAGGAGGTGCTGGGCGTGCAGACGGGCGGGCCCGGGGGCCGGCGGGCGGGGGAGCCGGGCCACAGCCCCGCCGACTACCTCCGCTTCCAGGACCTGGTGCTGCGCATGCTGGAGTATGAGCCTGCCGCCCGCATCAGCCCGCTGGGCGCTCTGCAGCATGGCTTCTTCCGCCGCACGGCCGACGAGGCCACCAACACGGGCCCGGCAGGCAGCAGTGCCTCCACCTCGCCGGCGCCCCTTGACACCTGCCCCTCCTCTAGCACCGCCAGCTCCATCTCCAGCTCTGGTGGGTGCCCCTTGACACATGTGTACCGCAGGGCCCAGCCTGGGTGGCCTAACCACTGGGCCTCTGTCATAGAGCCCCTGAAACTACCAGATTCTGAGGTGGGGTGGGACAGTCCTACGTGACCCAACAGGTTCTCAGAATTGGGGCAGGAGACTCGGTCCCTAGAACTGACTCTACCCTCCCACACAACTTTGACCCTAGATTTCAAACTTGGGCTGTTGACAGCCTTCATTCACACTTGCTCTGGTCTCACAGCCTAAGCTTGGGGTCTGGGTGGTGGACAGACTTGCCCCCATCTTATCACTTATATCCTCTTTTCTCCTTCATGGTGCTTCTAGGAGGTTCCAGTGGCTCCTCCAACGACAACAGGGCCTACCGATACAGCAACCGATATTGTGGGGGCCCAGGGCCCCCCATCACTGACTGTGAGATGAACAGCCCCCAGGTATTGGAGCTGTGAAACTTGGGAAGAGGGTGGTAGGTGCCTGGGACTTGATCTCACTGCCCATGACTCCTTTGCCTTTTTAGGTCCTACCCTCCCAGCCTCTGCGCCCCTGGGCAGAGGGTGATGTGCCCCAAAAGACACATCAAGTCCCTACCTCTGCCTCAACATTGCCGGGGACTGGGGCTCAGTTACCCCCACTGCCCCGTTGCCTTGGACGACCTCCATCACCAACATCACCACCACCCCCAGAGTTGATGGATGTGAGCCTGGTGGGCAGCCCTCCAGACTGCTCTCCTCCTCCTCCAGCACCTGCCCCTCAGCACCCGGCTGCCTCAGCCCTCCGGACTCGGATGACAGGAGGTCGACCACCTCTCCCACCCCCTGATGACCCTGCCACTCTGGGGCCTCGCCTGGGTCTCCATGGTGTTCCCCAGAGCACAGCAGCCAGCTCATGACCCTGCCCCCTCCCTGGGGCCCCTCCTGAAGCCATACCCCCCCATCTGGGGGCCCTGGGCTCCCATCCTCATCTCTCCCCTTGACTGGACTTGCTGCTACCCAGCTGGGGTGGGTGAGGCCTGCACTGACTGGGGCCCAGGGCAGGGGGTCAAGGGAGAGGAGTTTGGCCGCACCCTCCCCTCTAAGACTGGACCCTTGGCCCCTCTCTCTCCCTCCCCCCTTGTTTTCTATTTATTGTACCAAAGACAGTGGTGGTCTGGTAGAGGGGAGATTCCCCCTTACCCAGGGCCCTAGGAGGGGGTGGGGGCAGGTAGGGGGAGATGGCCTTGCTCCTCCTCGCTGTACCCCCCAGTAAAAAGCTTTCTCACATGCCTGCCTGAGCGTTTGCAGGGCCTTGGCTCCCTCCCCTGACCTCAGAGGCATGGTGGGGAAGGTTGTGTGGGGAAGGGGTGCTTTGTGGTGTGGGTATATCCCTCCTGGGGACATCATAGTTTTTGGTGCAGGCATGGGACAGCAGGAGATTGGTGGGCTGAGAAGCCTGGATACAGGAATCCTGGCCTGTTGCTAGGAAATGTGATGGTCAGCCCTTATCGGTCAGGGCTTCCACAGAGTCCACGCAGAAGTGGCGCTTTTTTTTTTTTTCTTTCCCTCTGTCAGGCAGGCATTCGGTAGGTTGTGGGTATATTCAGCAGGCCTTCTTAGGTACCATCGGGGGAGCAGACAGACAGTGGGTACAGATTTTACCCAACCCGTTTCCGGCCCCACTCTGCAGTCATTTCGAGTATTGAGATTCTCGAGCAAAAAGACGCTCCCTGACCTCCAGGTAAGTGATTTTTTTGTTTCCATGGCAATTTGGAACCAGCTGTCTCCCAACCAGTTTGTAAGAATCACCTGGTTCTCCCACAGGGGGAGGGTGCGGTGATTCCTGGGAGGTGGAGCTCTATAAGGCCAGCTCTGCACACTTTAGTTGGGAACTACAAAGCCCAGAAGTCTCTGCACACATGGCTGGGGACTGGTGTTCAAGAAGCTGTAGGATCCATAGTACAGGTTGATTGGATGGTCCTGGTGCACAGGAGTAGGGTGGGTAGGGAGAGACCAGTCAGCCAGCCTTCAGGGCCAAGCAGTGGAGGCTCCGTGTAGAGCTCTGCTGAGCAAGAGCCTGTTGTGGAAAACTGATGGCCGTGGTCATTTTGAGAATGCCGTTTCAGACTTATCAGAGAAGCTTTGTTATCTAGAGAGCTGGACTTTTCACAGGGACTGAGACACCATGAGAGGAAGGTGCACAGTCCAGTTTTGCCACAACATGGAAGTATGTTGCCAGGAAAGATGGCTTGTGGCAAGAGTGGCCTTAGATGTGATGGCCAGGGGTAGGGGGCTGCTGACAAGACCAGGAAAGGGCAGGTGGTTTCCAGATACCTGAGGTGAAGGAAGAGGCGGAGACAAGCAGGGGAGGGGAGGGGAGGGCTCCAATATATAGAGCACCCCAGCCCCTATTAACAGAGGCTTGGTAGGTGTTTTGTTTTTTTAATTATGTGTTCTCTTGGTGCTGGGGATGGAATCCAAGAAATCCCAGATGCTAGGCAAGTATTTTGCATACTCAACCTCCCAGTAAAAAGATTTTGAATGAACAGTTTTAGAAGACAGGAGCTGCAGTGACCTTTCCAAATTTGGGGATAATGTGGGCAAATAGAAGTTACTTTTCTAAGGTCACACAACTAGGAAGTAGGCTCAGGTTGCTGTGCATGTGTGCGTGCATTCGTGTGTGTGTGTGTGTGTGTGTGTGTGTGTGTGTGTGAGAGAGAGAGAGAGAGAGAGAGAGAGAGAGATCTAGTTGTCAATTGATCAAGGTGTATTTGAGCCTGGAGGCATGAGCAGGGCCGGCTCGGCTCCTGCAGGCCCTCCCTGTGAGGACTGTGGGATGGGCATGGATGTCATCTATACTGTGGTTGAGAACCAATGACCAGGCTGACTACCTGATACTTCGTTGGTATTTCCAGGGTACTCTGAGAAGTTCAGGCAGGTGAAAGTCTGTGGCATCCTCCTCATTGGTCTTCTGCCCTCACCATCCCCCATGTGACCACAGAGACTCTGAGCACCAATTTTCCCTCCCTGCTGAGAATCCCTCTGGACTCCATCTCACTCAGGGTAAAAGTCCATCCTTCCCATGACCACTGGGTCTTCACCATCCACCCTCATCACCTGTCTGAATTAGTTGACTCTCACTCTGCTCCAGCCGCACTGGGCTCAGCCTTTGCATGTGGTATTCTGTGCCTGGGTCATTTATCTCTGACAGCCCAGACCCACTGCCTAGAGCCCGCTCTTGTGAATTATACTTCTAACATCCCTCATCATTCATCATTTAACCGTTTTTTCCTGTATGAGTCATATTGTGTGGCACATGTTAAAATTTATCTTGTCAACTGTCTCCCCTTCTGGGAGGCCTTGAACTTCTTGAAAGCAAGTATTTGGGTCACTTTATGCTTTATCTCCTACTTTGAAGAATGTGTAACACCCCTCAGGCTCACTGTCAGATGAGTACTTTCAGAAAGTAGATCCTGATTCCAGACTCCTAGGATATCCCACATCCCCTTCTATATAGTGAACGTTGCTGAATGCTCCAGTGGTGAACGATGTAGGAACACAACAGAGAAGAAAGGATAGTTGCTCTGCCTTGAAAGACTTCAGTCTCAAGGTGGAGTCAGTCAGGTGGCACGGCAGTGGGGAGTGACTGGGATCAAGAGCATTGAAGTCTGCATTAGGAATTTCTAATCTAGCTCCTAGGAAGATTGTCCAGACCATAGGGTTAGCATCAGCTCTATTCAGAGAGAAGTGTGTTTGTATGTGATGATTAGTACCCAGAGGCTATCGAGGAACACAGGGCCATACCTTGTCTATCCTGTGTGTCCGTCCATCCCCCCACCCCCGTGTTCTCCCTCATCCCCATCCCCATGTTGTCCCATACTCAACCCCACTCTACCTCACCCCATGTATGGAAAGTTGCAGCAGAATTTTAATCAGTGGGACAGAGTGTAAGGTTAGCTGTGTTGGCATTTTGTGCATTTAAGATTTGTGTGCATGCATATTTTGCCATGTTCGTGCCTTGTGCCCTCAGAAGTCAGAAGAGGGCATGAGATGCCCTGGAACTAGGGTTAGGGATAGTTGCAGGCTACTGTGTGGGTGTTGGGAACTGAACCCAGGTCCTATGGAAGAGCAGCCAGTGCTCTTAACCACTAAGCCATCTCTCCAGCCCAAGTTGTATATTTTTAAAGGAACCCCTGATGGGTCTTACTTACAATGGCTACACTTAAAAACAGTACTTATTGTCTGGTGTTTTTACTCAATATGAGGAATCCCTTCCTCTTGAGTAGTGACTGGGCCAAAGATTTGACCAACACAAGAACACTGAGCCAAGTGGCCTTAACAGGTCTGACAGCCTCCTCTGTCACTCCTGGTGCCCTGATTTCTTTGTCTTTTTGGTTTTTTGAGACAGGGTTTCTCTGTGAAGTCCTGGCTGTCCTGGAACTCACTCTGTAGACCAGACTGGCCTCGAACTCAGATATCTGCCTGCCTCTGTCTCCTGAGTGCTGGGATTAAAGGTGTGCACTGCCACCACCAGGCTCCCTGATTTCTTTATAGAGGTCCAGCATCTGCCCTACCTATTTTAGCTGTGCCAGGTATGTGCATGGCATGGTGGATCTTCTAACTTAGCCAACACTATCCCTGGAGCAGAGACCTGAGTCCTCCTCGGACCACTCCCCTGGGCCTTGTCCATATTGCAGAATCATGAAATAAACAATTGTGATTTTAGTACACTGTTTAGGATGATTTGCTTCTCAATAATAGCTAACCAAAACAAGGCAGTATTTTTAAAGTCATACAATGCTAAGATTGTGTAATATTGTGTGATAGCTAATTGAATCCTTATAACTAAATAGTACTGTTGTCATACCCATCCTACAGATGAAAAATCAAGGCACAGTATAGAGGTGTCACTAGTTGCAAGGTACCTTATCCATAGTAAGTCCCAAGTACTCAGTCATTACTACCAACATGGTATCTGTCAGCATTAAGGTCTTTATAGGTGTTGAGGAGGTGGTGGGCAGGTGAGCAGCGGTACTTCTAGGAGAGTAGTTGTAGTCTATTCCCTTGGCAAGATGGGAAGAGCAGCCCATCCTTGGTGGTATCGTTGTAATGGCATGGAGTCAGTTTGCTTCTGACTTGCTCATAGGGAATCCAGCAGGTTGTTGTAGAGCCAAGTTAAATTAGGATTCTTGTTACTGGGAAGCCATGATGTCCTAGTGAACTGTTGCTCCTGTTCGCTCCTGGTTGATTCTTCTGATCGCAGTGCCATTTTGTGAGCACTGTTGGGGGATGCCAGTGCTACAGCGGCAGACAAGTGCCCTGCCGTTCCAAAGCCTGCATCCCAGGGGCCAAGAGGAGTGTTAGTGAAGAGGCATGGACACTGAGAGTCGGAGGGCCCGAGACGGGAGAACTCTATAATGAGGGCATCTTTGAGGAAAACGTTAAAGAACTAGGCCAAAGGGGAGGAAACCATGTAATCTTAAGGAAAGACGTCCCCGCCAGGAAAAGAAAGCCAGTTCAAAGGCCTCAAGGTATGCTAGAGAGAACGGAAATTGGACAAGAGTGAAAAGGACAAAGTCCACGAGGACATGTCATAAGGGCTTGACTGTGGCACTGAATAACATGGAAAGCATCAGCCTCTTTGAGCTAGAGCACTGAGCTCTGAGGTGTTCCAGAGCCGCCTCTGACAGCCATGTGGGCAGAGGTTGGAAGCATTCCAGTGGATAGTCCAGCTAGTGTTGATGCATGTGGTTTGGCCTTAGTGGTAGCAGAAGAGGTGGTCAGTTAGGTGTGGGGTGGAAGATGTAGTGAGAGAAGCCCATAGCAGCCTGAGTGTGGGAAGGAGGAAGGATGCTGGCCTATGAATGGGAAAGAGCAGCAGGTGTAGGCACATTTGACAGTGGTCACCGTATTGCTACTGTGAAATCCCTGTGAGATCACAGAAGGGGAAGACGAAGCCCAGAACTGGAAAGCCACAGTAATCTCTGTAGGATGACTAGTGTGCCGGTTACTGGGTCTGAATGGTGTTGAATTCAGGACTCCCTACCTCTTGGTTGGTCCTGAGCTTTGAAAGCAAAAGAAGGCCCTCCTGGGAGTAGAACTGAGTCAGAACCTGGGACAGCGCCTGACTCTCTGGCTGCTAGACTGAGGCTGGCCCCTGCCTCAGCATCCACTGCTTCCTCTTTCTGTGCAGATGGCTAGCTGCTCTTGGGGAAAACTCTTGCCCCAGCTCTGTGTGGCCTTTCTGTCTTGCTCCCTGCCACTCTTCCACTCTTGATCCCACTTCAGCCAGCCAGGGTTGAATTGCAAAGGCCAGGAGTACAGGTCTGCAGTGGCTGATGTATATCTACTGCAAAGGGCTCTGTGACCCCAAGTCTCAGCTACAGTATACTGATCAGAGATTTGAACCTGGGTTTTTGTTGTTGTTGTTTCTTTTTGTTTGTTTGTTTGTTTGTTTTTGGCAGGGGACGTCCTCTTACGTGTGTGGATCTGAGAGGTGGTGGGTATCCCTGTAGAACGTAGTCTAGCAGGCTCTGAGCTGAGAAAAGCTCACAGTTAGGTCAGGAGTATTTCTTCCTACATGTGTTCCTGCAAGCCAGACATAGTGATGGCAGGCCTGGCCAGCCTCTGCCTTCACCAAACACACGAGCCAGTGGGAAGGCAGGCTGCCTGCAGACAGTGGTCAAGGCTGAGATGGGCAAACAGGCTTGAGTGAGTCATGGTGGCAAGATCTTTAGGTTGCAAAGGACTGTGGGAACCTGGAGGCCATGCCTAGCCCAGTCCGAGATATCTGAGATAGGAGATGGGAGTGAGGCGTACAGGAGTCAGATGGTGGCTGGGAACCACCGAAGCCCAGTCAGTTGGGAGGAAACTGGCTTTCAGTAATTTTAGGTTTGTAGAAAAGTGTCAGAGAACATGCAGAAGCTATCCCCGGATGTACCCAGCTTCCCTGGTGTCAGTGTCTTCTAGGACATACCCACCAAAGCTAGGACATCTGTGCCTGCTCCTATTTTCTAAGACCATCTCTCCCATTTGCCTCTGAACATGCTTTTTCTGTTCCAGCTTTGGCACCGGGCCATACTGCATTGATCTGTCAGTCCCACTCTGGGGATCCTTCCAGCCTTCTCTTCTCCAGGGCAGTCTTGAGTGATGGCAGTCAGCAGTCAGAGTGCCGCTCTGCGTTTGTTAGGCACTTCCTCAGGGTTGGATAGGGAATGTAAATCTGAAGACTACCAAGGTAGTTGACAATGGCCTTCATTCAGGGTGTCTACAGGTTTCGCTGGCTGTAGGATTATTGTCTCCACTTGCACTGTCTTTCTGTAAGAAGTGGTCACAAACTTCACCTCACACTCAAAGTAAGGGACACTAAGCTCTAATTCCTGAAAAGAAACTGTCACGAGGATTTGTATCCATATGTTAAAACTACTACAGCACAATAGTCTGCTTTCTGTTACTATAGCAAAATACCTGAGACTGGGTCATGTATAAAGAAGAGCTCAGTTCAGACTTGAGGTAGATGCCACCATGTCTCAAAGGGGTCAGCAATAAGACAGGCAGCCAGACAGTGAGAAAAGGCCAGGCTTGCTTTTTCATAATACTCATGGGGACTAACTGGAGTCTCATAAGAAGGTATCAGAGAGCACACCCCCAGTGACATCATTACAGTGAAGATGAAGCTTCCAATACATGCTCCTCTGAGAAATGTTCACACCTCCCAAGGCATAATATACAGTAATTAGCAAACTCAGAGGACACTGTGGGGCTGTGATAATGCCCCCTGCCCCTGAGTGCCACCACTGCTGGCACTCCTCCTCACCAGTGGCTCTGGCCTGTGGCATTCTAATAAGAATTGTTGTATTTTCTTTTGTTAGTTTATTTCTATAACAGCTATGTCGGCATGAACTCAAAGTATCCATTTCCTAGCTGTCTAACCCAGTGTTGCTGTGACTGTTTTGTCCAAGCTGCTTTTGCCTTCCAGGCAGGCTCCTGCATCCTCCCTGGTTTTCTCTGTGCCCCTGTACCGTGTCACAGGTCCATGGGCTTTTTTTCCAGGCCGCTCTGACCCTTCTGCTGGAGAACAGTGTTAGACTCAGGTCTAGGCAGGGTGTGCCCCTGCCTCCTGTCCTAGCTGGTGCTGCCTAGGGCATCACTCCTCGGTAGCCTCCCACACTCACATCTCTGTATGCCTCTGCTCATGCCTCTGACTCAGGTCAGCACCCAGGAGCCACACAGATTCCTGCTTCCTTTGGACCTTCTAGATGGCAAGCAAACTCCTGTGTGCTCTTTGTTCTTGTCTGGTCATCTTGGCAGAAGCCAGCAGCATGACCAGGCCTGCATGTGAAGCACTTCTCTCTGCAGCCAGACTTTGTCTGCCATTCTGCTGGCCCCAAAGACAGCATCTAGCAAGTCCCAGTGTTTTCCCATTTACTTACTGTCTGGGAGCTCTCCTCACTTGCCTCAACTTCTGGCAGTCTCACAATCACAGTCTTGTTTCCTGCCTGTGCTGGTATGTCTCCTCGTCTGCTCCTAGACTCCAAGGCTTGTGAAACGCTCTCTGCCCCTGGTAGTCCTTGGGCTCTCAGCTCTGTATGCTGCCTCACCCTGCCCTCTCTCAGAGTGACCCTTGAGTGGCCACCAGCTCACTCAGCCTGTCCACAGGGGCTTGCATCTCCCTTCTGTCATTCTGCCTCACCCATTGCTGTCCTCCCACTCCCACCCTCCATTTTCAACCCTGTTAAACTCTGTGGGAAACCACTAACTAAGAAGCTCCACAGTGTAGCCACAGGGAAACAAGTCTCCAGGAATCTGTTCGTTCCTGCAAAGGCCCTATAGAGTGGGAGGGGAAGGAGGTCTGCCTCTGTGTCTGTCATGGTCGGGTCGGCCCTGAGTGTCCTCTTGAGTCACATCTACACCACAGCTCCTGTCTCTTAATACATGTTCGAGCTACCCCTCCAGGAACCTTCAGATGTCACCGTCCCTGCCTAGAATCGGGGCTCTGCTGTGTGTCACAGCATCCAGAGTAGCTGACATATTCTCTGGGTGTTGGCCACATTAAGAGTCTGCCACTGTGGAGTCTGGCTGTGAGGACAGTGAGTTGGTGACCATGAGCTGTCAGTATGGCCATTTGATCCATCTTAAAATGACCAGTGTGGTGACACAGACCTGTCCCAGCACTTGAGAGGCAGAGGCAAATGATCACAAGTTTTGAGGCCAGCCTGGTTTCAGAAGCCTAAACTGTACCAATAACTGCTGACCATTTCACAGTAGCTTCCCCAAGCCAGGCACAGGCTTGAGCCTTTGTAAGCTTGTGTTCAGTCACTGCTTAGGCTTCCCAGAAGATATGCTGGGAATAGGGCCTGGGCCTGGGGACTCAGCCACACCATAGACAAGATTCAGTCACCTTGGAACAGGCTCTCAATGAGGCATCTGGAGTTTAAACTTCTCACCTGTTTTGCTTAAGACAGGAGTCTTAGAGCTGGAGAGACAGCTAGGCAGTTAAGAGTACTTGATGCTCTATAGAGAACAGTACTTCAGCTCTTTATGTGGCGGCTCACAGCCATCCATAACTTCAGTTCCAGAGACTCCAGTGCCCTCTGCTGACCTCTATAGTCACCAGGGACACATGCATATATGCAGGCAGAACATTCATACATAAAAAATACTCTTTAAAAGCCAGGTATACTGGATCAGCCTTTGATCCCAGCATTTGGGAGCTAGAGGCAGGCAGAGTTCTGAATTCAGGTCCAGCCTGGATCTACATAGAGAGTTCCAGGGCACCTGGGAGCAACCCAGTGAGACCTGTCTCAAAAAAAAGAGAAGATAAGGCTCTGGGAGCCCAGCTTTGCCTCAGACTCACTGTGGTTTGACCTTGACCCTTGACTCTCCTGCTTCCACCTCCCAGCGTGCTGGGCCTCCAGGCCTGTGCCTATGACCAGGCTCAAGCTTTTTTCAGATAGAAAAGCAGGCATCCTGGGCCCCTGGGCATACCTTTAGCCACTTTCTTCCTTGGAGCTCTGGTTTTGTGACCTTTCCCTTTAGGAAGAGCTTCAGTGCCTTCCTTCACCAGCGGCTAAAACTTTCCTTTGTCCTCAGTTGTCCTGAAGAAAAAGGAATTCTTCATTTCAGGGAAAGTTTCAAACACCTAAAAGCAGAAAGCCCTAATATACTCCTGTATCCCCAAATCCTGCCTTCATCTTTTCCTGCTGGCTTCACCCCTCCCCCACCCCTCTGCCTACTGTCCTAGCAAACTCGAGTATGTCTAATAAAGGGACTTTTTTTTTCCTTTTTGAGACTGTCTCGGTGTAGCCCTGGCTGAACTAAAACTTTCTCTGTAGACCAGGCCAGTCTTAAACTCACAGAGCTCCACCTGCCTCTGCCTCCCTAGTGCTGAGATTAACAGTGTGTCGCACCAGGCCTGGCTACTGGATGGGCTTTTTAAGGAAAGGCTCACCGTGATGTGATTCTTTGACCCAAGATACTCATCTGCTGGCCAGCTGAGTCCCTTCCTAGTCCTCAGTTCCCTTTCTCCTACTTTTCTGTGCACGGTGTCACGTCACCCTGGAGATCTTCCTGTAACCTTACACTCAGGGCCTGTCTCCTCGACTCTCTATTGAAAGTGATCCTTCTTAAAGATGGGCCAGGTTGTTTGGCAGTCATGTCCCCTGGAGTAGGACATTTAATCTGCCTGTGGCTCCTTGCCACAGTTGTGGCCTCTTCCCTTATTTGGCTTCGTTTCTGGATCCCTGTCCACCCCAGCCAGGTCAGGCCTCCTGGGATGCTCCTTGCTCGCTCACTCGCTGTAACTTTGTGCAGAGCACTCAGCATTCATACTAGTCAAAGGGAACATGAATGATGGCCGTTGCCTCCTGGGAGCTTCAAGAAGGAATAAATGAGGCCAGTCTGCCCTGCCGTGTCCCAGCACCACCCAGACCACCCACCACGGAGCCCAGCACTCAGTGCTCAGGAGCCATGTCCAGAATGAGTGATGTTAGGGTGGTGGGTGGTGGCTGGGTGGGATGGATGGATGGATGCTTGTCAAGCTCAGAAGTTAGCCACTTAGCATGAAAGCAATAGGCAGCCACAGAAGTGTGTGCAGCAGAACCGGCCCGTTTCCTCAGCCTTGAATGTGCACTTGAATTCTCTGGGACGTGGGAAGGGCCCAAGATACCACACTTCTAAGGGGCCCACGATACCAGTGATGGCCTGAGACAGCAGGCCTTGCTGTGCTGTTCAGTCAGTAGCGACCAGGACCAGTGTCTTAGAGCACTTGAGAATGTGGCTCGTGTGAATTGAGATATATTTTAAGTGTAAAACGCCCACCTGATTTGAAAGATGTGGTACAAAAAATAATTTTTTATATTGCTCACATGTTGATATGGTAATATTTTGGATATCTTGGGTTAAATAAAATATATTATTAAAATTAATTTATATTTGTTTTTATTAAGTGGCTACTAGAAAGTTTAAACCTTTTAATCCCAGCACTTGGGAGGCAGAGGCAGGTGGATTTCTGAGTTCAAGGCCAGCCTGGTCTACAGAGTGAGTTCCAGGACAGCCAGGACTGCACAGAGAAACCCTGTCTCAAAAAAAACAAAAAAACAAACAAACAAAAAAATTAAATTTAGGCCGGGCGTGGTGGCGCACGCCTTTAATCCCAGCACTCAGGAGGCAGAGGCAGGCGGATTTCTGAGTTCGAGGCCAGCCTGTTCTACAAAGTGAGTTCTGTATAGCCAGGGCTATACAGAGAAACCCTGTCTCGAAAAACCAAAAAAAAAAAAAAAAATAATAATAATAATAATAATAATAATAATAATAATAATAAACAACTTAGGGACATCAAAATGACTTAGCAAGTGAAAATGCTTGCCACCAAACAGAACCCACATGTTGAAAGGAGAGAATCAGCCCCTCAAGTTGTTCTCTGGCTTCCCTACAGGTGCTGTGGCACATGCCAAACACACATACAAAGAGGAATATGGTTTTGGTTTTGGTATTTGCAGGGGTAGAAGAGTATGAATAAGTTTTTAATGCAATAAAGTGTTAATAATAAAATTGAAGTTTCACTGGCTGCTTGTGTTTTGGATGTATTCCTGCTGAGTCACTCTGGTCCAGGGTGCTCTGAACTCCCTGTTGTCACCACAGCTTTCAAGACTGCCCTCTCTATGAGGCATCCTTCTCTCTTCTTTTTCCCTGTAACCAAACCCAGGTGTCTGGATTGGCTGTCGGTATGTCTCTTCCTAGGTAGGTGTGGCACACGCCTGTACTTCCAGCACTCTGGAAGGCTGAGGCAGGATGACCACCATTTTGAGACCAGCCTGGGCTACATGAGATCCTGTCTCATAACAAGCGGTCTCATCCAGAGATTTCCCCCGTGATCCTCCCAAGGAAGCTTCCAGGAGTTGAAGTTTAAGTTTAAACTGTGGGGTTTCCACAGCTCTGTGAGTTCCACTGTCCAACTCTGGCCACTCTGTCAGCATCTATGTATGTGTCTTCACATGTGGAGTGTCTGCATTTTATGTACATGTGTGTGGAAGCCAGAGTTGGCATTGAGGGTGACTCACTTGAACTTAGCTCACTGACACAGCTACTCTGGCTAGCCAGCTTCCTCCAGGGAGCCCCAACCTGCCTACTGGTTTCTGGGAATATAGGCAGCTACAACCACCACCTAGTTTAAAGTCACCAAAAAATTTCCTCTTGGATAGAAGCTGATTAAATGACTTGGTGGATTGCAGTTCTTGTAGGAGACACAGGTTTGGCCCCAAGTACTACTCATGTGACTGTTAACAGCCCTCTGTAAGTTCAGTACAAGGTATCTGATAACCTCTTCTAACCACAAGGAACATGTGTAGCACATAAACATACGTGCAGGCAGAATACATAAAACAGCTTTCCTTTGGTGTTCTGTTACTTTAGTATTGGTCTATCTCCAGTTACATTCATATGCTTGTGTGCACACACGTGTTCATGTGTGTGTGTGAGCTCACAAGCACATGCGTGTGCACACACATGTATGCATACATGTGAGATTAAAGACAACTTCTGCTGTTCCTCAGGAGCTGTCCACCTTATTTTTAAGGATTTATTATTTATGTGGATGTGACTGGAGGGCAGAAGGCGGCATTGGGTCACCTGGAACTGGAGTTAGGCCGTTGTGAGGCACCTGATCTCGGTGCTAGGTCCTCAGCAAGATCTCAGCTGCAAGCAGCCAGGCCCTTGGGTGTCTTCGCTCTTGTGTCCCTCTGCTGTCATGCAGTGTATTGTGGCAGGTACCGTCACTTCACTTTGAACAGTTGCCTTGCTACTTTGCAATCTGTATGGGCTTTTATTTCATTTCTCTGTTTATAGGAGGATAATATGCATGAGAAGGCACCAGTGCAGAAGCCATGGAGTCCAGAGGTGTTAGAGCCCCAGGCTGGAGGGTCAGGAGGTTGTGAGCTGCCTGGTGTGTACTGAACTGAATGCAGGTTCTCTGGAAGAGTGTATGCAGTACTCTTAACCATTGGGTCATCACTCCAGCCCCCTGAAAAGCCTATGAACCTGGAACACCCAACCCAAACACTGACTAGTACCAGCAACTGCACTAGGGATGTGGGACAGTTCAGCTGGCTCAACTAAAGTCAGAGATCTGCACCTAGTGGGAGATCTCACCATTCACATTTCCAAAAGAATGCTCTGACTTCACAACCCTGGGCTTCCAGAAGCACTGGGTGGAACTGGGGCAGGATCCACAAATTTGATTTTCCCAGGAGGACTGAGTGATGCTGGCTGGTCCCCTCAGCGCCACAGAGCACTTGTGTGTATGAGGTAATGGAAATGCATGCCTACATACTACTATATGGTGGTTTGTTTGGGGTTTTGTTTGTTATTTTTCCGGGTGCTTGTTATATAGCCCAGGCTGGCCTGGAACGTACTATGTAACATAGCCTACCCTTCAAATTGTAGTCTTCCTGCTCAGTCTTCAAGCCTCAATCCAGGGCCTGATACAAGCTCCCCCAAAAGGTTGCACTCACAGATGTGGACATCTGTCAAGATGTGTTTGGCTGTAAACAGAAGAACCTGGCTCCAAAAGGCTCAAACCAAAGAAAATGCATTCCTCTACCCAACGAGATAGAGGACACATGGTATAATTACAGACAAGGAACCATGTGCATGCACTCACACATACACAAATAATTAAATGGGGGCTGGAGAGAGTGCTCAGCAGTTAAGAGCACTTCTTGCTCTTTCAGAAGACTGGGTTCAGTTCCCAGAACCTACATGGTGACTCACAGCTGCCTGTAACTCCAGTTCCAGGGTTCCAGTGCCTCCATCTGACCTTATACATATATAGGCAAAACCATCATACACTGAAATCTAAAATGTTTATTTTTTTAAATAACTACTTTAAAATGTCCTGGATCACAGCCTAGGTCCTCTTTTTGTGAGGTCTAAAGGAGGGAGAGATTAGTTACTAAGAGGTATGGTTTGGGGGGTCTTTTGGGGTGGGAAGACAGGGTTTATCTATGTAGCCCAGGCTGTCTTGGAACTCAGAGTGAAGACTGGGCTAGTCTCAAACTTAAAGAAATCCTCTGGCTCTGCCTGTTAGGATTAAAAGTTTGTGCCACAAGCCAGGTGGTGATGGTACACGTCTTTCATCCCAGCACTCAGGAGACAGAACAGGCAGATGTTCAAGGCCAGCCTGGTCTACAGAGTCAGTTCCAGAACAGGACACCAGCCAGGGCTACACAGAGAAACCCTGTCTCAAGAAACAAACAAAAAAGCAGCTTGTATCACCATATCTTCTGGTCCTCTATTTTGATTAAATGTTATATGATAATTTCTCTACTGCATATGTGCCGTCTGAGTTTAATCATATGCACGTCCAATTGTGCAGATTCGTAAGCAGCTAGAAGGTGCTCCCTCAGGACTCACTTAGGGACACTTTTCTTCCTTACCACATGCACCCAGAACCAATTCAGGCTGGATAGGCCTCTCTGGTCTCATACAGAGACAGAAGAAGAAGACAACTGAATAGAATCTAATTATGATGGTTATTAAGGGGAGGGAAAACTTACTCCCTTGTTCAGAAAAGGGGTGTGTCTGTAGCTGGATGCAGGTATGAGGCCTGTGTTGCTAAGTAGAAATGATGTTAAGCATCATGGCTGCCCACTGGATGATTGTTTTAAAAAAAAAAAAAAGTGTGGACCTATGTCAGGATCATCTCTTGTATACTATGTGGAAGCATCACCTGTCAATGAAAAGCTGATGGCAACTAAGCGGAGGTAGGATTAGAAGGAGGGATGTGGCAGGGAGAGAGGAACTCTGGGAGAAAGTCAAGAAGATTCTCCACCAGACTGAGGAAGTCAGACATGAAACTGAGGAGAGGTAACCAGTCATGTATCAGACATAAAATGGTATAAACAGACTAATTTGAGGTACAAGCTAGCCGGGAAACAAGCCTAGGCATTAATTTATAAATAATAAGCCTCCAAGTTGTTATTTGGGAACTTGGGCACTGGTGGGAAAGCCTGTAGTTACAGTTACAGCCCAAGCCAAGTGGAGTCCTGGGAAACTAAACTATTCCCTATGTTTTCCTACTTACCAGGGGAACTTCTGTTTTATAGTGCTGTTATGTGGCTTGATGAATCAACAGATAAAAACTCTCCAAATGGTGCCTTGTTTAGAGTCAAGTTCCACGTGTGACCCGTGATTCTCAGACTTACTGAACAATGAACTCAAACTAGAGGGCTTGTTAAAACATTGGCTGCAACCGGGAATAGTGCTGCAAGCCTGTGACCCTAGCACCTCGGTACCAGAGGGAGAGGGATTGTGGGTTTGAGGAAGTGTGCGTCAAAAAGAAAAAGGCAAGGATGGGAGGAAATAAAGGACAGGGAGGAGCGAGGAACCAAATATGCAAGATTTGTTTAAAACAAAATCTGATAAGACAAAACCAGAAATTATTACATAACAAGAGGGAACAAAGACCACCAGTCCTAATAGTACGGTCTTGTAATCCCAGGTACTTGTAAATCTAAGGTAAGATGATCTCAAGTTCAAAGTCTACCTGGCTGTAGCCACACCACAGTGAATTTCTGAATGCAGAATCAAACTGAACAACTTAAGGAGACTGTTTTGTTTTGTTTTGTTTTGTTTTCTATTTTGGTTTGTGATTTTTTTTTCCAAGACAGGGTTTCTCTGTGTAGCCTTGGCTGTCCTGGAACTCACTCTGTAGACCAGGCTGGCCTCGAACCCAGAAATCCGCCTGCCTCTGCCTCCCGAGTCCTGGGATTAAAGGCGTGCACCACCACACCCAGCTATGACCTTTTTATTTAAAAACAAAAATGCCGGGCATGGTGGCACATGCTTTTTTTTTTTTCTTTTTTTTAAGATTTATTTCATGTATGTGAGTACACTGTCGCTGTCTTCAGACACACCAGAAGAGGGCATCAGATCCCCATTACAAATGGGTATGAGCCACCATGAGGTTTCTGGGATTTGAACTCAGGACCTCTGAGAGAGCGGTCAGTGCTCTTAACCGCTGAGCCATGTCTCCAGCCCTGGCACATGCTTTTAATAATCCCTGTACTCAGGAGGCAGAGGCATGAAGATCTCTATGAGTTCAAGGCCAGCCTGGCCTACAGACTGAGTTCCAGGACAGCCAGGACTACACAGAGAAACCCTGTACCAAACCCCTCCTCCCCACCCACCCCAAAAAAAGGATAGAAAAAAGAAAAATTGCTGGGCATAGGGGTGCATGCCTTTAGTCCCACCACTTGAGAGGCAGAAGCAAGTGGATCTTTGAATTGCAACCCACCCTTGGCCACATATCAAGTTCCATGCCAGCCAGAGTTGTATAGTGAGACCCTGTCTCAAGAAATTTAAATTTAAAACAAAAAAGACCCAAAAGGAAATAAAGACCGGATATACAACTCTGCATTGAAGACCTGTCTAGAACCCCCCCCCCCGTGAGGGGCTGGGGGTGTGGCTCAGTGGTAGAACCCTGACCAATGTTCAGCCCTCACAGATGGGGGTTGGGGAAGACCAAGAAGATTTTGAAGAAGGTGGGTGTCCCTTCTTTTCCCTGCCTGACACTCAGTAAGGGAAGCTCAAGAACACGATTCTAAGAAGCCTTTGGTCACGTTGCAGCTTCTGACCCAGGGAGTCCCACTCCAGCAAACACGGCACAGGATGCTTCTGAGTACTGGTCTTCAGCTCCCTGCCTGGCGGCTCCTCACCTCAGGTGCTCCACGGTCTCGGTCGGTCGATGTTTCCCCTGACTCAGGCCTCTGTCCCTTCTCCCTCCCCTTTGGCTTCAGCTGTCACACTTAGATTCCCACAGCTGGTAACTGGAGCTCTGAGCAGGGCTTTCGGCTGCGAGCCGCCCCAGCCTCCACCTGTTCAGGGCACCTGATTGATGGTTCTCTCCGCCGTTCCTGCTCCTTTTTTGGCGCCTTTCAGAAATGGCTCCAGCTTTCTTATATAAGTAGCTGCCTTTCTTCCCAACCCCTGGGGAGCTGCAGTTACCACATCATCCCTGGAACCCCAGATGTTCCACCCAAGTCCTTACTCAATCCCCAGGGGACCCGCTAATACGAACTGTCTTAAATAAAGAGCCAATTAAACCTCTTCCAAAGTGTAACTCGGCCTTCCTGGCTGGGACCCAAAGGTCAGTGTGGCTGAGGTTCAGAGCATGAGCAAGGGTCACCGGGGTCGGGTTGGGGGTGGAATGAATGTGCAGGTTCTGTGGACCTGTGAGAAGAGCTCGAGGTTTTGCCTAACAGTGGTCTTTGGCTCGTGTGTGTGTGTGTGTGTGTGTGTGTGTGTGTGTGTGTGTGTGTGTACATGCGCTCCTTTTTTTTTTTTAACCTGCTTATATGTCTAGACAATGATTGCATGCAGTTCCTGCAGAGGCCAGAAGAAGGCATCAGATGCCCTAGGACTGAAGAAAGTTAGGAGCTGCCAAGTGTGTGGTTGCTGGGAACTGAACCCAGGTCCTCTGGAAGAGCAGTCAGTGCTCTTAACTGCTGAACTATCCCCCCAATCCCTCGTTTTGTTTTGCTGTTTGCTTGCTTAATTTTTAATCTTTTAAAATGTTTATTTTATATATAATTTTATAATTTTATATAATATATACTATAATACTACTGTATAGAATAATTATATCATCTTATAAATGGTAATTTTATATAGTATTTTGTAATATATTCTTTTCCATTACCCAACTCCTTTCAGATCCTTTTTGACCCAACTCCATGTTCTCTCTTAAAAAAGAAAGATGGGGCTGGCGAGATGGCTCAGCAGGTAAGAGCACTGACTGCTCTACCAAAGGTCCTGAGTTCAAATCCCAGCAACCACATGGTGGCTCACAACCACCCATAATGAGATCTGACGCCCTCTTCTGATGTGTCTGAAGTCAGCTACAGTGTTAATTATTATCAATAATAATTAACAAATATTTAGACCGGAGCAAGCAGGGTCTGTGTGAGCAGGGTTGACCAGAGCTAGCAGAGGTCTTTAAAAAAATTCAATTCCCAACAACCACATGAAAGTTCACAACCATCTGTACAGCTATAGTGTACTCACATACAATAAATAAATAAATAAATAAATAAATAAACAAATAAGTAAATTAAAAGATGAGCTGGGCATGGTGGTTCCCGCCTTTAATCCCAGCACTCGGGAGGCAGAGGCAGGCTGATTTCTGAGTTCGAGGCCAGCCTGGTCTACAAAGTGAGTTCCAGGACAGCCAGGACTATACAGAAAAACCCTGTCTCGGAAAAAAAACAATAAATAAATAAATAAATAAATAAATAAATAAATAAATAAAGGAGAAAACCACATGCAGACCTTCAATACCTACACAAGCAAGCAAAAACTGTTCAGTTCTACAAAGTTGAGCGGTTAAGGAGACTCAGAACAATCTTTGGTATCTGCGTAAGAAAGTTACAGAAGAAAAACAAAGCAGTCAGTTGTATCATAACAAGCAGACCGCCGCCATGGCTGTACACTTTGGGCAAGCATCACAGAGTCAGGGTGACTGGGAACTTATCTTCCAGGGACTGGAGTCAGAGACAAATGGCTACTGAGTACCAAGATGGATACCTAGCATAAAATGGAGTTTCTTTAGCCAGCACACACAAGTTTCCTAGAGGAGCCAACAGATGATCAGAAATAACAGGAAAGTGTTATTCAAACTTCAAGGTAGTAAATATGTAGTATAAAGAACAGAGAATATGAAAAAAATGAACAAATCCATCCGTATGAATAACAAATTCTCTTTGTGGGAGCGCCAGTAGTGGACAGAGAAAAATGAGCAGAAAATGCTTCTAAGACATTATACCTGAAGCCAAATATAGTGGCTCAAACATACAATCCTACATTCTCAGAAGCTGAGGCCGGAGGATTGCCCTGAGTTCAAGATGAGCATGAGCTACAGAGCAAGACCCTACCTCCCAAAACACTATTTTAGAAGCATAGCTAAAAACACCCCAGATATCTTTTAAAAACTAATTGGGGGGGGGGGGTTCGAGACAGGGTTTCTCTGTTCCGTGGCTATCCTGGAACTCACTCTGTAGACCAGGCTGGCCTCGAACTCAGAAATCTGCCTGCCTCTGCCTCCCAAGTGCTGGGATTAAAGGCGTGTGCCACCACGCCCAGCGTGAAAAACTAATCTTTTGAAGAGGAAGGTCTGGCTGATGAGATGGCTCAGCGGGAAAGAGCACTGGAGTTCAAATCCCAGCAACCACAGGGTGGCTCACAACCACCTGTAATGAGATCTGACTCCCTCTTCAGGAGGCCAAAGATCAGTGATAAACCATGGTTTATCTCACAGGAGATAAACCATGTTAGAGAGCACAGGATGGCCCAGTGGCTAACAGAACTGATGGCCATCTCACCTGGCCCTGATTTACACATCTTTATCACATGTGATATGATATACCATAGACTGCACATATCTGAAGGAAACGCCTTGGTGGCACAGACTGAAACATAACTTATGTATTGTAGCATTCACTATTGTAAGCCAGACATGGTGGCCTCCGCCTGTAACTCCAGGCGGAGGATGCCGACATAGGATGATTGCCATGCCTTCCAGATGAGCCCCAGATATAGAATGAGTCTCCATCTCAAAGACAGACAGACAGACAGACAGACAGACAGACAGACACACACACACACACACACACACACACACACACACACACAACTTCAGTAATTCCACATGTACCCAGTGTCTTGCAGCCATAATTCCAGAAGTTGTCATTCCCCTGTTCTCTTCTTACCCAAAGGAACCTGTACTGGCTGGTTTTGTGTGTCAACTTGACACAAGCTGGAGTTATCACAGAGAAAGGAGCTTCAGGTGAGGAGATGCCTCCATGAGATCCAGCTGTAAGGCATTTTCTCAATTAGTGATCAAGGGTGGGAGGACCCATTATGTGTGGTACCATCTCTGGGCTGGTAGTCTTGGTTCTATAAGAAAGCAAGTTGAGCAAGCCAGGGGAAGTAAGCCAGTAAGAAACATCCCTCCATGGCCTCTGCATCAGCTCCTGCTTCCTGACCTACTTGAGTTCCAGTCCTGATATCCTTTGGTGATCAACAGCAACATGGAAGTGTAAGTTGAATAAACCCTTTCCTCCCCAACTTACTTCTTGGTCATGTTTGTGCAGGAATAGAAACCCTGACTAAGACAAAACCCTAAGACTCATTGAAGCAGCCGGGCGTGGTGGTGCACGCCTTTAATCCCAGCACTCAGGAGGCAGAGGCAGGCGGATTTCTGGGTTCGAGGCCAGCCTGGTCTACAAAGTTAGCTCAAGGACAGCCAGGGCTATACAGAAAACCCTGTCTTGAAAAACCAAAAAAAAAAAAAAAAAAGACTCATTGAACCAGTCACTGCCAGCTCCCAACCTCCAAACCACATACCCGTGTGTCTGTGTGGATCTCCCTTACTCTGCACATTTCACCTTGGTGAAATCACACAGTTTATAGCTACAACATAAAATCCGATGAGTTTTTATTTATGACACTTGCCAAGCCATAACCACAATGAAAACCATGACGTCTTCCATGGACATCTAAGAACTTTCTGGACCTAAAGATTTATTTATATGTAGGTATTCACCCAAGAAGAAGTGGAGACAGGAGCTCCCCAACTCCTGATACTGTGTTTGTTTTTAATATTTTGCGAGAACTGTCACACACACACACACACACACACACACTATGGAGCGCTGCTAGCACAGGGGTCCTTTCTAATCCCATCATAGAGAAAAGATGTGAACAATCTAGTTCAAGTTCAAGAGCAATGAGCTAATGGTTTATTCTAGAAAAGCTCCTGCAATCTTCTACAGCTCATAGTTCATTGTGGGGAAACTACAAGAGGTCAAATTTCAGGCTTTTTTTTTCCTTTCTTCACCCCACCCCCACCCCAACCCCATGGTTCTAAGGATGGAACCCAGAGCCTTTTATATAAGCAAGTTCTCTCACTGAGCCACGCCCCCAGCCCCTCACTGGGGGATCCTAGGTAGGGGCTCTACCACTGAGCCACACCCCCAGCCCCTCACTGGGGGATTCTAAGCAGGGGCTCTACCACTGAGCCACACCCCCAGCCCTCACTGCGGGATTCTAAGCTGGGGCTCTACCGAGAGCAGAAGGATCATGAATTGGATCCCAGACTGGACTACACAGTATGAATCCATCTGAAGAAGCACAGGACAGAGCCAACATTGTCTGCGAACCTCCCAGCCTGCCCCAGGCCAGGAAGCAACGTCATCCAGTTGGGAAGAGTGGAAATTGAAGCTTAGTTGTCCTGTTACCAAAAATACCTTTAAGGTAGCCGGGCATGGTGGCGCATGCCTTTAATCCCAGCACTTGGGAGGCAGAGGCAGGCAGGCAGGCATATTTCTGAGTTCAAGGCCAGCCTGGTCTACAAAGTGAGTTCTAGGACAGCCAGAGCTACACAAAGAAACCCTGTCTCAAAAAACAAAAACAAGGGGCTGGTGAGATGTCTCAGCAGGTTAGAGCACCCGACTGCTCTTCCAAAGGTGATGGGTTCAAGTCCCAGCAACCACATGGTGGTTTACAACCACCCGTTACAAGATCTGACGCCCTCCTCTGGTGCGTCTGAAGTCAGCTACAGCATACTTAGGAAGAATAATAAGAAATGAATCCTTGGACCGGAGAGATCAACCGGAGCAAGCGAGGCTGTCTGGAGCGAGCGGAGCTGAACGGGGACGGCCGGAGCAAGCAGAGCCGATCGGAGCGAGCAGGGCCGACTTGAACGAGCGAGGCCGGCTGGAACAAGGGGGGGGGGGGAAACGGGGGCAGCTGGGAGCGAGTGGGCTGGCCGGAGCAAGCGGAGCCGGCGGGAGCGAGCAGGGTTAGTGGAGCCGAGTGGGCTGGCCGGAGCAAGCAGAGCTGGCGGGAACAAGCGGGATCGAGCAGAGCGAGCAGGGTTGACCAGAACAAGGGAAAAACAACAACAACAACAACAAAACCTTTTGGTTGTTTTCGAGACAGGGTTTCTCTGTGTAGCCCTGGCTGTCCTGGAACTCACTTTGTAGACCAGGCTGGTCTCAAACTCAGAAATCCACCTGCCTCTGCCTCCCGAGTGCTGGGATTAAAGGCATGCACCACCACCACCCGGCTAGCATTTTTCTTTCTAATAAGCGGGGTTGGCTAGGGCCTTGGACAGGAATGCCTATAGCTGGGATGGAACATCTTCTGAGGGGTCCATTTGCCTCCGGCCTCCATAAGGATGGGGAGTATATGATGCCATTGACAATCTCATGAGATGGTCCCTCCCTCCCTCTTTCCCTCCCTTTTTCCCTCTCTCCCCCTGTGTGTGCGTGGGGGAAGGCATGTGTCAGGGTTCCCTAGAGTCACAGAATTTACGGGAAGTCTCTATATAGTAAGGCAATTTGTGGATGACTTGCAGTCTGCAGTCCGACTTCCCAACAGCGGTCAGCAGCAGCTGTGAATGGAAGTCCAAGGATCCAGCAATCGCTCAGTCCCACAAGGCAAGCAGGTGAAGGAGAGAGTCACTCTTCCTCTAATGTGCTTCCATAGGGCTCCAGCAGAAGGTGTGGCCCAGATTAAAGGTGTGTGCCACCATGCCTGGCTCTGGGACTTGCTTTGTCCCAGATGACCTTGAACTCAGAGGTTTCCCTGTCTTAATCTTCTGGGATTCACAGCCACTATGCCTGAAGATCTCCATGCCAAGATCCAGGTCAGAAACTTGTACCTCCCAGCCTCCAGATTAGGATCACAAGTGAGCCTTCCAATTCTGGATTGTAGATCATTCCAGATATAGTCGAGTTGACAACCAGGAAGAGCTACTGCAGCATGCATGCACACATGCATGGTGGGCAGCTGGAGAACATGTGTGCACATGCATGGTGGGCAGCTGGAGAACATGTGTGCACATGCAAGAGCAGGCTGGGGCTCACCATTGAGTGTCATCTTCAATAGCTCTCTCACTGAGCCTAGAGGGTCACCAGCTCAGCTAGCCTAGCTTGCCAGTAGGCCCCAAAGGTCCCCCTTTCTCCACCTCCCCAGATATGGTGCAAACCAAAGGTGCAAACTACACCTGGGAATCCAGTCTCACATGTTTATGCCTGCAGAACAAACTTTTCCGAGAGACCCATATCTCAGACCCTAGTTGTGGTATTTTGTTGTCTGTTGTTTTGAGTGGTAAATGGAACCCAGAGCCAGGCGCTAAAACTGAGGCCCATCTCCAACCTTTCATTTTGTTTGGTTGCTTACTTGTTTTTGAGACTCTGTAGCCCTGGCTTTTCTGCCTGGAACTCGTGATGAGTCTTCTGCCTCAGCCATCCAAGTGCTGAGATCATATACATGCACCACCACACCTCGCGGCTCCCAGCCCTTGCTTGGTGTATGGGTCTTGTTTTGTTTTAGGTTTATTTGTGTGCATGGGAGTTACAAACGCTTGTAAGCTCGTGTGTGTGTGTGTGTGTGTGTGTGTGTGTGTGTGTGTGTGTGTGTGTGTGTGTGCTGGGAATCCCACCAGAGACCTCTGCAAGGGCAGGCGATGCTCTTAATCGCTGAGCCGTGTCTCCAGCCAGAAGAAACAAACATGATGGGGCTTTGTAGCTCAGGTTGGCCTCAAACCGGTGATCCCCCCTCCGCCTCCCTGTGCTGGGATTACCGCCGTATGCCAGTCAGTTATGGTTCTTTACCCCACCATGCTTCAGGGTGCCGAACGACCCACAGCCACCTAGCCATCTCCTTCACAGCCCTTTGACTCTTAGAGCACATTGCTTCCTAGTTTTCTGTTGCCCTTTGTTGCCTCCCAGCGGCTGCTTTTGCACACTGCAGATTTTCCAGCCCCAGTCACTGACTGGTGATCACCACTTCCCAAAGCGGGCTAAGGAATCAGGACCAGCTCGAAGGATTTAGGTTGCTCCTGACCCTGGTGAACCCAGAAGAAGCACTGTTTAGCCAAGAAAATCTGTTACTCAAGGTGAAACCAACACCTAGGATGAGAAAAGTGTTCAGAGTACAGAGGAGTCATGGAAACCAGGAGTCACTGACATCAACAGCTCACCTGCCATGCCTGGAAACACACACCCAGGAACAGACGTTTCTGGGAGACTGGGCTCATATTTGACCCGGTGCTGACAGTGGCAAAGAGCCCAAACAGAGCGACAAAACTGGACATCGTAGCCGGGCGTGGTGGTGCACGCCTTTAATCCCAGCACTCGGGAGGCAGAGGCAGGTGGATTTCTGAGTTCGAGGCCAGCCTGGTCTACAGAGTGAGTTCCAGGACAACCAGGACTATACAGAGACACCCTGTCTCGAAAACAAAACAAAACAAAACAAAAACAAAAACAAAAACAAAAACAAAAACAAAAAAAACTGGGCATCGTGGTGTCTGCCTGTAACGCCAATATTTTTCAAGTGGAAGCAAGAAAGTTAGTTTGAGGCTAGCCTAGGCTACATGCTACCCTATCTCAAAATAAAATCCGATAGACAGGCACTGAAGTGGACACTACTAATCCCAGAACTCGAGAGACAAAGGGAGAGGATTCTCTGTGCATTCCGAGCCAGCCTGGTCTACATACAAAGTGGACAAGCCAGGGCTACACGAGTGAGACACCCCCCCCCCCCATCATTCATATATATATGAGCGTCTGCAGCTCTGCAAACTGGACATGGGAGCGTCCCTTTGGCACAGACCTTGGCAACGACAACTAATATCCCAAAGAGAATAATGATGGGGCAGGAAGTTAGAACGCTTCCCCAACAGCCTGTGGGCACAGGTCGGCTGTGGCCGAGATCCAGAATCAGTATAATGACAAAGCCCCGGGAGCCCCAAGAGATCTTTCACTTGGGAAAACTGAAGCCTACAAGGATTCACCTCAGACAAAAGCTCTGACAGCTGCTATTTCTTATGTGTATGTGTGCCTCCGTGTGTCTCCATGTGTTCTGGTGTCCACAGAGGCCATTGGATCCCCTGTGATTAAATTTATAAGCAACTGTGAGTCACCATGTATATGCTGGGATCCAAACCTGGGTTCTCCTCTAGAGCTGCAAGGGCTCTTAATCCATGAGATATCTCACTAGCCCAAAACTAAAAAATTTTAAATTGTTTTAACAAAGATGTTATTTATTTTATGTATGTGAGTACCTCATCACTGTATACTCAGTCACACCAGAAGAGGGCACCAGATCCCATTACAGATGGTTGTGAGCCACCATGTGGCTGCTGGGAATTGAACTCAGGACCTCTGGAAGTGCTCTTAACCACTAAGCCATCTCTCCAGCCCATCCAAAAACTGAATTTTTGTTTTGGCTTTTTTGATAGGGTTTCTCTGTGTAGCCCTAGCTATTCCAAACCTTGGCTCTGTAAACCAGGTTTCCCTCAAAGTCACAGAGATCCACCTGCCTCTGCCTTCCAAGTGCTGAGACTAAAGGTTTCTCTGTGAATCCCTGGCTGCCCTGGAACTCGCTCTGTAGACCAGGCTGCCTTTAAACTCAGAGATTCGCCTGCCTCTGCCTCCTGAGTGCTGGGATTAAATATGTATACCACCATAGTCTGGCAAGTTGTAGACTTTTTGAGACAGGGTCTCACTATGTAGCCCTGGCTGGCCTGGAATTCACTACGTAGACCAGGCTGGCCTGAAACTCAGCGATCAGAGGGCCTCTGCCTTCGATATGTTAGGATTAAGGGTGTGCGCCACCCTTTGCCCACATGTATGTGTGTACACTAAGTGTGTAGTTAATGTCATCTGTAACCTCCTGTTTTTCCACCTGTCGTCCCTGTTCTCAGAAATAACGACTCTGAGACTTAATATTTCGTGACTAATTGCCTAGGCCAAAGCCCTGGGTCACCCCCTGACTAGCTCATATCTATCACCGCGTTTATTCTTTTCTAAGATCTGCCATGCACCTGGTCACCTGGTCTTCCCTTCCATGTGACTGCCTTCTTCCAGTGTCTGAGGGCCAAATCCTTTTGTGCTTCACTCTATTCCGAGAAATCCTCTCCGTACTGGAACTTCCATCTCCTATTTTCTGCCTAAGCTAATAGGCCAACACTGTTTTATTGACAGGTGATGCTCTGTAAAAGAGATTCTCTCTACATAGGTGTGTGCCTAGTGTTCACATAAGTGGAGTTACAGATGATTCCTAGGCACCATATGGCTGCTGGGAATCAAACCTAAGTCTTCTACAGGAGTAAATGGTGCTCTTAGCTCCTGAGCCATCACTCTGGTCCCTAGACTTTGTTGTTGTATGAGTATGGGTATTTTGCCTGCATGTACCTCTGTGTACCATATGGATACCTGATGCCTGCGGGAAAATAAGCCAGTGCTCTAAACCACTGAGATGCTCTCCAGACTTATTGGAGTTGTAACACAAAAACTCCACCTCAGGTGGAGTGTGGTAATACACACCTTTAACCCCAGCATTCAGCAGGCAGAGGCAGGGGGAATCTGAGTTCAAAGCCAGCCTGGTCCACAGAAAAAGTTCCAGGAAGCCAGGGAAAAAAAGAAAAAAAGAAAAGGAAAAAAAAAAAAAAGACCAGAGAGATCGCTTAGCAGTTAAGAACACTGACTGCTCTTCCAGAGATCCTGAGTTCAATTCCCAGTACCCACATAGTGGTCACAACCATCTGTAATGGAGTCTGACCCCCCTCTTCAAGTTTGCAGACATACATGCAAATAGAACACTTCTCTACATAGAACACATAAATAAGTCTTTAAAAAAAAAAAACTAAAAGCAAAAGCAAAACACCTCTAGAAGTCCCAGCACAGAGCACTAGGCTCTGCTGCGATGTCTACACACCAAGTAGAGATGAGGCTTGCTGAGACAACACGGACACACTAGGCAGGCAGACAGCAAGGGTGGATACCGTCCTCTGGATGCCGTCATAATTTGGAGTTTGCTTGTGTTTTGTGTGTATGTGCACTGATTTAACAAGGTGTATTTGTAGGGGCCAGGCGTGGTGGCACACGCCTTTAATCCCAGCACTTGGGAGGCAGAGGCAGGTGGATTTCTGAGTTCGAGGCCAGCCTGGTCTACAAAGTGAGTTCCAGGACAGCCAGGGTTATACAGAGACACCCTATCTCGAAAAACCAAAAAACAAAACAAACAAAAAAACAAGGTGTATTTGCTTAAGGGGACGTCTTAATTAGGGTTTTATTACTGTGAACAGACACCAAGACCAATGCATGCAAGTTTTATAAAGGACATTTAATGGGGCTGGATTACAGGTTCAGAGGTTCAGTCCATTATCATCAAGATGGGAGCATGGCAGCACCCAGACAGGCATGGTGCAGGCAGAGCTGAGAGTTCTACATCTTCATCTGAAGGCTGCTAGCAGAATTCTGACTTCTAGGCAGCTAGAAGGAGGGTCTCAAATCCCACACCCACAGTGGCACACCTACTCCAACAGAGCTACACCTTCTAATAGTGCCACTCCCTGGGCCAAGCATATACACACCATCACAGGGAAAAAGCAGGTTCTCAGGAGATGGCTGTTCTTGCTTTAGTGGTGGGGGTTGTTGGTAATCTCTCTTCAAGACTCTGTTGTTCCTCAAAGTCAAAGTGACTTCAGGCCTAGGACAATGACTGGAGACTAACAGGTGCCCTTTGGATGTCTGGAACAGGACATCAGAAAAGCTGACAGTAAGATGCTTCAGTCACGCTGTGTACCTTTGGCCCTGAAGTGGGACCAGACTAGGTTAGGCATTCCCACATTTTATGCGTACACTCTTCAACTACACAGTCCAACAGGAATATCTTCCTGCCGTCTCTGTGACCTTAAGGATGAAGCCATGTTTCCTGGAGCTTACTGTTAGTCTTGTCTTCATACTGTGGGATGGGATGGTTTAACCTATTTCCCATTCAAAGCAATCATTGCTCAGAGAGATGTCCTCATACTGTATCAGACTGGCTTCCGGAACCCCACTCTCTGGCCAGCTAACTCTGGGGTGTAGGTGAGTTAGCAGCACGATCTCGAAGCTTGGGTGAGAAAGTAATGCTATTCCTCCCGTGGAGAAACTGGAATCCACAAGTTACAGCCTCCTTATCCATCTATAAACATCTCATCTTGCACACTGTGGGCACACTCACATGGGCCTATCCAAGATGCTTAGGATGTGATCCCTCAGGGAGAAGCTATGAATGCCAGGGCACTCGAGAGACAAACTCCTTCCAGGAATAATGTATGGGTATTGTGGCACAGCTCAAGGGTAGAGGACTTTTCTAGAATCCTCCAGTGGGGGGCTGGGGCATGGCTCAGTGGTAGAGCCCCTGCCTAGAATTCCCCAGTGAGGAGATGGAGGTGTATCCCCATAGTAGTATACCCATGTCTAGCATGCTACAGTCCCTGAAACTTAGCTTTAGCACAAGAAAAAGATAAATTGAAGGCAACTGCCTTAGTTCTTGTTCTATTGCTGTGAAGAAACACCATGACCAAGGCAACTGATAAAATAAACCAATTATTTGGGGCTTGTTTAGCTCATCATGGCAGGAAGCAGTACTGAGAGCTTTACCTCCTGATCCGTAGGAAATGGGGTCGGGGTGGGGCTGTGGATGTAGGGGACGAGAGGGGATTGAGAGAGCCCCCATCCCAGCAGAGTTCCTATGCTCTAGGCAGGTGGACACAGGAGGAATGCCAGACGCTTTTCAGTTGGCCCCAGGTGGGTATCTGGCTGTGAGAAGCCACTGACCACACACAGTGGGAGGTGGACAAGGAGCAGCCCCTGGTAATTGGAGCCCCGGGGCGACACTCTCAGCCCAAGAGGTACCAGAAGAGGGCAGAGGGAGAGGGAGAGAGGTTCCCACGCAGGCAAGAGTCCTAAGTCCAGTCCGTGGCTGCAGCATGTAGCTGCCTGCGGCCATGTGAACTGGGTTCCCCTAAAAGGCGGGCTGGGGCTGAAAGAGATCAGAAGGCGAGAAAAGAATGAGGCCAAGACAAACCTTTTTGTTCAAAGCCTCTGAAGTTTACTGAGAGTTCGCACTTATAAAGAGGTTGGGCCCATCGCCCACCAATCCCTTCTTGGTGCCTGGAGCCAGCCTGTAGGTGATCTACAGGGTGTGTCTTCAGAATGTCTCAAGGACCTTTCAGCAGGAAGCAGAGTCTTGGAGAGGAGCAACTAGAGCCATCAAGGTCAGAAGGCTCTACCCTAGATAATCTTCTTAGTGGCAGCAAGGTCAAAGTCCAGATCAGCCTTCTTCGAGGTTGAGGAAAGCTACAATTCCTTCCTAAATATATAATAAAAACTATCTGGACTGAGACATAAAATATATTTATGCTCCATAGTCCTGCCTGGAAGTCATGGTGGCTGGCGGCCGCGCCTGGCTTGGGGACTCAAATTTTTCTGAACTATACTTATCCATCAAGGAGAATATATGCAGCTTGTTTGTGTTTATTTTGCACAAACATGGCTCTGTGGTTTATTAATACACCACAGCCTCTTGGCATATACATCTGTCTTAGATTGATATAGTTCTGAAATCTGGTTGCCCGTCATTGACTGATCAGCTCTCATAGCACACCTTATTCCCAAATCAGACTAAAGCCACAATATATACTTAAAATGCTTCTTCACGCTGGGCGTGGTGGCACACACCTTTAATCTTTAATCCCAGCACTTGGGAGGCAGAGGCAGGCGGATTTCTGAGTTCGAGGCCAGCCTGGTCTACAAAGTGAGTTCCAGAACAGCCAGGGCTACACAGAGAAACCCTGTCTTGAAAAACCAAAAAAAAAAAAAAAAAAAAAAAAAAAAAAAAAAAAAAAAAAAAAAAAAAAAAAAAAAAAAAAAAAAAAAAAAAAAAAAAAAAAAAAAAAAAAAAAAAAAAAAAGCTTCTTCATATCGATGAATTTCTGCCACCTGCTCTTGCTGGATGTGAGCTGAAAACAGGCTGTAAGGAGTCGATTGTCCTGCTTGAAAAATAAAGTCGAGACAGTTGAAAAACAACAAGATAAAAGCTTATTTGGTGATATCCAGGTACTTTGTTCAGTTGCAAATTAGCAACAATCAAGTTTAGACTCTGGCCTCCCAGTGTGGGGGAGGTGGCTTTGAGAATTAACAGAAAGGTTCTAAATTCTTTGGAAATGGAGGCTGTGCTCCAAATTAACTCTTCCGGCTAAAAAAAGATTTTTAACAATCATCAAGGTTGGAATCATACTTACTAGAAGATTCAAGATCGGTGTCCATTTGACAAACCAATCTTTCAGACAGCCATCGGCTCCATCTTCTTTTTGTGAAAAAACACAGACAGAACCTCTTTCCCAGATTAAAACAGGGTCTGGACCATTCCATGTATTTGTTAATGGGTCCCCCCATTTAATCATGGCATAAGAACTGGAAGTAACTGGATGCCAATGGCGATCTGCTGCAGACTGACCTTTAACATCAGTTTGCAAAAAATTTAAAACAAATAAGACAAAAGCAAGATGTGCTTTTGGTGACCTTGGGGGGTATAATTGCCCGTTTTTTGTTTTTTTGTTTATTTATTTGGTTGGTTGGTTTTTTTGTTTTTTTCAAGACAGAGTTTCTCTGTGTGCCCTGGCTGTCCTGGAACTCACTCTGTAGACCAGGCTGGCCTCGAACTCAGAAATCCACCTGTCTCTGCCTCCCAAGTGCTGGGATTAAAGGCGTGTGCCACCACCACCAGGCCCCTGGTTTTTTGTTTTTGGTTTTTTTTTTTTTTCCGATTTTTCGAGACAGGGTTTCTCTTTATAGTCCTGGCTGTCCTGGAACTCACTTTGTAGACCAGGCTGGCCTCGAACTCAGAAATCCGCCTGCCTCTGCCTCCGGAGTGCTGGGATTAAAGGCATGCGCCACCACACCCGGCTCCCCTGTTTTGTTTTTTAAAGCCAATTTTTCAGAGTGCGATGAGCACGTTCAACAATTCCTTGTCCCATAGGGTTATAAGGAATTCCAGTTTTATGTTTGATACCAAATTCCTTACAAAATGAAGTAAAATTGTTGCCAGTGTAGGATGGCCCATTATCTGTTTTAATGACTTTGGGCAATCCCATAGCATTAAAGGCTTGTAAACAATGATCAATTACATTTCTAGAGGTCTCTCCCGTATGTAGAGAAGCAAAAAGAAATCCTGAACAAGTGTCAATACAAACGTGTGTATATTTTAATTTTCCAAATTCTGCATAATGAGTTACATCCATTTGCCAAATATGATTGGGCATAAGACCTCGTGGATTAACTCCTAAATGCGGAACTGGAGATAATGTAATACATTTAGAGCATTGTTTTACAATCATTCTTGCCTGTTCTTTAGTGATCTTGTGTCGGAGCCTTAAGGTATGGCTAGAGAGATAAAATTTATCATGATCATGTCTAGCCAATGCAACAGGGTCTGAAATTAAGGCTTCTCCTATTAGAGCTCTGTCAATGCAGTCATTGCCTGCAGCTAAAGGTCCAGGAAGACCAGAATGAGCTCGTCGTATATTACCAATATAAAACAGATGTTTTCGAGCAAGAATGATGTTTTGCAATTGTGAAAACAGAGATCCTGCTGGCTTATTAAAGTTAAATGTACCACAAGTCTCCAATAAGGGTGTTGGGAACCAAAACGGCCCCTGGCTGACCACCACCACCTGGCTCTGAGCTCTGTGAGAAACTTCCTGTTTGGCAATCACAATCATCTTCCCTGGCCCCAAAGTAGATTACAAATAGTAACTCACATCCTCTAAGAAAAGGTCAAAACATCCGCAGAATGTTACAGGGCACAGGCCATGTAGATCTTGTACTCCCTCCTCCCTTGCCCTCCCCTCGTGAAACTGTGGCTTTAAAAATGAAACACTGCCTTTAGTAAAAGGCTCTTGACAAACAATGTTTCCTTGAGTCCTGTGTCTCTTTCTCTCCCCCATTCTTAGTGCAGGTCTCGACCTTCCTCGAAGTCCCAGAATAACTTAGGCCCACCGGTCGGGTCATAAGGGAATTAATTGTGCAACATATAAACTATCAGTAAATATATTAAAAGCATCATTTACAGACTGAAAAACATTCAATACTGCTGTCAGCTCTGCTAACTGAGCTGAGAGGCCAGGAGTTTCTATGACTACCTGTTGATTATTCATAAGATATCCAGCTCGCCCTTTAGAGGAGCCGTCAGTAAAAATCAAAATAGCATTATACAAAGGCTGTAAAGAGGTTATATTAGGAAATATTGCCTTATGTACATTTAAAAATTGTACCAGCCTATCTTGAGGATAATGATTATCTATAGTTCCTATAAATCCTATTTGAACAAGCAGCCAACCTGTACTGTGCTGCTTCAGCCACGTATCTTGATCTATACTATAAGGCTGGACAATGATGTCTGGCTCTTTGCAAAAAGAATTTAGTGTCTGCTTCCTTCCAAGTATGATCATCTGAGCTACTGCTTCATAATATGGCAGAATATTTAGGAGATATCCTCAAATGTATCCACATTAGAGGAGCCCTTTGCCACAACAATCCTGTAGGCATGTGAATCGTATTAAAAATTAACAGATGAGGCCGGGCGTGGTGGCGCACGCCTTTAATCCCAGCACTCGGGAGGCAGAGGCAGGCGGATTTCTGAGTTCGAGGCCAGCCTGGTCTACCAAGTGAGTTCCAGGACAGCCAGGGCTATACAGAGAAACCCTGTCTCGAAAAAAACCAAAAAAAAAAAAAATTTAACAGATGTAAAGGCAAAGAGTAATCTATATAAGTAACAAATTCTTCTTCAAAAGCATTTTCCACTTGTTGTAAGGCCAGCAATCCTGAGGTTAAAGATCTAGGGGAGGTAGGGTCAGAATTCCATTTACGAATATCAAATAAAGGTTTCAATTCCCCTGTAATAAGCTTTAAATAGGGGCAAAGCCAATTAATATCACCTAACAATCTTTGAAAATCATTTAAAAATTTTAAGCTGTCCCTGCGAATAACTATCTTCTGGGGGAAAACAGTTTGATCTGTGAGTCTAAGACCCAAGTAATTATAAGGATCCTGAGTCTGTACCTTCTCAGGTGTTATCTGTAGTCCTTTATCAGCTAAAGCCTGTTGTAAATCTCTATAACATAAAAGCAAGTCCTGGGGGTCTTTTCCTGCCATTAAGACATCATCTGTGTAATGAATGATGTAAATCATAGGTCATTGTTGTCTCACAGGCTGAATGGCTTGTGCCACAAACTTTTGACGTAAGATAGGACTATTAGCCATGCCCTGTGGGAAAACTGTCCATTGAGATCTCTTCATAGACTCTTTAAAATTAATAGAAAGAATACTGAAAGCAAATCTTTCACAATCCTCAGGATGCAAAGGAATAGTAAAGATCTCTCAAATCTACCACAATTTTATAATATCCTTTGGAATGGCTACCGGAGATGGAAGCCCAGGTTGTAAAGCTCCCATGGTTCACTAACCTTTCTTAGATCTTGTAACAATCTCCATTTACCAGATTTTTTTTCTTGATAACAAATATTGGAGTATTCCAAGGAGACTGAGATTCTACTAAATGTCCTGCCTCTAATTGCTCCTGCACTAGCGAAGAGGTGGCTTCTATTTTCTCTTTAGGTAAAGACCACTGATCAACCCACACCGGAATATCATTAAGCCATTGAATTTTATCAGCATGGGATGCAGGCAAGATAGTGGCCATTACTGAAAATACCCCAAGCCTCTTGTGTTACAATGAGGTTTAGGACCTTCAAAAGTCTTAATACCTTGTCCTTACTTTCCTAGCACCTGACCAGGCAAAAATCCTTGTCCTAGCATCTGCTTAGTCACTGCCTCATTAGGACTGCACATTATAATGCCCATCTGTGACAAGAGATCTCTTCCCCATAGGGTAACGAGCAAATTTGACATAACATAAGGCTAAATTTGTCCTAAATTGCCCTCCTCATCTCTCCAGGTTAGCAGTTTAGAGCTTTGTTTTGGGTTATTGGCATAACCAATTCCTTGGATGTGAGTAAGCATATCAGACAAAGGCCAAGTTGAAGGCCAATCTTGTCCTCTAATAATTGTTACATCAGCTCCAGTATCTATTAATCCTTCAAAACTTTTTCCTTCAATTATCAATTAAAGGTTAGGTCTCTGATTAGTAATAGATTAAACCCAATACACATCAGAGGAACCAAAGCCACTTTGTCCTCTCTCATTCTTAACAAATCTGGACGGTAGCGGATTTTTAGCAAAGGAACTAAAATAAGTTGACCAATTCTTTGATTAGCAGGTACACTTATAATACCATGAGGGGAAGCAGCCATGGTTTTAATTTCTCCCTCATAATCATTATCTATAACACCTGGATCTATCTGCAGTCCTTTTACAATAGAACTGCTTTGTCCTAAAAGAAATCCACACGTTTCTGCAGGTAGAGGTCCAAAAACTCCTATAGTCAAAGTTTGAACTTCCATTTCTGAGGTTAATACTGTGTGGGTGGTGGAACAGAGGTCCAATCCTGCACTTCCTGGGGTTGCCCTGACAAGTTCAAAAACGGATTTCTTTGGCTGGGCAGCAGCTTCATGGCCCCATAAGCTGCCTGCTGTGGGTATCTCGGGGCCTGAGCCTGGCCCCTCTTCTTCTCGTTTCCCGGCAACAGACGGCCCTGAATGCCTGTCTTGGATTTACATTCCCTAGACCAATGGTTGCCCTACCTGCATCGAGGACAAACTCCTGGAGCACGACCTGTTTGCCCACTCTCGGCACCTCTATTCTTAGGACAATCATTTTTAAAATGACCCAAACTTCCACACTTAAAACATGCGTTATTCCCTCATTTCTGTGCAAGCATTGCTTGTATGGTGGTTCCTTGTAAAGCAGCGGCCAAGGCCAGACCCTGATTATATGATGGCTCAATCTCTGCACAAAGATGGATATATCTGGCTAAGTCTGTCTGTCCTTTGTGCGGCTGAATAGCAGCGTGACACACTGCGTTAGCATTCTCATAAGCCAATTGCATAATGAAAGGAATTCCCGTTTGAGAATCTCCAAGAATTCTACTAGCTGCTTTTAATAGCCTATCCACAAAGTCCTGGTAAAGCTCACCACGACCCTGGTGAATGCTAGCTAAACTTCCACCAAGATCCCCTTTAGTTGGTAACTGATTCCAAGCATGGCGGACAGCCATAGCAACCTAAGCTTACACTCCAACAGGAAAACCAATCTGATTAGCATTGCCTTCATATTGACCTTCTCCTAAAAGCATGTTAACATCTCAGTCTGGATTACCTGTCTGAGCATTCAAAGTGGCAGGTTTCTTACTGGCTTCTCGCCATTCAGAATTCCAAAGTAAGAAATCTCCTGACAGAGTAGCCTTACATAGAGTCTTCCAATCTTGGGGGTTAAGTGTGACTCCATGACAGTATCCAATAATGCTTGTGTAAAAGGAGCTGTAGGACCATATTGTGCAACAGCTGATTTTAACTCCTTTATCACCTTGAACTCCAAAGTCTGGTATTGTCTGACTCTATTATCTTGCTGGTCAATTATCTCAACTATAGGAAAGGCTAACACATCAGAAGTATCTTGCCCTTTCCCACAAGCCTGACTCACAGCTCTTTCTAGCAGAGATTGGTACATTTCAGAATAGCTGTTCTTCCCTGTATTTGACACCCTTTTAAACTCCTGAAGCACATTAGTCAATTTCTGCAACTTGATTTCAAACTCTAATTTACTTAGTTGCATGTCCATTTGAGTACCATCTCCTATAGTGGAGGCCATAGGTGGAGCGGGAGGTTCGCAAGGAGGCCAATCCTCACCAAAATATTTGGTGGCTCCTTTATCTGAATGATCTTCTTTGTCTAATGTTAGCTCATCATTAGAATCTCTATATCTTTCTAATTTAGGGTTGAGAGGGCTCTCTTCTGAGAAATTCCTCTCTGGCAGGCATTCTTCCTGAGATTCTTCAAGCTCTGCCTGGGTACTATCTGACACCTGTGAGGTCTCTTTATCAATAGCATCTTTTATGAGCACCCAAAGGCAGAGGGTGAAATTACCTGCCTAGGTGTTTCTTAGAGCTTCTCCTATTCTCTCCCAGGTTCTCTTATCTAAAGTTTTTTTCTTTTCTGAACCATGGGCAGCAAGAATCTATCTGATCTGAGAAATCTTCTAACAAATGTTTTTCAAACCCTACTCCTCTTGCCTGAAGCAGCTCTTGAAGGCTGCGAACAAATGCCTGTTTAGAATTTTCTGATCCCATTTTCCGCTGACCACCCCTAAGTGGAATCAGCGCAGGATCAACACTGTTCCAACTTAGCCCAAATCCTATCGCACCTACAGCAACAAATTTAAAAAGATGAAGTTTAAGGCCAGTGCTGGCTTGAATACCTGTTGCTTACTGTACCCGATACGATCTTGTTCTTCCTTTCTCGTGGAGCTCCACATAAGACAACATTCCCTCAGTCTGTCCCTCCGTTTTCAGGCCCCGAGTTCTGGGTGCCACCTATGGCCTCCTGCAGCCACGTGAACTGGGTTCCCCTGAAAGGCCAGCTGGGGCTGAAAAAGATCAGAAGGCGAGAAAAGAACGAGGCCAAGACAAACCTTTCTTTTTTAAAATTTTTTATTTTTTTCATCCAAGTTAATCTTTCCCCCCCCCTTTTTTTATTAGATACTTTATTTACATTTCAAATGCTATCCCAAAAGTTCCCCATACCCTCCCCTCAGAATTCAGAAATCCGCCTGCCTCTGCCTCCCGGTGGCCTCTGAAGTTTACTGAGGGTCCGTGCTTATAAAGAGGGTAGGCCCATCCTCTGTCAATCCCTTCTTGGTGTCTCCAGAACATCTCAAGGACCGTTCAGCAGGAAGCAGAGTCTTGAAGAGCAGCTAGAGACATCAAGGTCAGAAGGCTCTACCGTAGGTAATCTCCTTCTTAGTGCTGGCAAGGTCAAAGTCTGGATCAGCCTTCTTCAAGGCTGAGGGAGGCTACAGCCACACAGGAAGACCTTCTGATGAGATTAGGTGGGGCTCATTAGGAGAAAGCCTGTCCCATCATTCAAGCACAGCAGGCCTTGATGAACAGAGACAGCCTATGGTTTTAGAGCTTTATTGTAGAAAGGCAGGGGGAAAGAGAGAAGGTGGAAAGAGAGACCAAGACTGGCCATGGCCATGTGGAGAGAGGGAGAAAGGGAAAGAGATAAAGAGAGAGTAAGAAAAGTGAAGGCTTAGAGAGAGAGAGGGGGGCTTAGAGAGTGAGAAGGAGCCAAACAGTCCCTCTTATACTGGGCTTGTTATCTTAACTGGGATGAGTCTAGCCTGAAGGTCAGAAGCTTGGGACATCATTGTGTATGTGACTGCTAGCCGCATGCTTCTCTTGTGGGGGCTGTGGGGGCAATAACTTTGACAGGAGCCAGGGGTCCAGGAGACATGAGGGAACGCCTTCCATCTCATGTAGGTGAAAATTATCACCACCGGGTTTCACCAGGGTTCCACACCTCAGCTTAACTGGAGACCAAGCTGTCTGTGCATAGCCCATTGCCCCACAGGAGGGAGCAGGGCTGTCATGGGCTTTTGAAACCTCAAAATCAACCCTCAGTGACACACCTCCTAATCCTTCTCAAACAGTTCTAGTAACTGGAGACCAAGCATTCAAACATATGAGCCTGTGGGAACCATTTTCATTTAAACCACCACAGCATGTCTAATCAATGTGCCTGTTTGAATGTGTGAGTTACTCAAGGAAGAAATTCTAGGAAATGCCTGACACCTGCTCAGGCCTTCAGGGCTTCTACTACCCCTGCTTTCTTCACTCCCTGAAGTAGGCAGTTTGAAAACTCAGGAGAACAGCATGTTAGGAGGATTCTAGTAAGAGACAGGTGGATTTCTGAGATCAAGGACAGCCTGGTCTACAGAGTGAATTCCAGGACAGCCAGGGCTACACAGAGAAACCCTGTCTCAGAAAAAAAAAAAAAAGAAAAAGAAAAAGAAAAGGATTCTAGTAACCTCCCTCAGGGCTTTGGATTTTCAGATCTTTCTCCAAAGCTATGGATGTGTTTGTAGATCATTCACAACTCATCCGAGACTCTCTGCCTCAGTCAAGGCACCCTGGATAGAGATACTTATCAAAACTCTGGTAGTCGTCATCCCCAGGCAAGGCACACTCTTCCAGTACTGTGTCTATGTTGAAGGGCATAGAAGCCCAGGGAGGTTGGGAATGTCCCAGGCAGATTTGGTCCACCTCCAAAAGCTGAGAATCAGATGTACCAGCTTCCTCTGGCTTTTTTGCTCCAAAATTCTTCTGTGACTCCTGGTCATTGTTGTCTGAGCTCTTGGGATTCAGCAGATGACCACAGTCAACTGTGGGTGTTGGGATCTGGTCGTCTTTCAGGAATTGGGTCTGCTTGCTTGGTGCCCCTCTTGCTAGTGTGGCCTTGTTAGACAATGCTCTTCTCCTCGGCTTGGCCTTGCTAGATGCTTTTCTCCTTCCCTTGGCCTGGTTGGATGATGCTTCACTCACTGGCATGGTCTGGTTGGATGATGCTTCACTCACTGGCATGGCCTGGTTGATTGATGCTTCACTCGTTGGCATGGCCTGGTTGATTGATGCTTCGGCCTGATTGATTGATGCTTCACTCATTGATGTGGCCTTGTTGGATGACGCTTCACTCATTGGCATGGCCTGGTTGATTGATGCTTCACTAGTTGGCATGGCCTGGTTGATTGATGCTTCACTCACTGGCATGGCCTGGTTGGATGATGCTCTTCTCCTTAGTTTGGCCTGGTTCATCAATGCTTCACTCACTAGTGTGGCCTGGTTGAACCATGCTCCATGCACTGGCATGGCCTGGTTCATCAATGCTCTGTTCACTGGCATGGTCTGGATGATTGATGCTTCACTCACTGGCATGGCCTGGTTGGATGATGCTTCACTCACTGGCATGGCCTGGTTGGATGATGCTTCACTCACTGGCATGGCCTGGTTGATTGATGCTTCACTCATTGATGTGGCCTGGTTGGATGATGCTCTTCTTTGCTTGGTCTGATTGAATGTTGCTTTTCTCACTGGTGGGTTCTGGTTGGATGATGCTCTTCTCCTTAGCTTGGCCTGTTTGATCGATGCTTCACTCTCTGGCATGGCCTGGTTGGATGATGTTCCTATCATTGGCATGGCCTGGTTGAACGATCTTCTTTTCACTGATGTGGCTTGGTTGGATAATGGTTCTCTCACTGGCATGGCCTGGTTAAACCATGCTTCACTCACTGGCATGGCCTGGTTGGATGATGTTCCTATCACTGGCAAGGCCTGGTTCATCGATGTTCCATGTACTGGCGTGGCCTGGTTGAACCATGCTCCACTCGCTGGCATGGCCTGGTTGGATGATGTTCCTATCACTGACGTGGTCTGGTTCATCAATGCTTCACTCACTGGCATGGCCTGGTTCATCGATGTTCCATGCACTGGCATGGCCTGGTTGAACCATGCTCCGATCACTGGCATGGCCTGGTTGCTTGATGCTTCACTCACTGGCATGGCCTGGTTGGATGATGTTCTTCTCCTTAGTTTGGCCTGGTTCATCAATGCTTCACTCACTAGTGTGGCCTGGTTGAACCATGCTCCATGCCCTGGCATGGCCTGGTTCATCAATGCTCTGTTCACTAGCATGGCCTGGTTGGATGATGCTTCACTCACTAGCATGGCCTGGTTGGATGATGCTTCACTCACTGGCATGGCCTGGTTGGATGATGCTTCACTCACTGGCATGGCCTGGTTGGATGATGTTCCTATCACTGGCATGGCCTGGTTGAACGATGTTCTTCTCACTGATGTGGCTTGGTTGGATAATGGTTCTCTCACTGGCATGGCCTGGTTAAACCATGCTTCACTCTCTGGCATGGCCTTGTTGGATGATGTTCCTATCACTGGCAAGGCCTGGTTCTTCAATGCTTCACTCACTGGCAAGGCCTGGTTGGATGATGCTCTTCTTTGCTTGGTCTGATTGAATGTTGCTTTTCTCACTGGTGGGTTCTGGTTGGATGACGCTCTTCTCCTTAGTTTGGCCTGGTTGATCAATGCTTCACTCTCTGGCATGGCCTGGTTGGAGGATATTCCTATCACTGGCGTGGTCTGGTTGGAGGATGTTCCTATCACTGGCGTGGCCTGGTTGGAGGATGTTCCTATCACTGGCATGGCCTGGTTGGAGGATGTTCCTATCACTGGCGTGGTCTGGTTGGAGGGCATTCCTATCACTGGCGTGGCCTGGTTCATCAATGCTTCAATCACTGGTGTGGCCTGGTTGAACCATGCTCCATGCACTGGCATGGCCTGGTTCATCAATGCTCTGTTCACTGGCATGGCCTGCTTGAACTTTGCTCCACTCGCTGGCGTGGCCTGATTGAACCATGCTTCGTTCACTGGTGTGACCTGGTTCATCGATGCTCCATTCAGTGGTGTGGCCTGGTTGAACCATGCACCACTCACTGCTGTGGCCTGGCTGGATCCTACCAGAAACAAACTCCACTAAATAAATATATGTGTATATATATATATATATATATATATATATATATATATATATATATATATAAATTTGAGACAGGGTTTCTCTGTGTAGCCCAGGCTATCCTAGAACTCAGTCTGTATACTAGGTGGGGCTCAAGACTCACAGAGATCTGCCTGCCTCTTCCTCTTGGATACTGGGATTAAAGGCATATGCCACCATGAAGGGTTTTTTTTTATTTTAATTGTTATTTTTAATTATGTTCCTGTGCACATGAGTACAGTGCCTACGGAGACCAAAAGAGAGTATTAGATCCCCTCTAGCTGGTGTTACAGGTGGCTGTGAGCCACCATGTAGGTCCTGGGAATTGAACCCACTCCTTTGGCAAGAGCAGCCAGTACTCCTAACCACTGAGCCATCTCTCCTGCCCCAGCAATTTATCTTTTCTTCATTTACTTTTTGAGACCAGGCCAGCAGTGTCTGTGCCACAGATGTGACCCAGGGCTTTGTGCATCAGCGTGATCAGGTCTACCAACTGACCTCCATCACCATTGCCCTGAGAGCAGGATAAGGAAGGAGTGAACCCAGAGGAAATGCACTCTCTCCAGGTGAGGGACAAGCTACTTCCTAATCTCCTCATATTTATCTATTATGTTCTCTCTAGACTCCTCATTCTGAATCCAGGAAGGTAGATGGTGTAAGACTCTCATCTGTGGCTGGAACAGGCAGACTGCTCCAACCTGAGATCACAAGACACTAAGGAAAGACAGCTCTGGACTACCAAGGACACATTCTCAGCCATGTGTGGTGGCACACAACTTTGAGCTCATCACTTGGAAGGTGGAGATGGTCAGGAGGTCAAAGTCATCTTCAGCTATATAAGTTTGAGGCCTGGCTGGGCAAAATATGACCCTGTCTCAAATAAAATAAAATAAACAGTAAAAAAACAAAACAAAACTCAATCTCAGGAGCACTGTTTTCTCAACACTACACACAGGAGAATATAGGAGTCAACTCCTTTTAGAAATGGTCCTAGTGCACACGTCTTTAATCCTAGCACTTGGGAGGCAGAGACAGGCAGATTCTGAGTTCAAGGCCAGTCTGGTCTACAGAGTGAGTTCCAGGACAGCCAGGGCTACACAGTGAGATCCTGTCTTGATAAAAACAAAAAGAAAGGGGCGGAGTGGGGGTAGGGTTCCTATTTAACCCTGCGGGTCCAGGGGTCAGAAAGGCTTGGACTCATGTGCAGATCTTGTATTTATAATCCTCTAAGGGAGTCTTAGTGTATCTCAGGAAAGTGCGTAACCATGAAAATAAAACCACCCAACGTCTAGCCTACATTCCTAAACAATACCACTGTCAATAAACAGGAAATGTTAGGTAAAAGTGCCTTTTAGTGGGTTGGAGAGATGGCTTAGCAGTTAAGAGTACTGACTGCTCTTCCAGAAATCCTGAGTTCACTTCCCAGCAACCACATGGGGGCTCACAAACATCTGTAATGAGAGCTGATGCCCTCTTCTGGTGTGTCTGAAAACAACAGTGTACTCACATACATTAAATATTTTTTTAAGTATTTTTACAAAAAAAAAAAAGGAGTGTCTGTATTCCAGTCAAAGGGATTAAAGGTGTGTGTTAAAGGCTGAGACACACCCTAACTACCAGAATACCCTGACATACTGTTAAAAACTTTGAAAGCAAGGCATGGGGAGGACCCTGTTCCTTTAATCCAGCATTCAGGAGGCAGAGGCACCTGTAACTCTGTAAATCTGAGGCCAGCCTAATCTACATAGCAAGTTCCAGGACAGCCAAAGCTATACAGTGAGAGCCTGTCTCAAGAATAAAGTAATATCAATGTTCTATTGAAAGTCAGACATGGGGCATATGCCTGTAACCCAGCACTTTGGGAGCTGGAGACAGGGAAATACGGAGATCAAGACTAGTCTTAGATATGTGCTGTCCTTTCAGAACGAAAGAGCTGTAACTGGAGAGATGCCCTGGTGGTTAAGAAAGAGCACTGGCTTTTGCAGAGGGCGTCCACTCCCAGCATGACCCACCTGCAACTCGGGCTCCACAGACTTAGTGGCAGCATACTTATTCACAATCTGGACCCTTGTATTCTTAGATATCCCAATGTGGGCCGAGCACGGTGAGATATGCCAGGAGCCATAGCATTTGAGAGGCTGAGACAGGCACATCAAGAGGAGTATATGACGGGGAATCAAGAGAAAAAGTTTACAACACCCTAGCCATTGGAAAGCTACAATAGAAGGATGCAAATACAAAGCACACTAGAAGGATGGAGAGATGACTTCACAGTGGTCAACAGTACTTGCTGCCCTTGTAGAGGACCAGAATTCAGTTTCCAGCCCTGACACTGGATGACTTATACTGCCTCCCTTTCTCCAGTCTCCCTGGGTACCTATGCATGCTCACACGCACACGCACAGAGGCACACACACACTCACACACACTTATACAGACACATTTATTAACATAGTTAATAATAATAATAATAATAATAATAAAAAAGGAGGTCTGGAGTGAGGCACACACTCTGCCAACTGAGATATTGCTGCTCTTGCAGAGGACCCGTTTGGCTTCCAGCACCAACAAGATGGCTCAAAACCATCCCTAACTCCCAGTGTAGTATGTGCTGCCCTCTTCTGACCTCCCTGAGTCCTTCACATCTGTAGTGCCCAGGCAGAGGTACAGGCAAACACTTAGAATCTTGGTTGTCAACTTGACCATATTTGGAATTTTTAACTAAAACCCAAGCAGCTGGGTATACCTTCGAGAGTTGATTTTTTTTTTTTGCTAGATTATTAGAGATATTAAAATCCACCCTAAGTCCAAATCCTTTGAGGTTAGAAAACCCATCCTGGCCAGGTAGTAGTGGTACAAGCCTTTAATTCCCTCACTCTGGAGGCAGAGGCAAACAGAACTTTTTTTTTTTTTTTTTTTTTTTTGGTTTTTTGAGACAGGGTTTCTCTGTATAGTCCTGGCTGTCCTGGAACTCACTCTGTAGACCAGGCTGGCCTCGAACTCAGAAATCCGCCTGCTTCTGCCTCCCGAGTGCTGGGATTAAAGGTGTGTGCCACCACACCCGGCTCAAGCAGAACTTTTTGAGCGCTATGCGACTACTCACTGTAGTCCTTGCTGACCTGGAACTCACAAAGCACAGGAATTAAAACGTTGGGAACAAGCAAAAGAAACTATTTTTAGTACTGCTATTCTATCACAGGGAGAAACTAGACTCACAGTTCCAGGCCCCAGGGGACCTGGAGACATCCCAATGGCTGAACAGCTCTGGTTGTAAGGAAACAGTTGTCTAAGTCCAGACATCTCAGGGACAACTTGTAAGGACACAGTTGTCTGACTGCAGACATCTCAAGGACAACTCCTCCATCTTGCTTGGCAAGGTCAAGCAAGTTCACGTTCCCAGGCCCAGGAATGTACTCCTATCCTGATTAACGGAAACTCCCTACCTCAACTCTTCATGCCAAAATGTGACTGGATAGTGCTATAGCCCACTCCGCTCTTCCTTGCTTTATGGTCTTATCCTTTATATACGCTGTGCAATGTCCCTTCAGGGGTGTACTTCAGCTCCCGAGCCTGTTCCTCGGCTCTGATCAATCAGTAGTGGCTTGATTACAATAACTTTTTGTCATTTATGTTGGATTTAAGCAGACCCCAAAACAAAAAGCGTGTGTGACACCACACCTAGCTGATAATCTTTGAAAGGAAGGAAGGAAGGAAGGGAGGGAGGGAGGGAGGGAGGGAGGGAGGGAGGGAAAGGTGTGAGGATTATGGGAGACCGTTACTCACACACTATCAGTGAACATGTAAATTAGTGTAGCCACTATAGAAACCAATATGGAAACTCCTCAGAACATGAAAATTAGAATTACCATATGATTCAATTGTACCATTCCTCAGCATATACCCAGAAGGATCTAAATCAGAATGCCAGAGAGCTACCCGGACACCTGTGATGACTGTGGCCACACTCACAGTAGCCAAGAGATAGTATCAGCCAAGATGTCTATGGATGAATCATTGGATGAAGAAAACAAGGTCTAAGTCGCTGGGAAGTTGTTTTCAGTGACAAGAGGGAACTGTCATGTGCAAATAACTGTTAACGTAGGTAAACCAGACTCACAAAAACACCCCATTCCTTTCCTCTGAGAGCTAAACTTAAAAATTAGAGTGAATAAGCAGGCTACATTGGCACCGTGCCTTTAATCCCAGCACTCAGGAAGCAGAGGCAGACGGATCTCTAAGAATTTGAGGCCAACCTCAAACAGAACAAGTTCCAGGATACTCAGGGCTACATAGAGATCCTGTTTTCCTGATTCCCCCCCCCCCAAAAAAAAGAGAAAGAAGAGAGAAGGAAGGAGCCAGGCAGTGGTCGAACTAAGTGTCTTAGTTCCAGTACTTGGGAAGCAGAGGCAGGCAGCCTGGTCTATATGGTGAGTTCCAGGACAGCCAGGGCTACAGAGAAACCCTGCCAGACAGGGGAAGGAAGTTCAGAAGGAGAGAGAAAAGGAAGAAAAAAGAGGTGGGGGTGACTTGGAGGCCACAGTGGGGAGTAAATATTATCTAACATGTATGTAAATATGAAACTCGTTATTTTGTACAACTAATATATACCAATGGATATCATAATAGTTTTTAAAATTAAAGTGCAGGAGATAGAGAGATAAATATGTTTGTTTGCTTGTTTGTTTGTTTGTTTGGGGGGGTCGAATTTTTGTATAGCCCTGGCTATCCCCAAACTAGCTCTGTAGACCAGGCTGGTCTTGAACTCAGAGCTCCTGTGTCTGCCTCCAGAGGGCTGGGATTAAGGGCATGTACCACCACTGCCTGGCTAAATGTATTTTTTTTAAATAAAATGTATTTTTAAAATATTTTGGGGGACTGTAGAGATGGATCTGTGGCTCAAAGCCCTTGCTGCTCTTACAGAAAAAGCCAGTTCCGTCCCCAACACCCACACCAGCTGATTCCAACCTTTAACTCATAGATTGCATTCTGTTCTTGCAAATATAATTCCAGTTTGCGTCCCAGAAACCACGACCTCTGTCTCAGGGATCTCTAACCCTCTCCTGATCAATTGTACCTGATCGAGTGTCTCCAGGTACACTCGAAATCACCCACCCACAGACAAGTACCTGTAATTAATTAAAATGTTGAACAGATTGCTGGCCCGTGGCTCAGCAGTAGAATCCTTGCTTAGCCCAGGTGATACCGTGGGTTCTAGCCTCAGAGAGCAGAAGAAACAGAAGAAGACAACATGGTACCAGAACTTAGGAAGGATGGGGAGAACGGAGTCTGTAGCCCTGATTGAATCGGGCTATGGCACTCCAAGAGAAGTTGTATACCTCCCATCTTAGAGCAGCCACAACCATCGGTCCCAACCCACTCCCACCCCACCTCCACCCCATCCCCACTCAGCTTACGCACTTTGCTCACGTGACATTGAATCCCACTGAGCAGCAGATTTCTCGACCAGTCCGAACACTTCGAGGGTCTCCCGAAGACTGAGCTCTCAGCGATGCAGGACTTGGAAATTTAAATAAAATCACACCTACATCATCAGTCCACGCCCAAGCCCTCCCTAATCCAAGAGGGATAATCCTCTCCTGTGGCAACTCTGCAGAACCCATTTTGACTTGAGTTTTCATGGAGGACAATGGGAGGCGGGAAGGTGTTTAAGCTCCAGATTCATCCCTCCACTCGAGATAGTCACAAAAGCAAAAGACAGCATGGTGGCCGGTGATCGCTGCACTGTGGATGTTGAATGGGGAAACTTAAATTCCAAGCTACTGAATAAGCCTGGGCTCTATGCTGTGATGCTGTCCCTAGATAATTTTCTTAAATTAAGAGCCAGGTCTGGGCCGGGCGTGGTGGCGCACGCCTTTAATCCCAGCACTTGGGAGGCAGAGGCAGGTTGATTTCTGAGTTAGAGGCCAGCCTGGTCTACAAAGTGAGTTCCAGTACAGCCAGAGCTATACAGAGAAACCCTGTCTCAAAAAAAAAAAAAAAAAAAAAAAAAGCCAGGTCTGGCAGTACACCCCTGTAATCCCAACACCTGGGAGGCAGAGGCAAATACTTCTCTGCTTGTTCCAACAGGGTTATATGGAGATGCACTGTTCAAAAAAAAAAAAAAATGGTCAAGGGCTGGAGAGCTGGCTCAGAGGTTAAGAGCACTGACTGCTCTTCCAGAGGTCCTGAGTTCAATTGTGGCTCACAAATATGTGTAATGGGATTTGATGTGTTCTAGTGTGTCTGAAGAGAGAGACAATGTATTTATATAAATAAATAAATAAATAAATAAATAAATAAATAAATAAATCTTTAAAAAAACTAACAAAAAAATCCAAGTTTAAAATATCAGTTTTTGGAGCAGAGACTGAAGGAAGGGTCTGCCCCACCTGGGGATCCATCCTGTCTGCAGACACTGTTACTGACTCTGTTGCCATTGCCAGGAGGTGCTTGCTGACCGGAACCTGGTGTGGCTGCTCCCAGTGCTTCCACAGACTAGACCATCAACCAAGGCGTATACAGGGAAACAGGGCGTGGTGGCGCACGCCTTTAATCCCAGCACTCAGGAGGCAGAGGCAGGCAGATTTCTGAGTTCGAGGCCAGCCTGGTCTACAGAGTGAGTTCCAGGACAGCCAGGGCTATACAGAGAAACCCTGTCTCAAAAAAAAAATCAATAAATATAAATAAAAAGTAAAAAATTTTAAAAAAAAGTAAACGGGCCAGGCGTGGTGGCTCACGCCTTTAATCCCAGCACTAGGGAGGCAGAGGCAAGTGGATTTCTGAGTTCGAGGCCAGCCTGGTCTACAAAGTGAGTTCCAGGACAGCCAGGGCTATACAGAGAAACCCTGTCTCGAAAAAACAAAAAAACAAAAACAAAAAGTAAATGAATGGAATGATTAATAAAAAATTAAATAAAATAAGTAAAATAAATGTTTTTTAAGAGAACTACAAAGCAAACTTGGACCTACCAACGGTTAAGGACTGGTAAGGGTGTTTTTTGTAAGTGTCTGGCCTTGTACAACTCTAATGGAATTGTTGTTTATTTAAGACAATAGGTCACGAAGTTAGTTCTTGTTTCGGATGCTGTAAAGAGAATCTTGTTTTGCTGGAGATAACCAGGACACCTGAAAGGCCTCTGTGTGCAAAACAGGATGCAGCTTTATGTTCATTGCTTTTATAAGCCCCTGACCTATGTGGCTGCAAGCTACACCTGGAGAACCCCCAGTCTGAGTCTAGAGAATAGACCAGTATCTGAATAAAAGTCTCTTTATTAAAATATAGTCATGGTCACACTGGTGACTCTCTGGACCCCAGGCCACTTCTTGGGAGCATTCTCAGGTGCAGTCCAGGTGCCAGGTGCCAGTCAGCCATGAAATCAGTATCTTCATAAAAGTTTCTTCTTTGTTCAAATATATTCATGCTCAGACTGCTAAATCTCTGAATGACCCCCATACCCATAACACTTCGAACAATATCTACCCACGTCACCTCATTAATAAATAGAAGAAAAAGAATCAGCCTTTGTTAGCTTAGGGAAAGGAGCTGACCCATAGTTACCCTCCAAGTTTATGAGAAAAACGGGCCTCGTGACCATGTTTGGGCCTTGAACTGGGAATTATTGGAAAGAACAGTATATTTTAAAATGGCTCAACATGACCTTAAGGAAAAGGAGAGTCTGGGGAGGAACTTCTTTCTGAGTGAGAAAAGAGGGACATGAGTCAACCGCTAACACCCTGAGTCTGAGCGGTCCTCAGTGCACCGTCATCAGAGGCTCACTCCAGCTCGAGGGAATCCAGCGCCCTCTTGTGGCCATCATGGGCACAGCATGCATGTGGTGCACATACAAACACTTGGGCACACACAGAGATAAAATTCCAAAGTAATTATGTTTTAGAATGTGATTATTTATTTGTGTGTCTGTGTGTGAGTGTGCACTTGTGCACACTCACACACACACACACGCACACACATGCTTGAGTATTGGACCTCCTGGAACTAAAGTTACAGGTAGGTGTAAGCTGCCTGAACAACATATACTCCTGCCAAGGCATCTCTCTCACCTTAAAAAAAAATAATGTTTTTAAAAGTGAAAATAGGAGAGAGAGAGAGAGAGAGAGAGAGAGAGAGAGAGAGAGAATGGGGAGGGGTGTTGAGAGAAGAACCTTCCGAGAAATCACCTAGGGAAATAGCTGGCTTTTTTAAGTTTTGAGGGGTCTACTAGGAGGTTTTTTTTACCATGTGACTTAGTTCAACATAGTATACACAACAAGAAACATGGGGGAGCCAGGCATCACAAATTAAGAGCTGTTGGCCACAGGAAGGTTGCTTCTTAATTCTGTACCAGGGAGAGACTAGAGAAGAGTGTGACCTGGTTTCTTCACGTTGTAGGGTCTGGTTGCTTCATACACAGGCATCTTAAAGGGGCATTATGATCTGCCACCTACATGGTCCTGGGGATGAACCAAATCACAGTTCCAAGAAAATTCAACCTGGGGAGCCAATGAGTTTACTGGGCTTATTTACAGGGTGTGTGTGGACGAGGGGCTGCTGCAGGAGCCTGCGGATCCCAAAGCTGCAGTAATGTGAAGCCCCACTTAGCTGGATGATGGCTTCCCCCAATCTCCGTGGACTGAGTTCACTCACACTGACTTCATACTGTTACTCCAGGGGCCACCCACAATTAGGGCACAACAGCAGAATGTGTGGAAGGATCAGGTGCCAATTCAGGTGAAAGTCTGACTTTCCCTAACCCCTTCTTCTCTGAGGAAGCCTCCACATTGTTAACAGGTCTACTCCTGTGGTCTCTGACCCTAGAGGTCTCCTGTAAACCTGCACTGCTCATCTGATGAAGATGTTTGGAAGACTGGCTTCTATAACACGTGTGGATATCCACTTGAAGACTCATCTGTCAGATCATCCCTTCACCCACTGAAGGTCGTGGTACCTTATCAAAATCAGCTAACGAGGAGCTGGAGAGATGGCTCAGTGACTAAGCGCTTCAGGAGATACAGTCCCTCTTCTGAGTCCATGGGCATCCACGGGCATGCCTTCTCTCTCTCTCTCTCTCTCTCTCTCTCTCTCTCTCTCTCTCTCTCTCTCACACACACACACACACACACACACACATGCTACATATATTAGAAACAACAGCAATTTTAAAGGGGGGGCGGGGGCAGTGAGTTGGCTCAGTGAGTAAAGGCCCTTGCTGCCAAGCCTGACAACCTGGATGCTGGGATTTGAGCTATCACACCCAGCTCCATTCCCTAAATGCATCTTTCTCTCAGCTGTTCTCCACTGGTGATGTTCAAATGTTATGTCTCAGATTAAAAGGTCTGAGAAACCAGACGAAGTGTCATTATATGCTTTCGTTTGTTTGTTTGTTTGTTTGTTTGTTTGAGTTGGTTGGTTGGTTGGTTGGTTGGGTTTTTGTTTGCTTGTTTTTGTTTTGTGTTTTTGCGACAGGGTTACTCTGTATAGTCTTGACTATCCTGGAACTCATTCTGGCCTCAAAACTCAGAGAATGGCCTGCCTCTGCCTCCTGAGTGCTGGGATTAAAAGCATACACCACCAGCCGGGCGTGGTGGCTCACGCCTTTAATCCCAGCACTCGGGAGGCAGAGGAAGGCAGATTTCTGAGTTCGAGGCCAGCCTGGTCTACAGAGTGAGTTCCAGGACAGCCAGGGCTATACAGAGAAACCCTGTCTCGAAAAAAACCAAAAAAAAAAAAAAAAAAAAAAAGCATACACCACCACTACCCGGTATGTGTTGCATGCTTTTTGGTTGGTTGGTTGGTTGGTTTTTCGAGACAGGGTTTCTCTGTGTAGCCCTGGCTGTCCTAGAGCTCACTCTGTAGACCAGGCTGGCCTCGAACTCAGAAATCTGCCTGCCTCTGCCTCTGCCTCCCAAGTGCTGGGATTAAAGGCGTGTGCCACCACTGCCCGGCTGTGTTGCATGCTTTTAATCCCCATACTCGGGAGGCAGAGGTAGTCATATCTGTGAGTCCAAAGCCAGCCTGTCAACATAGTGTGTTCCAGGAAAACCAAGGCTACCCTGTCTCAGAAACAATGTGTGTGTGTGTGTGTGTGTGTGTGTGTGTGTGTGTGTGTGTGTGTGTGTGTGTGTAGTGCACGGCGCGCACAGGCGCGTGCGTGAAGGTCAGAGGACAACCTGCAGTAAATTCTGCTCTGTGAGCTTGCCGCCCCACTCTCCCAATCGGGCTCCCGCTGGTGCTGTCCGTGGTTCTGACTGGCACTGCCTCTGAGCCTTTGCTTCCAATAGGCAAGGGCTGGACTGCTAGTTTAGCCCGTAAGAGATGCTGGTCTTGGGAGTATATGCTTGGTCTTGGGAGTCCTGAGCCAATACTGATCCTTTCAGAACTCACAACAGATCAGTACGGATATCACCAAAGTCGAACTTGGTGAACCAATGAGTTTTATTGGGGTTACTTAGAGGAGCAGAAACGACTTACAACAAGCTGTATCACCAAAGCTTGCCCCAGCATGAGTGACAGCTTACAAAGCTAAGAAGCTGGAGCACACCACACACCCTAAATAGGTTGGAGAGTGTCCTTCCAAGTGATTCAGTTGGTCTAACCCTCTTCCAGGAAGCTTAGCTGGTTTCTGCTTCTTCCAGGCAGCTGGTCTAGTCTAAGAGTCTTTGCAGCTTTTCTTGTCTGAGAGTGACTCTCGGCAGCTTGGCTTGTTTACTTTGGGAAGGAGAGGCCTAGTGAATCTGGTCAGTTTCAGGGACTTCCTGAAGCCATTTTGAGATATTTGCCTTCTTGCTTAAGGAGCTTCCCTGCAGACTGCAATGTTTTCCTCTCAGAGAAAACTGTTACACAACTTGTTCTCCACTGAGCTGCTGCCACCCGAGCCCCTTTCATACTATTTCTACAGTTTACATGAATACCTCTCTTATATTTTTGGTTGTGAGCCTAGCCTTTAACGGCTGAGCCATCTCTCCATCCCGAATACCTCTCAATGTCTGCATGTTAAAGACTTGGTTCTTAGGATGCTCCAGGGGGGTGCTGTGAGCCTTTACAAAACACAACTGAAGTGGTTTGAATAGTTTGGATAGGAATGGCCCCCACAGACTGGTATGTGTGAATGCTTGGTCCTTAGGGAGTAGCATTATTAGGAGGTGTGGCCTTGTTGGAGTAGTTACGGGTTTATTGGTGGACATGTGTCACTGGGGGGCAGGCTTTGTGGTGACACAGTCTCTGTTTCCTGCCTGCAGATCAAGACATTGAACTCTCAGCTCCTTCTCCAACACCATGTCCGAATACTTACCTCCATGTTTCCCACCATGATGATAATGGACTAAGCCTCTGAAACTGTAAGCCAGCCCCAACTGCTTTTCTTTATAAGAGTCCTTGTGGTCATAGTGTCTCTTCACAGCAGTAGGAACCCTAACCAAGACAGTGACTTTATGAGGTTCTTAGGTTGTGGGAGCATCTCCTAAAAGCAACTGTGGGACTCAGTCTTTCTCATTCTCTCTGCTTCATGGTTCTTGGGTTCATGGGTTCTCTCCACCAGGCACTCCCCCAATGATGTGCCCTCAGCAATGGCCTACAGCAATGAGAAGCTCAATCTTTGACTGAACCTTCAGAACTCTGGACTAAATAAACCTCTTTTTTTTTTTTTTTTTTTTTTTTTTTTGGTTTTTCGAGACAGGGTTTCTCTGTATAGCCCTGGCTGTCCTGGAACTCACTTTGTAGACCAGGCTGGCCTCGAACTCAGAAATCCTCCTGCCTCTGCCTCCCGAGTGCTGGGATTAAAGGCGTGCGCCACCACGCCCGGCTTTAAACCTCTTTTTATATATTGGCTACCTCAGGTTTCATTGCGGTACCTTGACGCTACAAACTGATGTTACTAATTTTTAATCACTAATGACTAATGTGACTAAATTACAATCAAATTACATCAAAGTGAGCACATGCACAACTGCCAAAGAGCATGATAACAGGCCTTCTCTCGTGACAGCTCCTCCTACAGTGTGGGACAAACAGAGGCACTGTATGCATCCTGCCTGAGCATGCCCTCGGGTTCCCCTTCTTTCGCATCCGTGTTATACCTTGAATTATGCAATCTCAGTTAGACATAGCCATTTAAGTGCCACTTGGAAAGCACCAGACAGTCTGGCGGGGGTGGGGTAGGGGTTGGGGGGAGGGAAAACCCTACAGTTTCTGTAAGAGATCACCATTAGCTCAGGATACTTCAAGACCAAGGTCTCATACAAAGGAGATTTATTTGCCCCAGAGAGACAAGAGCAGGGAATAAGAGACAAATAATGGAGATAGAGGAAGGAGGAAGCAAAGGGGAAGAGAGCAATAGAGAGGAAAGATTTCTCTCTCTTTTTTTTTTTTTTTTTTTTTTCGAGACAGGGTTTCTCTGTGTAGCCCTGGCTGTCCTGGAACTCACTTTGTAGACCAGACTGGCCTCGAACTCAGAAATCTGCCTGCGTCTGCCTCCCGAGTGCTGGGATTAAAGGCATGCGCCACCACCACCCAGCTGAAAGATTTCTCTAGAATGGGGCAAAGACTGGGATAGAGAGGAGACAGATGCGGCACATTTGGAAAATGGCAGTTAGTAAAGGCTCAAAGGGAATCCCCGTGATAGGATGAGGTGTTTAATGTTGATTGGACAGGTTAATTTGGATAGCCAAAGGAGGTTTTTTGGTTGGTTTTTTTTTTGGGGGGGGGGGGTGGGGTTTTTTTGTTGTTTGTTTTTGTTTTTTTTTTTTTGTTTTTTCGATGCAGGGTTTCTCTGTGTAGCCCTGGCTGTCCTGGAACACACGTTGTAGATCAGGCTGGCCTAGAACTCAGAAATCCACCTGCCTCTGCCTCCCGATTAAAGGCGTGCTGGGATTAAAGGCGTGCGCCACCACTCCTTGCTCAAAGGGAGCTTTTGATTGCTGGATTTTAATGCTTTGATAGCTGGACCTTGATAGCCAGCTTCAGGAGGAGGAAGCTTTAGGGATGTGATCTTACCGTTTTCTTAGCAAAGCATTGGGAATGGGAGAGAAGGGCTAGGCCTGCCAGAGCCATGTCTGCCATGCTCTGGACAGCTAGAGCCCCTTCGCTTTCCAAAAGTTGTGCTCACAACTCGGGGTCTGACTTTGGGAAAGAGTGATATTTTAAAAGAGTCCACAAAGGAAAGTGGATAATTGACTATGTGACCTAAGTGACGGGAAGGGCTTGGCTGCCAGTACACACCAAGATGTTGAGCAGTCACCAAATGTCTCGAATGCCCTGTGAGCAGCCGACTCACAGGAGACCTCTGCTCTGTCTTGCTGTCCAGTTCTTTTCTCAACATGTCCGCACACACAAAGACTTCAGAGAACAACTTTTGGGTGTCAGTTTTCTCCTTCCACCATATGGGTTTCTGAGATTGAACTCAAGTCATCAGACTTTGGGAAAAGTGACTTTACCCACAGAGCCATCTTATTGGCCTTTATGGTTCAGTTGTAAGTCTATCTATTTATGTTTTACCTTTAATTGATAAATCATAGTATAGTTAATAGGTTAATATAGTTAATAATAACCTGTACTAGGTTAGTTAACTATCTAGGCATGGTGAGACATGCCTATCATCCCAGACTCAAGAAGCAGAGGCAGGAAGATCAGGAGTTCAAGGCCATCTTTGGCAGTCTGAGCTTCATGAAACTGTTTCAAAAAACACAACCAAGAGACCAGAGACCTGGCTGCAAGGTTAAGAGCACTGGCTACTCTGGTAAAGGTTCAATCCCAGCACTCAGCAGGGTTCCTGTAACTCCAGTTCCAGAGGATCCAGCGCCCTCTTCTGGCTTCTGCTGGCATTGTATTATGCGGTGCACATATAAACATGGAAGCCAACCATCATGTCCATAAAATAAATTCATACAAATAAAGAAAACTTTAAAGATTAATTTTTAAAACTAAAATTAAATTTAGAAACTTCAACCGATTTGGTAGAAATATGAAAGAGACCCCCACCCTTCAACAGAAAGGATGCAACCGCTCTACTGACTGCTAGGTAGCAATCTCAATGCTCCCCAGCTAGTGCCCGGAGGACACGCGTGCGCACTGCTCCTCGGCTTCGCTGTTGGAGCTACGCCTGCGCAGACGGCGGGGCACGCGACCCCTACCCGTGCGCATTGCGCTCGTGGACGCGCCCTCGCGTGCACGCCCCGCACCTCACGGCCCCGTTCTTCCCGGGTCTCCGCGAGCGGCGGTGCTGACCCCGCGGTCCGATATGTCGCAGCTGCCCGCAGCTCAGCAGACGGGAGCAGCGAGCCGCGACCGCCGGCCCCCGCAGGCCGAGGTAGGCGGCGGGCGGCGTGCGCTCCCGGGTCCGGCGCGACCTGGGGAGACCCGGGGACGCCCAATGGCGGCGGCCCGGGAAGGCCCCGCAGCCCCGGCGGCGGCGGCCAGGGGAGGCCGGGTGGCTGCAGCCCGGGAAGGCAGGGCGGCGGCGGCCCGGGGAGGCTCCGGGGCGGCGGCCCGTGGCGGCGCAGCGGCCCGCGAAGGCCCGGCGGCGGCGGCGGCGTCCAGGGAAGCTCGGATGGCAGAGGTGGCCCGGCTGCTGGGCGATCCGCTGGAGGAGGAGGCTCCCGAGGGCAGGCCCCGGTCCAGGGCGGGCGGCCTGGCGGCGATGCCATACATGCGCTTCCGCCACCCCCTCAGCGTCTTGGGCATCAATTACCAGCAGTTCCTGCGCCACTACCTGGAGAACTATCCGATCGCCCCCGGCCGGATCCAGGAGCTGGAGGAGCGCCGGCGGCGCTTCGTGGAGGCCTGCCGAGCCAGGGAGGCAGCCTTCGACATAGAGTACCTGCGTAACCCCCAGAGGGTGGATTTTGACATTTTAACGTTTACCATAGCCCTGACTGCATCAGAGGTGATCAATCCTCTAATAGAAGAACTGGGTTGCGATAAGTTCATCCACAGAGAGTGAAGAGTCGGGACTGGGAGGAGGGCACGACACCAAGACCTCGGCATCCAAGTGAAACCCCATCCTGCAACTTGGTTTTCAGAAGTCCAAAGGATCTTTAGAATGAGGCAGTGCTTCCTCAGAGGGAGGGAAAGCGTCAGAAAATTGGGGGGGGGGGGGAGGGGGAAATGTCGAAAGCATCGTAAGACTCCTACCGTTTCTTGAGTTTATGGTTGGTTGAGATTTCTTGTGTTGTGGAAAATGTCCAACCTCGTGGCTTCGTTAATAAGTAAAGGACGGTTTTGCAAAACTGTAAAAACGTAAATTTGCCAGTAGTAGAGCCCACGACGAAGAAGACTTCTGAAGAGTTAAAACTGGTTTTAGGATGACGTTTATGCGGAGAACTTGACCTTGTCAGAGCAGGCAAAGTCTTCACGTCAGCATCAACTAGAGTGTATAGTATAAGAGGGATTTTGTGTCTCTGAGACATTGTGAATGCCGAGCAACATAAATAACTATATAGTATGTGATAAATCGTGTTTTCAAACATACCAACTTTCTGGGATTTTTCATTTTTCAGAAGTTTTGTTTCGTCTTTGTTTTGTAATTAATCTATTCCTAAGTCCCAAGAATATGAAGGACTGAAAGTCTTTTGTCCTTCCCTCCTCGTCCCCATACCTCATGCAGCCTCTGAAGGCAGTTTCTGTCATCCTTGTTTCGGTTTTTTCTTTTTTTGGTTTTTCGAGACAGGGTTTCTCTTTATAGCCCTGGCTGTCCTGGAACTCACTTTGTAGACCAGGCTGGCCTCGAACTCAGAAATCCGCCTGCCTCTGCCTCCCAAGTGCTGGGATTAAAGGCGTGCGCCACCACTCCCGGCTCTTGTTTCGTTTTTTTATACACAAAATTTTATTTCTCAACAGAGTTGACATATTTTGGTTTGAATATTGTGATTTATTGTGAAAATACCTTCCCGACCACTATATTTACTCCTTAGGGCTATATTCCTTTGCATTCTGTGGTTATGCTGTTATGAACCAGATATATACTGGTGGATGGTGGGCTGTTTCCCATCGGTTTTTCCTGGCAGCATGACACCACCTCTGGTAGGTTGGCGCCTGTGCACACCAACTGGCCCATGGGCAGGCGCATACTGCTTCAGTTCTGAACACACTTTTCATGTCTACCATCCCAAGGTAGAATAAGTCTTATACTTGATGGTGTCATATACCTACTACTTTTTGTTTTGTTTTGTCTTTAAGTTTCCATAAAATTGACGGTGCATCTCACTAGTTTCTTAGGCGTTTTGTTCATGGTAATATCTGTAGCCTGATGTCTAGAGGTGACAGTCCTGGGCCAAAGGCTTGCCTTTGTAACTTTACAGATGCAGCTAATTGGCCTCTTGGTGCTGCCACCAGTGATCGATAAATGGATGGTTTCTGACTGCCTAGCCAATATGCTCAACCATCAGATGTACATTGCTTACCACACTGATGGTAGACTGATGTATCAGTTGGAAGGCTTTTATTATAAGTTGTCTTTTCACTTAAGAGTGAAAAGGTGGCTCAAAATATATATGTCAATGACAGCACACTTGCCTAGAATCCTCCAGGAAGGGGCTGGGGGCGTGACCCCTGCCTAGAATCCCCCAGTGAGGGGCTGGGGGCGTGGCCCAGTGGTAGAGCCCCTGCCTAGAATCCCCCAGTGAGGGGCTGGGGGCGTGGCTCAGTGGTAGAGCTCCTGCCTAGAATTCCCCAGTGAGGGGCTGGGGGCGTGGTAGAGCCCCTGCCTAGAATGTACAGGTCTCTTGGGTCTGATCCCACCTCCCCACATACCACAATAATCTAGCTCCTAGCGGGGCCGTGGTGGCGCACGCCTTTAATCCTAGCTCCTTTTCCTCTGTCATGACTGTCCAGATTCTTGGTTTTTTTCTCTCTTTCTCTCTCTCTCTCTCTTTTTTTTTTTTTTGGGGGGGGGAGGGGTTCTCTGTGTAGCCCTGGCTGTCCTGGAACTCACTCTGTAGACCAGGCTGGCCTCAAACTCAGAAATCCGCCTGACTCTGCCTCCTGAGTGCTGGGATTAAATACGTGCACCACCATCGCCCTGGTGACTATCCACATTTTTTACCCACTTCTCCCCTTAATAATCTCATTAATGGCTGTAGTAGCTTACTATGTATTAGTGACATTAGGTATAACAATAGTTTGAGATATGAGTTACATATTTTTTTTCTAGCTATTTGGCTGGCTTTTCTGAAAGATTTTATTTTATTTTATTTTATTTTTTTTTTTAAGATTTATTTTATTATATGTAAGTACACTGTAGCTGTCTTCAGACACTCCAGAAGAGGGCGCCAGATCTCGTTACGGATGGTTGTGAGCCACCATGTGGATGCTGGGATTTGAACTTATCACCTTTTGGAAGAGCAGTCGGGTGCTCTTACCCACTGAGCCATCTCACCAGCCCGAAAGATTTTATTTTTATTCTCAATGTGAGTTCAGCAGATCAAATCAGGTCACTAGGCTTGTGTCAACTAAGGTTAGTTTTTTTTTTTTTTTTCCCTGTTTTCCCTAAATTGTGTGAGATTTTGAATTCCAAAGTTTATTAGTGTGTATGAGAGAGATTACTCTTTTTTTGGATTTTTTTTTTTTGGTTGGTTGGTTGGTTGGCTTGGTTTTGAGGGGGTTTTGGTTGGTTGGTTGGTTTGGTTTGAGTTGTTTTTGTTGTTGTTGTTTTGTTTGTGGGGTTTTTTGGTTTTGTTTTTTTTTTTTTTTTTTTTTTTTTTTTTTTTTTTTTTTTTTTTTTTTTTTTTTTTTTTTTTTTTTTTTTTTTTTTTTTTTTTTTTTTGGTTTGTTTGGTTTGGTTCGATTTGGTTTTTTCAAGACAGGGTTTCTCTGGAGATTGCATTTTTTTATCTTGATTCACTTGGGATTTATTCAAAGAAGTAATAGTGTTTCTGGTTATTTATGTTCATTTTTACTTGAGGGGGAGGGGATGAAACAGGGGCTCTCTATGTAGCCCTGGGTGTCCTGGATCTGCCTCTGTAGACCAGGCTGGCCTCAAATTCAGAGATGGCCTGCCCGTGCCTCCCAAGTCCTGGGAGTACGTGTGACCCACCACACCTGTATTATTGCTAGTTCATTAGAATCATGTTATATATAACCTAGGAATAACTGCTGTCTTTAAGATACGGATCTTAGATACCTTTCATTTTATAATAAGATACTTTTTATTTTAAAGTGTTTATCTTTGTTTTTCCCTTGTTCCGGTCAACCCTGCTAGCTCTGGTCTGCCCCGCTCACTCCGGTCGGCCCCGCTTGCTTGGTCTCTGCTCTCTCTGGTCCAAGGATTCATTTATTATTATTCATAAGTACACTATAGCTGACTTCAGACGCACCAGAGGAGGGCATCAGATCCCATTACGGATGGTTGTAAGCCACCATGTGGTTGCTGGGATTTGAACTCATCACCTTCGGAAGAGCAGTCGGGTGCTCTTACCCAATGAGCCATCTCACCAGCCCCTAAAGTGTTTATCTTTAATGTGTCTGAGCTGTTGCCCCCATTTATATATGTTCACTTTGTGCATGCAGTGCCTCAGAAAGCCAGAAGGGGGCATTGGATGCTTTGGAACTGGGATGATGTGCACCCTTTGGGATGCTAGAAGCCAAACTCAGGCCTTTTTTTTGTTTGTTTTGTTTTTTGTTTTTCGAGACAGGGTTTCTCTGTGTAGCCCTGGCTGTCCTGGAACTCACTTTGTAGACCAGGCTGGCCTCGAACTCAGAAATCCACCTGCCTCTGCCTCCCAAGTGCTGGGACTAAAGGCGTCGGCCACCACGCCCGGCCAGAAGTTTGATTCTTGTCTAAATACATTTAAAAATAAAAATTAGGGCTGGGGGTCAGAAGTCTGTAGAATACTTGTTTCACAAGGTTTGGCCCCAAACCCACATAGGAAAGATGAGGTGACACACACTTGTAGCCCCAGCACGGGTGGTGCAGACACAAGGTTCCTGACATTCTCTGACAAGCCAGCAGCCCTGGGTCCCAGCAAGAGGCCTGTCTCAGGAGATAGGTTGAACTATCACAAGGAGCACTGAGGGTTGACCTCCAACCTCCACATAAGCGTGGCACCTGCACACGCATGAAAGCAAGCGCACACACACAAATGTTTAAAAACTTCTTTGTATCTTTGAGTCTAAATGTTTTATTTGGAGAGTATTAATATTGTTAGATGAATTCACCTGAGATTGGTCTTGCACAGGTCTAGTCGTTTGTACTTAGATATCTCCTCTGTTGTCTGCATGAATGCTGTGTACTTAAATGCCAGGTGCTCAAGGAGGCCACAGGAGTGCGTCTGACCCCTGGAACTGCAGTTACAGAAGGCTGAGCTGCCGTGTGAGTGCTGGGAACTGAACCCAGGTCCTGCAGAGGAGCAGCCAGTCTTCTTAACCACTGAGCCATCTCTCCAGCCCCACTCAATTATGTTAGTTTGTCTGATGATTCTTCTCTGACTTTTCAGTGTGTGTGTTCATGTGTGTGGTGTACATATACATGTGTATGTGTGTCCATATGTGCAGGGGCCAGAAGAGCGTGTCAGGTGATCTCTATCACTTACCTTGAGACAAACTCTCACTGAACCTGGAACTAAGCTGATGGCCTCCTTCTGTCTCTACCTCACAGAGGTGGGATTATAGCACATATGGCCATGCTCAGCTTTTCACATGGATGCTGAGACCCAAATTTCAGGCCCTCATGGGTGACAGTGTAATGGCCCTTATGGGTGACAGTGTGATGGCCCTCATGGGTGACACACAGTCTGATGGCCCTCATGGGTGACAGTCTGATGGCCCTCATGAGTGACAGTGTGATGGCCCTCATGGGTGACAGTCTCATGGCCCTCATGGGTGACAGTTTCATGGCCCTCATGGGTGACAGTCTCATGGCCCTCATGGGTGACAGTCTCATGACCCTCATGGGTGACAGTCTGATGGCTCTCATGGGTGACAATGTGATAGCCAGTCTTGGTTGTCAATTTGACTTACCTGAGAAAAGGGCCGTCAGGTGAGGTGAGGAGTTACCTTTAGCACATTGGCCTTTGGGTAAGTCTCTGAGGCATTTCTTCATTGCTAATTGATGTAGAAAGGCCCAGCCCACTGTGGGCAATGCCATCTGTAGGAAAAGTAGTTGAGCAAGCCAGAAGAGGAAACCAGTAAGCCGTGTTCTTCTGTGGTCTCTGCCTCAGTTCCTGCCTTGGCTTCCCTCGGGGATGGACTGTGACCCTAGAGTTATAAACTGAAATGAACTCTTTCTTCCCCACATTTGTTTTAGTCGTGTTTTATAACAGCAACAGAAAAGACCAGAGCATACGGCAAGGGCTCTCACCCTGAGCCATCTCTCTGGCCCTCTGACTTTTTTTTTCCATGTACATTGACATTTTGCCTGTATGTATTTTTGTGTGAGATCCCCTGGAACTGGAGTTACAGACACTTCTGAGCTGCCATGTGGGTGCTGGGAATTGAACCCAAGTCCTCTGGAAGAGCAGTCAGTGTTCTTAACCATTGAGCCATCTCTTCAGCCCTGCTCTGACTTCTGTTTATTGGCTGCTTGGCTACTGCATTCTGTATAATGTGGTGAGTGACCATGACTTCTGAAAGTGATTTCCATAGTCATCTATCCATAGTCTCTGGAGAGATGGCTCAATAATTAAGAGCATTGTTGCTCTTACAGAGGACCCAGGTTCATTTTCTAGGAATTACATGTTAGCTCACAATTATAAACATCTGCAGGGGGCTGGTGAGATGGCTCAGCGGGTAAGAGCACCCGACTGCTCTTCCGAAGGTGATAAGTTCAAATCCCAGCAACCGTATGGTGGCTCACAACCATCCGTAACGAGATCTGGCTCCCTTTTCTGGAGTGTCTGAGGACAGCTACAGTGTACTTACATATAATTTTTTAAAAAAAATCTGTAATTCCAGTTCTAGGGGATCTGATCTCCTATTCTGGCCGGCACAGGCATCAACCATACATGCATGCAGGCAAAACTCTCATGCACATAAAGCTAAAAAGAAAAAGAATGGTTGTTGGGGCTGGAGAGATGGCTCAGCGAGTAGGAGCACTTGCTCCTCAATCATGAGGATCCCAGCACCCGTGTTGGGCAGCTCACAACCACCCCACTCCAAGTCCAGTGGATCCAGTCCTCTTTTCTGGCCGCCAAGGTCACCCACTGCACTGGCTGGTTTTGTGTGTCAACGTGACACAAGCTGGAGTTATCACAGAGAAAGGAGCCTCCCTTGAGGAAATACGTCCATGAGATCCAGCTGTAAGACATTTTCTCAATCAGTGATCAAGGGGGAAAGGCCCATTGCCATCCCTGGACTGGTAGTCCTGGGTTCTATAAGAGAGCAGGCTGACGGGCGTGGTGGCGCATGCCTTTAATCCCAGCACTCGGGAGGCAGAGGCAGGCGGATTTCTGAGTTCGAGGCCAGCCTGGTCTACAGAGTGAGTTCCAGGACAGCCAGGACTATACAGAGAAACCCTGTCTTGAAAAACCAAAAAAAAAAAAAAGAGAGAGAGAGAGAGAGAGCAGGCTGAGCAAGCCAGGGGAAGCAAGACAGCAAGCAGCAGCTCTCCATGGCCTCTGCATCAGCTCCTGCCTCCAAGTTCCTGCCCTGTGTGAGTTCCTGTCCTGACTTCCTTTAGTGATGAACAGCAATATGGAAGTGTAAGCTGAGTAAACCCTTTTCCTCCCCAAGTTGCTTCTTGGTCATGATGCTTTGTGCAGGAATACTAACCCTGAGTTAGACACCCACACACATGTACATACACATTCACACAGAAATACATAAGCACATACATATAAATAAAAAATAAATAACGGGCTGGCAAGATGGCTCAGTGGTTAAGAGCGCCGACTGCTCTTCCAAAGGTGATAAGTTCAAATCCCAGCAACCACATGGTGGCTCACAACCATCCGTAACAAAATCTGATGCCCTCTTCTGGAGTGTCAGCTACAGTGTACTTACATATAATAAATAAATAAATTTATAAAAATAAAAATAACATGCAAGCCAGGTGTGGTGGCGCACACCTTTAATCCCAGCACTCGGGAGGCAGAGGCAGGCGGATTTCTGAGTTCGAGGCCAGCCTAGTCTACAAAGTAAGTTCCAGGTCAGCCAGGCTATACAGAGAAACCCTGTCTCGGAAAAAAAAAAAAAAAAAAAAAAAAAAATTTTTTTTTTTTTTTTTTTTTTTTTTTTAAAACATTTTTTTTTAAAGATTTATTTTATTTATTATATCTAAGTACACTGTAGCTGTCTTCAGACAGTCCAGAAGAGGGCGCCAGATCTCGTTACGGATGGTTGTGAGCCACCATGTGGATGCTGGGATTTGAACTTATCACCTTTGGAAGAGCAGTCGGGTGCTCTTACCCGCTGAGCCATCTCACCAGCCCCAAAACATGCTTTTAAAAAGAAAGTTTGTTGAATTTTGTGAAAGGCCTCCTCAGGTTATGGACATAGCAGACATGGTACAACCTGTAATCCCAGCACAAAGGAAGCAGCAGCAGGAAGATGCTACAACTTGTGCTTTGTAGCAAGACCCTGTTTCAAAACCCAGAATCAGCCGGGCGTGGTGGCGCACGCCTTTAATCCCAGCACTCGGGAGGCAGAGGAAGGTGGATTTCTGAGTTCGAGGCCAGCCTGGTCTACAAAGTGAGTTCCAGGACAGCCAGGACTACACAGAGAAACCCTGTCTCAAAAAACCAAAAAAAAAAAAAAAAAAAACCCAGAATCTACAGATGTGATCCTAGGTTATGTCAGATGCACCATGATGAATTATGGTATCATGCTGAGAACAGCATGTTCTTTATATTCTTTTCAAATTTACTAACAAGTTTGTGTGTGTGTGTGTGTGTGACAGGGTATCACTATGTATAACCCTAGATGGATTGGAACTCTATGTAGACCAGGATGGCCTTGAACTCACAGAGTTCCTTCTGTCTCAGCCTCAAGTGCTGATTGAACCCAGAGCAGCACCACTGAGCTACACTCCCAGGCAGTATGTGTGACTCTCCCACAGTATATACATAGTGTCAGAAGACAGCTTGCAGGAGTTGGCCTTCCTCCCACTATGTGGGTCTGAGGGATGCAACTGAAGACATCATCAGCACCTTTACCTGCTGAGCATCTCGATGGTCCTCTAACCCTAGGCTTATTTTTACTTTGAGACATGGTCTTAGTTGCCTAGACTGAACTTGAAGTCTGTAGCCCAGGCTATCCTTGAACTTTGTCTTCTGCCATTGGACACCTAGGTAGCTGGGGTTACAGGTTTGAGTTGCTACAGCCCCAGCTGCAAGTGTTGGGGCAGCATTGACAGGCTGGAGACATGTGGACTCTGGATTCCTCAAAGGCACGAGAAGGCAGATGCAGAGTTTATTCCGTGATGGAGATACAGCTGCATTTCTGACTCTTAGCAAACTTTTCACGTTAGCCCAGGCTGGCCTAGAACTTGCCAAGTAGCCCAGGATGAACATAATCTCATCTTCCTGCCTCTACCTCCCAAAGACTGGGATTGCAACTATGCTCCACCACAGGCAGCTCTCTTGTGGTTTTCTGACAGGCAGTGGCCACCGTGGGAGATACAACAGTGTATTACACTCAAGTAAGGGAAGTGCCGCCACCGAGTGGTGGAAAGAGGTATGGAAGTACCAAGAGAAACGGCTACAGGAACCGTGACTAGCAAAAAATGAAGACCTTTCCTGAGAAGGAAACTTCTCAAGAAAACAAGCCAGCAAGATGGATCACTAGGTAGAGGCGTTCGCTTGCCAAACCTGACAGCCTGAGTTTGGATCCACATGGTAGGATGGAACTGATTCCTAAAAGGTATCCTCTGATCCCCATACACATGCCGTGGCTGGAACATGTGCACACACAAAACTAAATGTGACACAGAAGGCAGAGTCAAGCACAACTGACCAGCAACTTGAGTTCAATAAGGGTGGAAGGACAGAAGGCCACAACGTTGACCTTGACCGTCACAGGCGCACAGTTCCATCTTACACAGACACACTAAAAAGCAGCCCAGAGATTAAAAGCACTTTTTCTTGCAGACAACCTAGGTTCAGTTTGCAGCACCTGTGAAGTAGCTCAAAACTACCTTGTTTCTTCCCTCATTCCCTCCCTCCCCCTCTTCCATTCCCCCTCCCTCCCTCCCTTCCCCCTCCTCTCTCTCTTCTCTGTCTCTGGGATAGGGATTAAACCCAGGACCTTACACCCTAGGCAAGTTCTCAACCACTGAGCTATCTCAACCACTGAGCTATCTCTAGCCTAGTTCACAAACACCCTGTAACTAGTTCCAGGGCATCCGATTCCCTCTTCTGATTTTCTTGGGATCCAGGCACACATATGGTGTACATATACAGATATGTAACAAAATACCCATACGTTTGTTTGTTTGCTTGTTTGTTGAGACAGGGTTTCTCTGTCCTGTAACTGGCTCCAGAGATCCACCTGCCTCCGGAGTGCTGGTATTAAAGGCGTGCGCCGCCACCACCGCTAATTCCAGTTTTCTGGAGGCAGAAGCAGGCAGATCTGAGTGTATATATGGGTTCCAGGCCAGCCAAATGTACATGGACGCTGCCTCAAATAAAGCAATCATCATCATCATCTATTAAAGTATGTGATGCAGCCCCCTGCTGGGTTCAGATCTGGAGGCGTCCGTGGCGGTAATGGCAATGGCACCCCTAGAGGGCGATAGAGGTCCGGGCACCGTCCTTGCGCAAGCACTTTTGTTTTCCAGGGCGCCGAGGTCCGCGCATGCGCACATCTCCACACTGCCGCCCGAGCCGGTGTTTCTGAGCTTCCAACCGCGGCAATGTCCGAGCTTTCCGGAGAGAGCAGCATCCCGGACTTGAGCCCCTTGAACGGCGTCGGCGACGTCCTGCAGGCGGGACTGGGCGGGGGCAATCGGGTCCCCGAAGCCCAGGAAGACCCGCTGGCCACAGCCTCCCAGCCCATGGCGCCGGCCTCGGGCCTGGCTCCCGGGCACTTCCCCGGCGTGGCGGGCCTGATGGCGATCCCGCACGTCCACGCGCCGCTCCTCCTCCTAGAGCTGTACGAGCAGCGGATGTTCGAACACTATCTGCACACCAACCCCCTGATCCCCACCAGGCTGCTCCACGACATCGAGGAGCGCCGCCGGCTGTTCGTGGAGGGTTGCAGGGCCAGGGAGGCGGCCTTCGACGCCAACCCCCCGCAGATGGACTCTGACGCCCGCGCCTTCATGCTGGCGCTCACGGCCTCCGACGCCCGCGGCCCCACCGCCGACTGAGGGGTGGCCTTCGCCTATAACCTAACGAGGGAGGAGGCCGGAGGACCCGGACTTCAAGGTCATCCTCCGCCAATGTAGCGAGTTGGAGGCCAGCCTGGGCTACAGTAGACTGTCTTTTAAAAATAAAATAAAAATAAAAGATTGGTTGCAAGGAAGTCAGGTGACTCTTAGAATCAAGGGCAAAGGCAGATGTCTGGGCAAATGTCATGAGGTGGGGAATCCAAGCCAGAATCCAACCCTGGGCAGGGTGGAATGAAGCAGGCCCCGAAAGAGAAGGACACTTGAGGCTTGAGGCTGACAATCAAAGAGGACTCTTGTGACTTCCATCTTGTGACTGTCAGCAATCTTTCCCTCCCCTGCATTTGCTGAAAATCATGGCTGCTTCACAGTGAAGGACGATGGTTTTGCAAAAATGAAGTCTAAGAATTATCAATGAAAAAGACCATAGAAATCAACGGAGATGCGGGAAGAAACCAGGGGGATGTGCTTGTTAGATTCTGTTGCTCCCGGGTATTACTGGAGTAAGAAGAGAGCTGTAAACAACTTGGACATTTCAGAATTGAGGGTCGTCTCATCGTCAGCTGACAAGATCCATGTATCGTTACTTCTTGTGTTTGATGTTCTGTAGACAAGTTGTAAATATTCAGATAGGGACTATCATGTATGTGTTGTGAGATGAATATTTTTCAAGACTTTGTGTAATTGTATCCATGAGGAAATAGATGAGTTAATATTTAAATAATACAGACACAAGACTCAAATTACACAAAAGATACTATGGGAAGTTAAACTTCTCTGCCAAATTGAAAATAGGTATCCATACAGATTTGTGTTTTCCGTAGGGTTTTCAAAACAGTTTTATAAGGCACATATGAATTGATACCAGTCTAGTTATCCTCCAATCCTGGGTGCTGAGGATGGACCCCCAAGCCTTCTTGCCCTGCTCCCATTCCTTCTGAATCAAGGTAGGGTAGGGTTTTGGCTCATTGGTTAAAGGTGTCTGCTGCTAAGCCTTATTACTGAATTTGATCCCTGGACCTAAGAGGTGGAGGAATCCACACCCATTTCCTCCAAGCACCACTGGTGCACATACACATGCAATGTAAAAAAAAAAAAAAAAAACTACATAGTACATATATCAGCATCTTGGGAGTTTATGTGTTGTTATCATGGAAGTAATTCTATATTGTTTTTTTTTTAATGACTACTATTTAAGTCTGTATCAACATATTTAATGAACTAGTTGTCTTCTGGGCATCTGGATTGTTTGAAAATGTTTCCTTTTTGTTGTTTTAAAGATGTATGTGTATGTGTGTGAGCCTGCATGCATGCATATGTGTGTGTACCATGTCCATGCAAGAGACTGAGGAGACCAGAAGAGAGTGTTGGGTCTCCCAGAACTACAGTTTCAGGCCGCTGTGAGCCCCTATGTTGGTTCTGTGGTTCTGGGAACTGAACCCACTCCAGAGTCTCCAGCATCCCAAGTGTCTACAGTCTTATTTTTTTGTTGCTGGAAATAGGGTCTCTCTTGTAGCTCTGGCTGGCCTAGAACCTGCTAAGTGGGTAGACCAGGCTAGCCTTGAACTCACAGAGATCCTCCTGTCTCATACTTAGCTTTTCTGTGGGGTTTTTTTTGGGAGGGAGTGAGGAAGGGGTTATTTTGTTTTTGGGGGGGTTATTTTTGTTTTGTTTTGTTTTGTTTTTTTGAGATGGGGTTTCACAGAACTGGGGCTGATGACGAATTCCTTGATCTACTAATGTCCCAGGCCCCTGGAACTAAGGGTGGGTCACTGCCCCAGCATTGCTTTTGTAACGTTCTGTGCTTGCGTTTGCTCTTTCCTTAGACTTGAATGAATGAGTGGGAGCAGTTACAGGGCAAAGCACTGCTGTTTGTCTTAAGTACTCCCTGCTCTCTTTGGGCCTCTGTCTACTTCTATTCACCAAGGAACTCTGTGCCTCTTTCTCCACAACAGTCTTGGCTTTGGAAAAAACTCACACTAAGACTGCACTTAGAGCTGTCAATCACACAGCCCGTTTATATTTCTCTGCAAGGGGGGGGACTCTCTTCAGTGTGTAAGGGCCATTTGGCTTTATTTTCCTGTGTGTCCATAGCCTCTGTTTGCCAAATCCACATATAACTCACCTAAAAGGCAGTCAGAGGGCTGGAGAGATGGCTCAGCGGTTAAGAGCACTGACTGATCTTCTGAAGGTCCTCAGTTCAAGTCCCAGCAACCACATGGTGGCTCACAACCATCCATAATTAGATCTGATTCCCTCTTCTGGGGTATCTGAAGACAACTACAGTTTACTTACATATAATAAATATTAAAAAAAAAAAAAAAAGGCAGTTGGAGATGGGTGTAATGGCACACACCTGTAACCCGGAGGCTGAGACAAGCTGGTCCAGAGCTTAGGCCAGGGATGGCAGGCGGCACACATCCTCAATCCCTGCACTCGGGACACGGCAGCAAGCAGATCTCTATGAGTCTGAGGCCAACCTGGTGTACCCAAGTTCCAGAACCACCTTGGTTCCATAGTGTGATCTTCAAACAATAAAAAGTCTAGAGTAGCCTGGGCAGTTGAGCAGAGAACAAGAAAAAGTGGTCAGTGGGTAAATAGCTTGCCAAGAAGCCTGGTGATCCTGGGAACCATGTGACCCTGCAAGGGCTGGCCCCTCCAGAGGTGTCAGTCACTCTCCACATGGTGCATTACCACACAGTAAACCTTTAACAACTCACCCACCCCTCTGAAGTAGGTTACGGATGGTTTCTTAGCCTTGGCGGCATTTGATGCTTCTACCCTGCAGGGATGTGTGTGGCTGCACACGCTCAACCTTTGCGGCTTCCTGCCTGATGCACAGTGGACTTGCCACACCCAGCCGAGTATAGGTGACAGCTCCAGTCTCAGACTCAGAACGCTAGGGCAGGATTGTTGAGTTCGAGGCTAGCCTGACACTTAATTGTGAGATCCCATCAGGGGAAAAAAAATGTTGGCCACTGTGAATGATAAAGGGGACATGCTGACATCAGCCTTCATTGGGACACTTGCAGCTCTGGGAGCACCCAGTCTCCAGAGACTTGTGCTCTCCCCTATTTTGACAGGGAGGGGGGTTCAAGACAGGGTCTCTGGGTAAACCTGGCTCTCCTGGAACTCCATAGACCAGGCTGACCTTAAACTCAGAGATCCACCTGCCTCTGCCTTCTGAGTGCTGGGACTGAAGATGTGTGCCAACACCACCTGGCCCAGTGCAGCAACCAGTGCTCTTAATCGCTGAGACATCTCTCCAGCCCCCAATAAATTATATTTTTTAGATAGGATCTCACTACATATGTAGTAACCCTAGCTAGCCTGGAACTCACTATGTAAACCAGGCTGGCTTCTAATTCACAAAGATCCTGCTGAAATGCTAAGATTAAGTGCATGTGACACCACCTCAGACAGTTTTTAAAAACTCAGTAGTGGGCTGGCGAGATGGTTCAGTGGGTAAGAGCACTGACTGCTCTTCCAAAGGTCCTGAGTTCAAATCCCAGCAACCACATGGTGGCTCACAACCACCCGTAATGAGATCTGACGCCCTCTTCTGGTGTGTCTGAAGACAGCTACAGTGTACTTAACTCTTTGGGACTGAGCAAACAGAGTTGACCTGAGCGAGTGGGGCGACCAGAGCAACCAGAGCAAGCAGAGGCCCTAAAAATTCCATTCCCAACAACCACATGAAGGCTCACAACCAGCTGTACAGCTGCAGTGTACGCATATACATAAAATAAATAAATCTTTTTTTAAAAGCTCGGTAGTTTTACAGCATCCTATTTTTTAAAAAAAATTTTTTTTTTTGGTTTTTCAAGACAGGGTTTCTCTTTAGCCCTGGCTGTCCTGGAACTCACTTTGTAGACCAGGCTGGCCTCGAAATCAGAAATCCACCTGCCTCTGCCTCCCGAGTGCTGGGATTAAAGGCGTGCGCCACCACGCCCGGCTTCCTATTTTAAAATTTTAATCTGTGTGTGTGTGTGTGTGTGTGTGTGTGTTTTCTCCCTACATATATGCCTGTGCCTGGTGCCCTAAGAGGCCCAAAAAAGATGTAGGATTCCCTGGAACTGGAGTTATAGGTGGCAGTGAGCTATGACATAGGTGCTGGGAATTAGACCTGAGTCCTCTAGAAGAGTTTAATTCCCCAGAACCCACGTAAAGAAGGAGAGTGAGCCGAGTGAGCAGGGTAGCTTGTCTCTTTAATCCCAACAGTTAGGCAGAGTTCTTGGTTTGGATCTTTGTATTTAAAGCCAGCCTCCTCTATACAACAAAACCCGGGACAGCCAGGGTTGCACAGAGAGACCTTGTCTCAAAGAAAAAAAGTGGAGAGCTGATGTCACAAAAGTTTCCTCTGATCACATACACAAGAGTGATAACTATCAAGTCACTCAAATTTCTAAAATATTTTTAATTTGAAATATATTTTTGAAAAGAGAAGAAAGCTTTGAGATCAACCATAATCCCTGTTTCCATTTCAATGGGTTGGTTTGGTTGGTTTGGTTGGTTTGGTTGGTTTGGTTTGGTTGGGTTGGTTGGGTTGGGTTGGTTGGGTTGGCTTGAGTTGGGTTGGGTGGATTGGGTTGGTTGGGTTGGGTTGGGTTGGGTTGGTTGGGTTGGGTTGGGTTGGTTGGGTTGGGTGGATTGGGTTGGTTGGGTTG